>MU628160.1:0-564148 GCA_025688815.1 Aspergillus carlsbadensis | reverse complement strand
AATGGCTAAATCTTGCTTACCTGAACTAGATAGAACAACCAATAGATAGGGTCAACACACTCGCTTAATGGATTGTCTCTTACTGATACTAGCGGGCCCCGCGACGTAACCCCTATTCCAGTAAAATCTTACTAGTAGAAGTCCCTACCTAATGAGCGCAATCGGCCCTCGCGCGATCTTCGATTAGGGCATAACACACCGTAATCCGCTCCTTCACTGGTCCAGCGCAGTCCCATCATCCGTCATTTCACTGCAGGCACTGGAAGGCGGGGTAAGTCGGGCCCAACCGCCAAGGGAATTGGGCGCCATGAGGCCGATATCGAAAGACCACAGCGTGGTGTAGTTGTGACCAGGCCAGTGATTCTTAGCTGTAGGAGCCAGCGGAAGGGGAGGCGGGCCCTGGAACCGAATGAGGGGGGAGAGGTACACTATGTGCATGGGAAGTTCGAGGTTTTTCCTTCCAGTAGTTAGATCCCTATCTAGATTTTATCTAGAGTCCTAGTTATAGGCTCACTCAGACTCCTATCTAGATACTCACTTTGATAGTCACTTTGATACTGACCTGATGGCTTATTAAGGTGATCATTCCCACAATTTAGACACCTATGTTCCACTACTACTTAATAATTATCCAAGAGCCATTATTCCAAAGCTGCATGATATTGCATAGTATTGGCTTTTACAGAGCGACCTATCAATCTATGTCAATCCAGCCTGGTCGTCCACTAAAGCAGGCCCGGGCTCTCCATAATTGGACCGGACACAAATCTCCGTCGTCATCAGAATCCCCCTCCCATCGCGCGCCACCGAAACGGGATCCTCGCTCCCTGCCCCGTCTCCAGTCCCAGTCCCAGTTTCACCTGCTGTCCCAGTCCGATTCAGGCTGTCACCCCCACTCACACCACTCAACCTCACACTCCCTGCCCCCCAACTCGCCGTCTCGCTCCTTGCCCACGAAAGCGGATACATGGCCTCGGCCGCCTGTGCACTCGTATACGGCGAGAAGAGATTCTTCGTCGCCGGGGCCGTCCCGGGACTCGCCAGATTCGCATCCGAACTACCACACCCCTTGCTGCGACAATACCGCCAGCGCTGCGCGACGGCGATATTCACCAGCGGCGTCAGTGTCGGGATGCATGCCGCGATAATGATCAGGTACTGCTCGATCGTGATCCAGATTACCAGGTCGACTGTGTCCCAGGCGTAGTCGGAGCGCGAGGTTAGGGAGGAGAGGTTGATTGTTTTTATTATTGCGGCGGTCATTGCGCTACACACCCGGTTAGATGGGGTCAAAGGGATGGGGATGGGTGGAGGGAGGATGGGGAAGCAATACGTACATTATGCCTAGCGAGAGTAGAACCCCAAGTCCGATCTTCAGCTTGAGTGGCATCTGCAGGCGGTAGATTGTGAAGAGCGGGTACACGGCGAGGACGAGGTCCGAGAAGGCCGAGGCAGCTGGTATATCAGTCAACCACGAAGAATCACGTAAGAGCTTGATATAGAATGGCCAACTCACATCCCTGAAAAAACGCATAATCCCTCTGAACCTCCGGATCCCAACACGTCCCACCCACCCTGGAATCCCACAACCTCTTCGTCGGCGTACACTGCCCATAGATCATATACACACAAAAGACATTAATAAGCGTCATAAGGACCAGCCCACCGTACATAACCGGCGCATGCCGCCGACTCTTAACCTTCTGAATAATCCTCAGCAAAAACAGTCCGACGGATACCTTCCCCCAATTCGTCGACATGACGTGGAAGCCCTGCGAGAGCCAGTTGTATTTCGTGGATTCCATTACCTGGTATGGCGTCAAGTCTGCGGCGTGTCGGCCGGTTCCGTGGTGTGCGCTGATTGTTGTGAGGATTGTGTTGAGTATTGCGCAGGTGAGCGCGAGAAGGATGGAGGTGTCGTCCCAGCCGAAGGAGCGGAGGAGGTGTGTGCGGATGAGGATGCGGAGGGTTACGAGGAGGGTGGAGAGGGCGCAGAGGGGCCAGGAGACGGCGAGGAGGATCCAGCTGCGGGATTCGAGGGGCATTGTGGAGGAGTTTAGGTGTGAGTATCAAAGGTTATCGACTAAGTGACGAAGGTTTCCTTTCACAGGGCCAGCATGAGCTTGATCTACGATCCGAAGGACAGGCCTTTCTTGATTCAATATGCAGAAGAGATAACTTGTTGAACGCAAGGGAGGTTATACGGCAAAGGAGATATCAGGATATGTTGGCTGGCTTCTCGGCCCACGTTCTTATTAAAGAATTTCAATCTATCCCAATAAAACAGCGACAGTTTTTATCTAGCCATCAGTAGCGAGCTGACATGCAACTTATTATCCAGAGTGACACACGCCCGTAAGACAGCCTTGTCTGCCATTCTAATTTAAATTGGAAGCCAGCCTTGTGTCTAAAATTAGTCTCCGTCTCTTTTACAATCACGGTCAGCGGCGCTTTATCTCTTGCAAAAAGTCTGGATATGTTGAATTTCATTTTTTAGTTTTTTTTTTTTCCTTAGGCTCGTCTTTATGTAACTGATTGTCGTTGACCTTTATGTGGGGGTTGCGGCTCAACCGAAAGATGTATCGATATATATTTTCCAGCGGGGTGGACCTCTTTTTAGCCCGCCTATCTTACTTGGGTTGGACAAGACCATGAAAAGTGGGAAATATCTAAAAGCGATCATACTGGACACCGATACGATTGACATTATTGCGCGGATTGCGTAAAGAGTATAGAAAAACCAAGAGTTACATGCTTCGTGAGTACATTAGTAGGATATATACAAAAGAAAAAAAGCAACAACCAAAGACCATCTAATCGCTGTCGAGAACAATAACCTCAGCCTCGACATCCCCAACACTCTCGACACTGAGCACATCCCCAGCATTGACACCCGTGATGAATGCACCATCGCCCTCACTCAACACCGCATCCTCCCTCTGATCCAGTCTAATCCTGGCTTTGCCGCCCTTAGTCATGGGCAAATGCACATAGACATTCCTCTTCTTCCTCTTCTCCACAACGCCCTCGCCACCCCCAACCCTCCACTCGAACCGCTTCCCTTCGCCGATAAGCCCGGCCCCCATAACAAAGTCCGCATGGATCGGAATCGTCCCCTCAATCATCGGCACCGCATCCGCCTCCTCCTTCGCACTGGCATCAACGCCCCCCTTCAGCGGCGACAAGATAGGCACGAAGCCTTCCCTCTTAGCCGCCTCATCGAAGCTCCGCGTGTGATACTGCGGCTTCAACCCGGTCCGCCACGGCAACGCCCAGATCTGCAAGAAATGCACGGGCTTGTCGCTCTCATTCTGCTCCGAGTGCGCGATCCCCGTGCCACCAGTCGTAAACTGCACGTCGCCGCGCTTCATCCGGTAAAAGCCCTTCCCCTGTGCGCCTTCGGCGCCCCTGCGCACCATCGAGTCGCGGTGCGTCAGTTCGCCGGAGAGGATGTAGCTGAAGATCTCGGCGTCGCGGTGCGGGTGTGTGGGGAAGCCGTTGTGCGCTGCGACGCGGTCTTCGTTTAGGACGCGGAGCGAGCCGAAGTTTGTGAACTTGTGGTCGTAGTAGCTGGCGAAGCTGAAGGTGTGGAAGGTCTTGAGCCACCCGCCGTGCTCGGCGTAGCCGCGGTCGGCGGAGCGGCGGGCGAGGATCTTGGCGTGGGAGAGCGTTTTGGACATGGCTGTGGTGGATTGGTGTGTGGTGTTGGTGTGGTTTGGTATTGGTTTGTGTGGATGTAGTGCTTGTAGCTGTAGATGCTTGTAGTTATGGACACTGATGCTTTTTCCAGAATGATATCTCCTCAATAGCGACCCTCGCAGAGCCTTTTATACTCACTCAATCTCGCCGGGTCAAGTGGGTCCGGCGATCCTTTATCAGCATCGGCTAAGCAGCGAAGTCAAAAGCTGTGAATAGAATCCAAGCAATCCAAGCAGAAATTGCTTGCAATCAATTGGATCGGTATTCAGGAACGTTCTCCTCACGCCCTGGACCCTCCAGAACTGCAATGGAATTCCGGCTCGATCATGCGTTGATAAGGATTTGCTGAGCATGGAATCCGAGTCGATGGATTTGTCACGCATTCATAAGGATGACCGGGCCAATCATGATGTCATCTTTTTAATGTCTTGGTGGCCGTGCGCTGCGCTATTCCGGTTCTAGTTAAGTGGGTCCTGGTCAGGCCAATGGCAGCCACTCTGCACAGCCGCTGAGCGGCTGAGGCTTAACTGGAAGAGGATGAGTTCTTCTGGAACAGTGACCGAATATCCGTATCTCCGTATATCCGAGGCCCCCCTTTTTACGCCGCCACGGAGATGTCCTCAGACGTTGCCCTAAGCAAATCTCATCTAGAATATACATACCATGGCTGATGTACAAGCACACCGGTCCAACTGGGGTCTGGACGCCTTTTTGGCCTACCGGCTTTTACGTCCATCAGCAACAAAGAACGACCCCTCCGCCACGGCCTCATCCCCCTGGGATAAGGGTCTGAGCGTCGAGGTCGTGGCGCGTATTTGCCGTGGTTAGTTAATGAGGGTCGATCAACACTATGATGGATGATTCGCCCTGACCTGCGTTTACCGCGGAGAGCAACTGAACTTGTCTTTGATGCATTTTTTCCTTCACGAACTGTTCGTGGTCCTATGGGTCTGACCGGGGTATCGAGGAGGAAAAGGAGGAATATCGACGGATATCGTAGCGTACGCGCAGAGACTATAGACTACGCTCCTTAAATTTCTTCCGTGGTCTAAGTGAAGAGGTTGCGACGCGCGATGCCAAGAGTAAAGGAGGAAAGACAGGCGGAAGGGGCCATACATGGGGCAGCGGAATTCTTAGCATAGCCTTTCCGGTCCGGAGTGCCTGATGTGTCACATACGCCCAGGCTTGCAGGCACGATACAAGGTCCGTGGTATCGCTCTCGATTCCGAGTCCGGCGCCCGGAGTGGGAATACAATTCCTGCTGTTGTGTTTGCTTCGGCGATGGTAATGATGGGAAAACCTTCAACGACCACGTGGGAACATCGGCGGGACGGTTCGGGGTCGGAAGTATGGCCCAGGGTCACGGCAGGGGTTGGGCTCTGGTGGATGCGCATAGACGTCTGCTTTACACGGACCGGCGCTGTAAAAAAAAAGTTCAGGTCGATCGACCGTATCCTAGCTGTTATCTAACTAGTAATATACATCTTCTCACTGGCGGCCAGCACAAGGCCAATTCCGAGGCCCCTCGCTCACGCTGGAGGGAGGAACCTGTCGAGGAACGCCTCAATGCTCATCTGGTCCAAGCGGCTATCATAAGACCGGTACCGATGCGGCACCTCGGAGCCAGGCTTCTCTCCCGTGATATAAGCGGCCAATGTCTGGCCCATGGCCCAGTACTTGCCCAAGCCCATACCGTTGCACCCAGCACATATCCACTCGCCATCGCCGGCCCGCATGGTCCACTTCCCCGATAGCTTTCCCACAATCGGCATGCCGTCTGCCGTGTATCCGGTGACCCCGGTCCATACTGGTGCCTTGGTCGGGCGAGCATCCTCAATCACACGCGGGGGCTGGAATACCCTGGTCACGGCTCCATACACATGTTCTTTGTTGATAGGGGTTGGATCGGTGGTGTCATCGTCATTTATAACAGTATCGTAATGCATCTTGTCTGCACGTACCATCACAGCCTTAAACTGACCACTTGTGGTGCCGACATATCGAGAAAAGTACTGCGTGCCCATTACAAATTGTCTGTTGAGATAATTGTGCTGTGGCTGCGAGACTTCCTGCCATGTTTTTTGGTAATGCAACGAGCATCGCAACCAATCCCCAGGTTTGTGATAAAACTCTTGACACGACATTGTGGATCTCCAGGGGAAGATTCTCTCCTTGAGAGCGGGGAGCAGGTAGGAGGTCCAGGCGTTGGTGCAGTATATAACGTGGTTGGCCCTCACTTGGCCACGGTTTGTCCACACTGTATACGGGTGGCTGTCGGCGCCAGCGTCGTAAGACACTTTCGTGACTGGCGTGTGAGTCTCGATGGTGACTCTCCCATTCGAATCCTGGTACAATATTTGCCAGGTGTCTGCGACGAGCCTGTATGGCATCAAGCCAAAGCCTAGTTGCCTACCTCCCCCTTGAGAACTGCGAAAGTGGTATTTCTTTGAGGAAGCCATGTAGTCAGCTTGGGAGCTCCAAGTGGGCATGCAACAGGAAACTCACAGCTTTGCACTGGTCAGCAGAGATCCGTTCCCCGCGATCCCCATAGTCTTCACACGATATTTGATAATCAGTCAGTTGCCGATCGACTGCCTCGGAGAACGTGGGATCCGCGTAGTTGCTCACTGCGTCGACAAAAGCGAGGTTAACCTCCATGAACGGTCGGTGGACAAGCGGAATGTTGTGTGCGGCGACGGGATACATTTCTATCTGGTTGTAAAGAGTGAAGAGATTCATTTCGCATGCTGCCGCGAAGCCGTAGCGATAGACCATGTCAGCAAACTCCTTGTACGTCATGGGGGCGACCTGGCCGTCGCTGCGCCCAGTGGCTCCGCTCGTCAGCCCGCGAGCTTCGAACACAGTGATGCGGTGGTCAGGGCGTTTCCGGTATAAGTTCCACGCCACACTGCAGCCCGCCATGCCCGAGCCGATCACCGCGTAGTCGACTCTGCCGGGCAGGGACTTGGACCGAATGTTATGCAGCGCGTGCTGCTGTATCATCGGCCAGGGTTCTTTGCTGTATGGTTTCGGCAGCCCTGTGCCTCGTCTGGCGTGCTCAAGGAGCATGGATCGGATATTGGCTCGCGCGTCTTCCTCAGAGTTTGCCATGGTGGTGCTCAGCGAAGACCGGAGAAGGTGAGATTCGAGACTGGATTTTGGTATTGGAGTCCGTTAATGATAAATGAACGTGGTATATCTGTTTGCTAGCTGTGAATAAGGGAGATGGATATGATGTGGGAAAGAAATCATTCCGGGGTAGAGGAGAAGAAGATGCTGGCCCAGTAGGAGTCGCGCCCACGGCAGGAGCGACTTGGGGCAGCAAAAGTCCAGCCGCGATGCGATCTACTGCAAGAATGCCTGGGAGGCATGGGGCCTGCCCTCCGTCTACACCGCGCCTGCCTTGTTCAATCAACTCGGCCCATCGACTCTCTGCCACTTCTGCAAAGAGACCCTGGCGCATCTCCAGATCACCCTCGTGCTATACTTATCATCTCTGAATCATATTTACTACCTACAGCATGAACCATCAGTAAGCCAGTCCCCCCGTGAATCTCTGATGCTAACGTCCGCCCCAGAAGACCACCCCCAATCGGGGCTCCACGCCTCCTGCGCGTCCTCGGCCTCCCCTACGACGAACGAACCATCTACGAGCTCGGCACAAGTCCACCGCTGCTCGCTGGCGCATTCGGTTTCCCGTCCACGGGCGAGCTCAACGAGAAAATCGACACCATGCTTCCGTCGCTCACCGCATGGCTTCGCGACGTCGACTTCATAGACCGCGACCAATGGCACGCGATGGTCGACACGGTGACACTGGTCAGGCTGGCGCGGGATCGCGACGTGGACGAGGTTATTTTTTCAAACAGCCGACCTCAGCGAGGAGCGCTCCAAGGCGTGACAGACGGGTACCTGCCGGAGGTTCTGGTCCTCTGGCACATTGTCGACATGCTGGGATACCGGGGTGGGGACGTCCGTCCGCTGGACCTCATGGAGGTACTGCACACGTGGTGCTTTATGCGGCTGTATGAGATCCTGCTGCTCTGGACCGGGAGTAAGGGGTCTTCGCGCCGGCACTTTCCATTCTACCTTGCAGTCAACCCGCCCCGGTACGATTCCTCATGGATCCATCCAGACCTCGTGGAAGCAACGACGCGCCTCGATGAGATCTCCAGCCCGGACAGTGAGGAGGTCGAACTGGCCAACGACGTGGACGAGTACATTCAGGAGCAGAGGCGGCCGTCAGGGTCGTCGTCGACGTATTCGCCACTATCCAACGCCAGCCTCGATCGCTTTTCCAGGTCGATGCCTTATCCAGGAGAATTCTCGCCGAACAGCCGCAGAGACTCGCCCCGATCACCCGTAACCAACAGTCTGCTGATGCCGCCAACTGGGTCAACATCGCCAGATATGTCCATGCAATCGCCGAGCTCAACCGTAACCAATAACTCCTCATCGCGCTCGGATTCAGATGGCCCAGATTCATATGGCTCAGCGCCATCCAGTCGGACGCCGCCCGAGGAGCGATCCGAATACGACCCCGAGGATCCTTCGCAGCCGATAGCCCCACGACAAAGACTTCGATTGTGGACACGCGCGAGCTGGGAGATTCCGATTCCTGCTAGAGTGTCTTCGCCGTCTGAACTCGATGAAGATATCCATGAAGATAACCTACAGTGCCCGGCGCCTGGTAGAGCGTCTTCACCGTTTGAGCCCGATGAAAGCATCGCTGAAGATGACCTGGAGGCAAGCGAGCTCACTCGCTTGCCATCTCCTAGCATCCCCTTGGAAGCGTCGAGTCTTGAGCAGGACGCGTCGACTTCTGCGATACCGATACGAGGATCCCCGGCGCGCATCTACAGGCACCGATCTCCATTTTTATCTCGTCAGGAATTGTCCGATGTCAGGAGCGAATCCAGGTCTGCATCGGCGGCCAGACGGAGCCGTAGCAGGTCCCCAGAGAGATGATCCCCCCCGTTTCTTCGATACGCAAACCCAGTTTTGTAGTTAGACTAGTGTAGTTAGATAGCACTGGAATAAGAGTCGATGCCCATGTCATTACTGTGACAGGGTGCTTGTTCGGTTGTGACACTATTCAGATCTGGGTCCGTTGCACAGCAGAACTTGATGGATTATTAGACATCGGGCCAACCATTGACTGTTATAAAGACACCATCAAGCATAACTCTCCAACTACACACTGCCCCCCAGCAGCCCCCTCGCCTCACTCGCCCGCCGCTCATGCTCCTGCCGCCCCTTCCTCCCCTGCCCCGCCAAACTCCCCATATGCCCCCGCCGCACATGCGTCTCCAACCAATCCTCCTGCTTCTGCTCCTCATCGCGCCCAAAAATCACCTCACCATGCCTCATCATCCACATCATAAGAAAAAACACAACCATCTGCAACCCCAAACACGCCGCCACAAGCCCCGGATACCACGTCCGCGCATTAAACCCGCGCTCGTCGCGGTCATCAAGCACAACGTACGCTCCACCCCGTCGAGAGAATAACGCGCTCCAGCAAAAACAGCTGTTGAAGATCCCGCACGACGAGAGCACGATCACGGCTAGCACGGGGATCCCGATTACCGCGTCTTTGATCAGTGTCAGCCGGTAGTGGTATACCCCGTCCGCGAGGCGTGTCGTGTATGTGAGGAACGTGATCCCCGCGCTGAGCAGCCAGAGGATCGCGATCGCGACCATCATCAGGCTGCGGCAGTCGAAGCCGATCGTCGGGGTCACCCAGATCAGGGTTACGGAGGTTACCGTCGAGATGAGCACGGGGAGCAGGGCGAGGGTGAAGAGGGTCAGCGCGTGCGTATCGCGCTTCCCGCCGCGGAAGAGGATCTTCCGTGGACGATAGCAATAAATTGACCCAGACCACTGCTGCGCCGCGTAAAAGTCCGTCGTCGTCGTCCGCGACGATCCTCCGGCCCCGGGACCACTGCCTATCCTCGCGGAGAGAAAAGCAGACCTCTTCTCCGCAGAAAACATCCGATGATCCTCGACGCCCTCCCCACTAACAACCTTGACAAACCTCTCGAGGATGCGCAGCGCCGTCCGCCGACTCGCGTACCCGCCCAGCGCATTACTCACAAGCACAGCGGGGATAAGCCACGAGATGAACATCGACGTCCCGATGCGGCCCCCAGGCGGGGAACTGCTCTCGCCCCCGATCACATCGACGAAGCCCGCGATGACGTGGTAGAAGTACGCGAAGACGGCGATGCCTGCGCGACGCAGACCCGCGGACCGGCTATCCGAGAGCTCGTTCGCGGTCTCCTTGACGAGGTGGTAGAATGCGTCGGAGGATATGGATTGTTTGCGCGAGGCGAGGATGCTCGAGAAGGTCGTGTGGAAGTGATCCGGCGCGCGCCCCGCCGAACCGCCCTCGACCTCCTCGATGGCCGCGAAGATGGTCGCGACGTCGATGAGGCGCGCTTTGTAATGCGCTTCCTGTTCCCCCGGGGCCTTGGGGATCGTGCGCTCGGCGAGACTATGCGCGCGCGACCACACCTCCGCCGTCGTGAGCAGCGACCACATGGTGTCGATGGGATCGCCGAGGAAATGCAGGAGCGCCGCGTACTTCTCGCTGCCGAGGCGGGCCATGTGCATGTTTCCGATCAGGAGGAGGATGGGGATCAGCCATGTTGAGAGGCGCGGGCCGACGTCGTCGTAGAAGCTTGTGCCGGAGCCGCAGGTCGATTTGCACCCGGGGAGCGTGAGGATTATGTTCTCGGGTGTGGAGAAGGGGGTGCCGCTTGAGGAGCGGTGGAAGATGGATGAGTTTGAGGGGAGGGAGCCGTTTGTTAGGGAGGATTGCACGTAGGCGTTGCATTCGGATTTTTGGAAGGCGGAGGTGAGGGTTGTGAGGGTGAGGAGGAGGAGGAGGGTAGAGAGTGGGGGGATCAGCGATGGGATCGGCATGACAGGTGTTGGCTGCTGGCTAGCTAAAGATAAGTATGAACATAGATATGCAGTATGCAGTATGGTTTGACAGACGAAAGAAGATGCTGATCGGAGAATAACCACCCCTCGCCCATGCGGCTCTATATATGCCAAAAGGCAACCTTCACAGCCTCAACACCACAAGATCCTCGTATCTGAGGCATTTCCACGAGTCACCCTCAAGGTAGCCGCAGCCACGATACCAAGGGACCTCGCACATGCGCGGCTTCGAGGAAATGAAAGAGTCAAGAAGGCGAAGGAGGGCAGTGCCCGGCGAGGACAAGGACGAGCACACCAGGCGCCAAAGAAGCCCGTCACCCGATAGTCGATAGCACTGCACTCATTTCACGGCGAAGGCACTCACAAACAAGTAGCAAACAGAGTGGGTGTGAGCCTTTGATACCTATTTCCAATCCCCTAGTCCACCGCTTCTACTATCTCCGCGGCATAATGCGCCTCGAGCGTCGCAATCATCCCAGGAAAGAAGTCGCTTGACACCCCCAATCCATCACCAATCCCCCCCCCGATGAAGAGGGTTGACGCAGACGACTCGTATATGAGAGTGTCTGCAATTCCAACGAGCGTCCCACGTGCGGGCAGGACTGGATCTTATACTCCGGGAGCTCGGACGCGGCTGGAGCTCGGCGGAGGCTGAGAGGCCAGTGGCCTGCAAGCGCCAACCCTGAATACGAGCGAGCGCCACTGCAGGCACACGCCTCCCTGCATGCGTCGGTGGGGAGGAGAGACGTGCGCCCGAGGCATACGCAAACATCACGACAAGTCACGCTGGGAGTTCGATTTGGATAGGTGAGTCACGAAGGGCAGTCTACAAGATTCTCCGGACTGGTTGTTGACAAACATACGAACTTGATTGATATCCCGTAAATACGCCATGCTAAGAAGATGAATCCCCATCCCGGAACCACGTGAAATGCATCGAGTTCGCTCTTGATTTCTTGCCGCCAAATAATCCATACCCATGCCCGATCCCTGCCGTATCTCTCGTCGGCGTCAACGGCGGTGGTTTTAACCGTGTCGGACTCGGGCTCGCGGGGTACTGCGTATGCCAGCCCTGTGCGATCCCAAGCGATTCACGATCCCGGCCCATCGACCGGCGACCGGCGCTCTCTTGACTGGTTATGGGCGGTGTTTCGAAGTGGCTGTACGGGTGGGTTTGATTGCGAGCGTGGGAGTGCGAGCGCGTGTGTGGAGGTGTATCCCGCAACGGCCACCGATCCTCCTCACTGTCTCTATGTCTCTCCCTCTCCCTCTCAATATCCACCGGACCAACCTCCTCAAGCCGAATAAACTGCCCTCCATTCGCACTTTCAAGCGGCCCCGTACTCGACTTCGAGGACGAAAACTGCTTCGATCCCGTTCCGCTGTGTTTACCCTGCTTACTCCGCGCCTCGTACGTCTCATACCCGAGCGGTTTGGGGAAGAAGAGCGCGTACAGACGTTTACACAGAGCGCGGATCCCCGGCATGCAGGCGCACATTATTCCGATGTCGATTTCGAGGAGGGACCACATTCCGACAGGTACGAAGTCCTCTATACGCATGTTAGTGGGGATGAAAAACGCGACAAGTTTGCAATGGCCGGGTTGGTAACACTGAAGGGGGACGGATACAAGGGACGTACTGGTTGGGTTTATGGTACTATTGAATCCGACGGCCTCGACGAGGCGGAAGATGCTGACGACGGTGACGCTGCGCTTGTTAGCCAAGCCAATACCACAGACCACACTCCTTCATGGGGGCAAAAGAAGAAAGGCAGACAGACACAATCCCCACCGCAAACATAACACACATGCCCACTTTCTTCTCACGACTCATATGCAACCTCACCAGAACCGGCATTGGAATCGCAATGACCACCACATCCAACACGATATTCACAATCGCGTGCGCGAGCAGCAGCACATTATGGTCCGTGCAGCGCCCCTCATGCTCGCCGTCCCACTTGTTCCAGAAGTAGTGGATCGGCGAGCAGGAGAAGAGCTGTGCGAGGAAGGTTGCGGTTCCCCAGGCGATTGTTATTCCGAGGGTAATGAAGACGGTGAGTCGGAGGGGTTTGGAGGGGAAGAGGCGGAGGTAGAGGAGGAGCATGGACGATTTTATTAGGGAGATGCACACACAGTAGAGGTTTTCTTCGACGAAGAAGAGCTGTAACTGTCAGGTGGGTGTGAGGAAGGATTAATGGGAGGGTGTACCTTGAGTGTCTCGCTAATGTGGTCAAAAGGAATACTCCAGATGTTCTTGCCCAGGCCGTATGTACGGACTATCACCGTCAGTCTATCCTTCCCCGTTTGTTCCTTCAAGGCTCGACGTACGCGGAAACCCGACACCAGCAACCGCAACCGCCACAAACAGCGCCACGACAATGGTATGATCATCCAGCCCAACCTGACCCCCGACAATGCGATTCGTTATGCGCAGTGCAACCGATACAATCGCGACGATGATCCCGACGATATTGACGACATGGTAGACGGTTGTGTTCTCGTTAGCTGGGTAGTCGCAGGTCGTGTATGAGAAGTTTTGCGCGGCTGAACCAGAAGACATGATTAGCATCGGCGAGATTCGGAGGTGGATTGCACGTGTGGTACGCACTCAGCCCTTCTTTTATCGTGCAGCTTCCGGCGATGCATGGTTCGAGGGCGGCATTGAGCGCTTCGTCGGTGCAGATGCAGGCAAAGTCGGTGAGGCTGCATGTTGAGTTGCTGATCGCGGAGATGAGGCACGAGAGCTGCGAGGGTCAGTGTCACTGCCGTATGTATAGGGGAATCACCGAGGCCGCGGTGGACGGAGGGACGCACTGCACAGCTAGGGAGACTGTCCATTGTACGGGGACCCAGCAGGGTCTACATCTGGACAGTCGGAGTCGAAAAGTGGACTGGGGAGTGCGCGACTGAGAGGGAGTCCACCATTATATTGGGCTCAGGTGGCCCCAGGGCGAAGTGGACTGGGGCCGGGGAATCTCCAAAGACCTGGGGAAGTGGAGACCACGTCCTCGATGGATCGATGGGCTGCGCCGCAACAGGAATCGCGAGCACGATTAAAATTGCACACGACTGACTGTACGAGAACATATGGAAGGAACAGGAGCAGGATCGTGGGGAATGGCGATAATGTGGATTGGCGAGTGACGAGGCGGAGAATGCAATTGTGGGATCCCCGCGTGTTGACTCGAAACATCTGACAATCGATCCCTCTCGGCCCGAAGCAGTGCCAGGGAACCGAGTCGGTGGGCGTCCAGTCTCGCGTTTCAATCGTTAATGGTTTCAATTAAGTTGGTCGGAGGGCGCAATGGACCATCGCCGATCTCGAGCGACTTGATATGCTCTCAAGTATTGGCTCTTCACCTGCCCAAACCCCAGTAGGCTATACAGAGCCCAGTCATCCCATCTTCCATCTTCAGCATCGCATGATTCGCGTCCGTGATCCTGCATCCTCATAAACTCTCAGCAGATGAACTGCAAGTCTTCGACTCGACCACGCAGGAGACATGACGCTAGTGGTGTCAAAGGAGCACCATTGGCTTAGCGTGCAGATTCCATTGGTCTGCTTTACATCTTCCATCACGCTTTTCCTAGACTCGTTAGTTCAGGCAGGCAGTTTCCGGAAAAAGCAGGCGTGATGGCTGGGGGTTTTGAATCCAGGCCTCGGGAGTGGGACAGCGCTGAATATTCAAGACTGCGCGGTCAGCCCCAAACTAGAACTCAGTTCCATCCTCGTGAGATGCCCAGAACTTGGTCGCGACGCGCACCTTTTCGGGAGCAGCACAAAATGGACCGTGCTCGTCAGGGGCTTTGCCAGCGCGGTGTTGGCAAAACAGACGCGAAACGCCACGAGGGGTCTGTACGCCAGGGCGTCCTCGACTCCTCTGGCAGTGACACATGGAGCTCTTGCAGTGAGACTCAACGGGTGTCTTCCCCGCCAAGTGAAACTCAATTCTCCGTAGACATATTGAAGGTCCACCATCGCCTCGATGGCGCACTCAATACTCCTTTGACAAGCAACTCCTTCGCGATCCCTCGATTGAGAAAACCAAAACTCCTCGAGATTCATCCCTGAACCAGCTCTGCGGGGTAAGGCCGGTTCCCCGGCAAGAGGACACCAGTAGCCGGCAAATAGTCTCCCAAGCCCTGGAATGCCATGCAGCGGCTCCCAGGTTCCGAGGTCGCTCGGCCGTACTTTGGCAGCGATGATTGGGGCGTTTGACAAGTGGACAGCTGCGGAGCGAACTGTTGCTGAGTCGAGACTGCGCGTTCTCGGGGGAAAGTCGCGATTTAGGTTTATGTCGGCTGTTGTCTTCGAGCTCATTGTCAGATGCGAGGTGCCGGCGCTGGGACCTGAGGGACCTGAGTGTCAGGAGGGTGAGATGAAACTTGACTGTCGGATTAGGATGAGAATTTAGCATCTGGGCGAACAGCATGTACAATATTTGTCCAGTGGAGACCATGATTCATGCGGTTCCCGGGAGTTAGATCCTCAGCCATCCATCTCTGCCCTATCCTCTGCGATTCATGATTCAAGGTGTCGCTCAAATCAGACCCTGTTATGTCTCCGTCGGGGATCAATGTCGCTGAAGAGAGCAGCTCTCTCAGTCCCAACTGTCACGAGACTTCCGTGCCCTACTCAATAGCCGCTTGTCAATAGTAATAAATGCGCACAGGCACAGATTCCGTTCCAGACCGTCCAATTCATGGACAGAGTAATCCAGGCCCTGTCGGCTTGGCGCACAGACCTATGCCCTTGTGTGTCGCCTCCAGTAGGCGTGCAGTACCCTTTGAGGGCAGTATCACCACTGTAGCGAGCGGCTAAAGCGATACAGATGGTTATAAGAAAGATGCTGGTGTTGATTGAGAGGTTCAATGCAAAGTTAGGTTCTTCTGGCATCCGGAGGCCATGGACGGCCCGTCGCTCCTTCCCTGACACTCCGGGCGTGCCTCGTCCCACCAGAATCATTTCGCATAATCTTACTCGCTCAAGGTTCTCTCCAGCGCCCGTACAAGTCATCATTGATCGTATAGGTACCTTCAGGCCTGAGCTTGAGGCTGCTTACATGCAGCGGCGTCCGCTAGCGTCGTCGAATCGCAACATGGCCAGGCTAAGCTTCGACCGGGGAACAAGGCTGCAGATGGGCATGGGAATTCCCATTATATGGATATCACCAAATGCTTTTGATAGGCTGCGAACAGTATCTAGAATCGTTGTATTGTCCTTACGTATATATTGGTGTTGTGGCGGAACTTTCTGAATCTCGCAGACCACTGGGTCAATATATATTTTGTAGAAGCTGAGTTCTACCTACCATGTCCTTGGAGATCTTCCCACATTGATCATTTATACTGGAACAACGGATGTTTTACCTAACTTGTCAAACATCCAGGAGAATCCTTGGCTGTCCGGTTGGTTTAGCATTACCCAAGAAATTTGTGGAGCATGCAGGCATGCCCGCTTCGTGTCTTCCCGTCAGACATCGTAGGGCTGAGACCAACTCGACACAGGATCCAGCCGAGGCTTTTACGGAGAGTAACCTTGAATGTACGTGCAAGGCTTAATCTAAATGTGGCGTTGTGGTTTCAGTGATCCCGCTTCTTCGTGCCCTACTAGCCAGACTACAATATATACCCTTTCCAAGAGCGTGGTTACCATAGATGTACTTTTGATTTCATATCTACATCGTCTTCCAGATCCAAGAACTGCTGAACATAAGAAATTTATTCATCACCTGGCCCTCCTCTCCTCAACCGCCCACTCCTGCTTCACCGTGATCCCCTGCCCACCACTCGTACTCCTCTCCCTCCCCGCGGGAATCCCAACGCCCGTCCCATTCTCCAAACTCTCCAAACTCCCGCCACTAACATCCCCAGTATCCTTCCCATGCCTCACCGAAATCCCCGCATAATGCTTCGGCCCCATAGGCCTCAACCACAACTGACTCGTATCATCATCAAGCTGCTGGAACCCATCGTCGTGATCACCTGTGCCATTCGACCCCTTGGCTCCTCCCGACTTTTTCGACGACGAGATGGGTGTCTGCCCCGTAGCGTTTGGTGTTGTGTTCGTTCGCCCGAGGAGCGGACGCATCATTGGCACCGAGGCGAGGATCACGGCTAGGCAGGGCTCGATGCCTGAGAAGATGTTTGCGCGGGGGATTGTGTATGTTATGTCGGTGAAGTCCATTGAGGAGAGGACGGAGATGCGGAGGGCAGAGATTATGCAGGTTCTTTTCACACTGTTAGTATCTCGAAGAGGATGGAAGGAAGGTGATATGTGATGATGTGATGGGAGAGAAGGGGAAGGAGAAGGGGACGGGGAAGGGGACGGGGAAGGGAAACATACACAAGACCCAACCCAAACACCGCAATAAGCGTAACCTTCTTATACGTCGCCATCTGCAGCTTATACAGCGAAGGCATAGGCAGTATCAGCACAACAAAATCCGTAACGAGATTCACAACCCCCGTAACCGTAAAACTAGTAACCTGATCCCCACACTTCCCCCCAGGAATGGTCTGATCCCAGTTAAACGCAAACGGCCGACAGATCAAACACCCGGCGAGAATGGTCGCAATCGCCCACGCGACGATGACGCTCATCGTGGCCCAGGAACTCCACACCAGCCAGCGCACGGGGAAGATCCGCAGGTACAGGAAGAGGATGGAGATCTTCGTGCAGCTTAGGCTGAGGACCCAGAGGAATTGCAGCGGGATGATCAGCTGCAGGAGTTTTGTGATGGGGCCTGGCCCGTAGGCTGGGTTTGTGGCGATTGCGGTCGTGTGGTCGAAGCCGATGCCAGCTTGGATTACGCCGGTTATGCTGATTGATTGCAGGCCGACGCTGAAGATCTGTATGAGCTTGTTAGATTGGCATGGTCAGTTGGAGGAGGGTATGGGCGGCGTACGCAGGCGACGATGATGAAGTAGTCACTAGCCGTCCACTTCTTGTGCGCGATTGCGTGAGCGAGCAGACGGAGACAGACCGCGACGACGGCGAGGATCGAAAAGGTGAAGGCAACGCCCAGCACCGCGCGCTGGTCGTGCGTCTCAATGGGAAAGGTGACCATCCTGCAGTACCTGCTGCTTGAATGAACCGGGATCTGAACGGAACTGATCTAGTCGATTGGGTCGAGGAGCTCTGAACCGGACCCTGAAGGATGAAGCACCAAATAGGATCGGGGGCGCAATCTACTTATATTGGGTGCATTGCAGGGATTGCAATTAACCTTTGTCAGGCTTTGGTCAGGGGAGGACGTAGTATGAGTCCGCGGGATGAAGGATTGATGTGCAAAAGGCAGAAGGGCAAAAGCACCAAACAGAATAATGGAATCCATCACAATCTGAGCTTGAATCAGGGGCGAAACTTGGAACGGGGTCCGCTTTTCCCGCTTGTTGATGGTTGCTTTTTACAGTTGGAGCACCGAGTCCTCAGTTCAGCGAACCAGTGGCCACTGATGGGATAATGGGGACAGCACTGACTCGAGATGTCAGAACTCTGCTCGAGTCAGCTGGCGTCTGCGTCGCAAAGCTTGTCCACGCCTTGCAGGAAGTTGGAGCGCCCACCTGTCGACTCGACTTGTCTGGTAGTATCGGAGGTGTAAACTTGACAGCTTCGAGGTGCAACAGAGTTTAGAACAAGGTTCTGTCAGACATGTCAGATCCCGCCCTGCCCGTTGCGTCCCAGAGAGTGAAACAGGAAAATTCTTGGGAGGCCCGCAGCAGCCGTTAAGATGCGGGGCACGTCCACCCTGAAGAATAGCCTCATTGGCGGAGATCCGGGCCGAAGCCAGCCTAAGCCAGCCTAAGACGACGGGCTGCCCTTAGCGGCTGGGCACCCGGGAACCACCCAACCGCCCGGGGATCCAGCAGTCGCCGCTCTTTCCCAACACGGCAGCCCGTCCAACAGCTCCAAACGGCTTCTGCAGACTGGCCTCCGCGGCCATTGGGATCAGCGCTGTGGCGCCCGAGTCGAGCCAGGCTGCTGCTCGTCGCCTGCCGTGCAGTGCAGGCCAGACCGCCGAGTCAGTTTCTCGAGTTCTGTCGGAGTCGTGTGGGGGGGAGTTCTTGTCTTCGCTTGGGGTGGTTTCCTCACTGGCTGCAGGGGCCCCTTGTCCGGCCAGCGTGGGGTCTTCATCTAAACCATGTGGCATGTTGTGCGCGAATGAACGGCGGGCAGTTCTCCTTTTCTAAGCACGATATCAACTCGCTCCCCGCCATTTCCAACGCCGTTGCCTCTTGCGAGTTCGCAGACTGCGCAACTTGCCTCCCAAACCGCCGCGATGGCCCTCACCATCGCGATTCTCCTCGCCATCGGCGCCCTCACCCTCCTCTACCTCCGCACAAAAACATCCAGCAATGCCTCGGAAAAACCCCTCCTCAAGCTCCCCCTCATCGGCGACCTGCATAGCTCCCCGATCGAGAAACCCCTCGTGAACTGGGACGCCTGGGCCAAAGAGCACGGCCCGATCACGGTCCCCAAACTCTTCGGCATCGTCCCCATCGTCGTCCTCAACTCGTACGAGGCCGTCGTCGAGCTCTTCTCGAAGCGCAGCCAATGGTACAGCAACCGCCCGGCGTCCGTGAGCATGGAGATGATCACGGGCGCAGAGCCCGGTCGCTCGCGGTTCACCCTCATGCATGATTACGATGAGCATCTGAAACTGCACCATCGCATCCTCTCGCCGAGTCTGGGTGCGCCTGCCGCGAACAAGTACCAGCCGCTCATGGAGCTCGAGGCGAAGCAGCTCGTTTTCGATCTATTGAGTGCGCTGCGCGATTCCACCGATGGAGAGACCATCAGTACCAAGACCATCTACCCGCTCCTCGAGCGCACGCAGTCGTCGGTGATTCTCGCCCTGCACTACGGCCTGCGCATCCCGCGCTTCGAAGAGCCCATCCTCCACGAGGTCATCCACACCCAGACACAGGTCACGCATCTCGCCGCGAACCCGCAGCTACCCGACCTCATGCCGTTCCTCCGCCACCTGCCCACCTTCCTCTCCCCCTGGCAGCAACATGCAGACAAGCTCTTCGCCTCGCAAGTCGACCTGTACATGCGCCTGTTCAAACACGGCCGCGACGCGCCCGGCTGGAACGCAACGAAACAAGCCATCGCATCCGGGGAGAAATACGCACCCGCTGATTCCCCCGTCGCAGACCTCGACCTCGCATTCACCCTCGCGACATCCATCCAGGGTGGAATGGAGACGTCCCCGCGGCAGATCCTCTGGCTCTTCGTCGCAGCACTACATGATCCGTCCTTCGTCAAGCAAGCACACGACATCCTCGATCAGGTCGTCGGCCGCGACCGCCTGCCCACCTTCGCCGACCGCAGCAAACTAACCTACATCGACGCAATCGCCCACGAGCTCTTCCGCTGGCGGCCCATCTCCCCGGGCTCGATCCCGCGCCGCGCAGACCACGACGATAGTTTCCAGGGGACGACGATCAAAAAAGGCGTAACGATCATCGCAAACGCCTGGGCCATCGGGCGCGACGAGAAAGTCTTCGACCCTGCCCTCGGCGCAACACAGGACTTCATCCCGGACCGCTGGATCCGAGACGGCAAACTCCGCTCGGACCTCCCGCTGCCTGTCTTCGGCCAGGGACGGAGAATATGTCAGGGGAAGCGCGTTGCGACGGATGGGACGTTTTTGCAGGTTGCGAGTCTGCTCTGGGCGTTTGATGTTGAGCCCCTCGTTGACGGGGAGGGCGGGGAGGTGGATCCGTGGGCGATGGTTGTTGTGGGATTCATGACTGAGCCCAGGCCGCTGAGGTTTAGATTGAAGCCGAGGGGTCAGTGGGTGAAGGATGTTGTGAAACGTGAGTGGGAGGGCGCGGAGAAAGGCTTGGACAAGGTCATGGGCGTTGCGGTTGATGTCGAGTAGAGCGTCTCCCCTACCCTACCCTACCCTGCCTACTTACTACCTCAGTACGCTCTGTATTGCGGATGTGGAATAATGTGTCTATGAGAAATACCATTTCCCCTTGTTATATCTGTCGTCGGCGTAGCGTTGCGTTGATGAAATGTAGTAGAGATCAGCGCTACCTCCCGGCGCTGTAAGCGAGTCTTATAGTGTGGGACAAAATCCCCATGACCGCCGGCCGCCTGAAGAAGAAGGTCTCAAGGCATTACATAGTAGTACACATGATCTCCACTTCCCTCAACGGGGTCCCGGACCGGATGTGCCCATTAGACGACGAACCTTACCATACCACACCATAGGCCTGCAACCACGCGCCCGGATAGTAGTCCGGGGTATTAGTCCAGGGACGTGTAAAACACAGGCAAGCAATCCCCAAGGACGAATCATCACTTTAAAAAAAAACCATATCTCAAACCCATTCTCTAGTATCAACGCCGCCTCTCCTACCCTACAGCACAGGTACGGCATAAGCTCGCGCACATACTCCTGGCTATGTAGCTAGGCCCCTCGAACGAGCAACCCGTTATCCGTCTACGCCACGTGCACGTCCACGTCCAGCATCGCGAATGCAGCGCAGCAACCTCACATACTCCGACTACGTCTCCTCCCCCGCGCGCAATTGGAGTAACTTGGTTCATTGCAGGCCGGGCACGAACACACCGCGTTGCTGTAGTGGGTACAAGCCCGAGTAGCAGAGGCGCTCACTGCAAGCAAACGTTACCAGACTTGAATGTGTTTATCACAGAATACCCCGAGGGGTTCCAGTTGGCGTACGCATCGCCAGTACGGACGGCTCAGCGTGTGTCCGCTGAGCCTGGCTGCGTCAGGGTCGGGCGGGCCTGCGCAATCCATGGGGATTGCTTCCGGGGTCCCATAAGGTTGGATTCGGGGAGATTGGAAGGTTGGCTAATTGCAAACCTCGGAGGATGACTCGAACTCCATATCCTTGATGGAGCATTTCGGGACCGGGATTCATTCGGTGTGGTAGTTTAAGGGTGTCAGAGAGGATGCTGATCGCGCAGCATACGGCCGAGCCTGCCTACCTACCTCTGCTGCGCGTCTAGACAGACAGACATTGAAGACGTCGCTGTCTGTGAAGAATAGACGTGCGAGGTGGGAATCGTTGGAGGCGATCCTCGACGGGGCGAGTATAATCATGTACGTGCTTGCGCGTGAGAAGGATATATTGAACAGCTGATGTAACTTCCGGTCAACCACATCGCTTGGGACCATTATGCCCGAGTCCGCCACGTCGCTTCCCAGGCCATGTCGTAGCGTTGTTGTGTATTGAACAGTAAACTTTGCATCTAAAGACAGAAGCTCGGATGGTCCGTTCAGATGAATCGCGTGCGCCGACAGACAAGGCTGCGTGAAGTCCAAGGGAATATCGTGGATCCCCTGGGACTGGCCCTCTATGATGCGTTCGACCTGCAGCTTCTCGACAGCCTTTGCGAAAAGGGCGCTTCATTTAGCCGACGATGCAAAACATGCCTTCTTCTACTCGCCTGCAACCGTGACCGTATTTCCTCCAACGCAATCCGGGGGCATCACTTGAACGGTGCGGATCCGAACCAGGTCATGTTTATCTCATTCGGTCATGTTTATCTCATTCAACGAGGGACCACGCCGTCTTACAAGCAGGACCTCCCCATGAATTTGATACCTGACTCATCGTAGCTGTTCTGATATTGATCGAAGCGCGGACGAAGCCTTCTGTGAGAATGGGGTAGACCTCGACGAGATGTCTCCATGGCATGCGTCTTGGTCATCTGGAACGTTAGATCTGGATGCCGCGTGGGCTACTCGACCTTGGTGCCCTGAAATCAACATCCTACTTCTTGCGAATGCTCGCTATGCCGCGGAGGCTGTCCTTGGTGTTTCCCTTCAACCGATGTCAGTTTCAGAACTCCCCGCTCCATACCGCAAGGTTCTTGGCTTCTCCTTGGAGCCCCTACTCACCCCACCGATTGATGTGGAGGCGGCAGGGCCATCAAAGTCTTCACGGCAAAGCCTACGGGAGTCCCCAGTCTCACCTTCTGGGCACCTTAGGAACGCTCAGTCGGGTCTTGTGAATGGGGGGTACACTCCGCGTAATATCAGACTCTGTCCGCGGATAGTTCAGAGGTATCTGCGCCAGATGTACAGCTTTCGATATCATTAGCGTATCGATTGCCAGCCAACACGTCATGTCCAGTAGACTATCCTGAATGGCCTTGTAGGTTTAAAGTATATCCCGTGGGCGAGAAACTCCTGTCCGACCCAGAAGAGAACACATCAACGAATACATTAGAAAATCCTGCGCCAAAGTACTCTCCTCGGCATCTACTCTGCGACATGCAACACTCCTTCCCCAAACCCTGGCTAACAACCTGCGCTCGATACTTGCCGAGATCTCTGAGTACCAAAAGCACACAAGCCCGGTGGATATATTGAATTGGGCGCTGGAAGACGGGTATCTGATCGAAGATACTCATGGCCCGGCCGCCATGTTTCCGGATTGTGAGAGGTTCAGGGGCCAGAATTGGTATGTTGACCTTGATGCTCTGTTCGTTGATTGATTGGAAATATCCGTTGGGATGTTTCCAGCTTTTCTGTATCCACATGTATCCGGCAGTTTGATGATGCTTCGCTGTTTTCGATTGATCCCTTGAGTCCCAAGCACTTGATCTTATCTATATACCAAATCGTACAACCTAACAGCATGGTACGTACTTGAGTCTTTCATGTGTATTACACGGAGCTCTTTCAGACCTTTAGCTTTATCGCTCGATTGGACTACTAATTATATAGACGTCTTTCTCTTGCCCTCCTTGCGGGTCAGTTTATACAAACGAACGTTCCCACAGGCAAATTCCAAAAAAAAAAAAAAAAAAAACCACCAACCTCAAGTAAAGACTTCGCCGCACGTCTGATCTTCAAACAAGCGGAAGCAGAGGCCATCATGCCGTTCATTACGTTTCCATCGTGCAGGAGCAAATTCAGTTCTAATCGGGGATTGTCGGAACCTTCCGCTTTGTTCCATGTATGGGTTAGCACCGCTGCACCACGTGCTCCTGGCTTTTTATAGCCTACTTGCCTCTCGATAGCATCGGATTCGCAGAGTCCTCCATGCCGGAGCTTTTCCCTGGTTTCCATGCCCCTCCTGTCAGGCACGGCGAGCAACAGGCATCAGCCACCAGGCAACAATCGGAGTCGGAGTCGGAGTTCGGAGCTCGAATTCATCACCACAACAGTGGAAGCTTGGCGGGGTAATCCACTTGGGATACTCGAAAGCACCAATGATTTGGTTTGTTTCGCGGACTTGGAGGCACTAGAGCTTATCAAGAATTGCAGGGTTGCATTGCGTCTTGCGACATTGGGCTAGCTAGAGTGCCTTCCTCAGGGCAAGGGTCGAGATATATATAGTGGCACCGGCCGGTTGTCATCGAGATCGTGGACTTTGGTATTCACATGAAAGACTTGACAAGCTTAAACAACTGTTGCCAATTCGACTTATAATCTACATCCAGCGTCAGCGAAACCCGGCATCCAACGCATTCCCCAAGAAATCTCGCGGCCGCACCCCGCACTTTCCCGGATCAACAATTCTTCCGGCGTGTTTACTGTGTGTGTCCCTCTCGTCCCTCCGCAATCGCGTCAACTCGCTCAAAACAACAATCCACCGATTAGCTAACAACCACAGGAACCCAAATCCGCTACCATGCCAGACACTAGCTCATCATCGCCCCTCCCCGAGAACTACACCCTGCACCCTGGCTACCCCCCACTCGACGCCTACCTGCACCTCCGCGCCGCCTCCGGCCTAACACCCAAGACCCGCGCACAGGGCGCCACAATCCCCACGGGGAGCTGGTACGGGGTGTACATCGCCTACGCCGACCCCTCCTCTCCGGAAACGACAACGCCCGTCGCGATGGGCCGCATAATCAGCGACGGCGGGTGGTACTTCCACATCGCGGACATGGCGGTTCTCCCGGAACACCAGCGGAAGGGACTAGGGGATATCGTGTTGAAGGACTTGTTAAGGTATATACGGGAGAATGCGGCCGAAGGCGAGCCGTATATAAACCTATTGGCCGATCCACCGGGACGCAAGCTTTATGCGAAGAACGGGTTTGTGGAGAGTGCGCCGGTTAGTACGGGGTTGGTTTTCAAGGGGAAGCGGGGGGATTTGCCGGAGTAGACCATGCTAGCAAGAGCTGCTGCTCGCATTCTGCCCTCTGGGCTCTGTGAGAGGTGGAGAGGGGGAGTAGGTCGGTAGATTAGACGATAGAGTATAAAGGGTAGGGGTCTATGTAGTCTATTTTATAATCTCTGGAAGCGTGAATGTCGCGTGCGCTTGTTGCTTCAACTTCAACTTCTATGGCACGCAATCAATCCTTTCGGTCCTGCGATAACGGCGCGCGATGTGGTCTTTTCCAATCCATCTGGATAATCGTCCCGATGACCCCCAGCGTGCCAGCCGTCATGACAACCGGCCCCCAAATCGCAGGCACGAACTGCCCCCTGGCCAGATTCCTCCTCACAGACAAGTAGCGGAAGATGCCGTACCCGAACGACCAGACACTGATCGCCTGACACAGACGGCTGGCAAGAAGATCGGGGCTCGTCCTTTCCTTCGGTCCGCCCTGCATGCGCGCCGAGACTGAGTCGACTGAGTTCGAACCTGAACCTGAAGTTCGTGCAGGGATCTGTTTGTTGATTGGTTGAGGTTGTTCACCCTCGACAGGGGGATTAAAGATATGCTCAATCAAACCCAATCGGCCGACAGCCAACCCCATGGCCGCAAAAGCAAGCCCCATGCGCGTCCAGGAAAGGAAAGTGCGCTCGTTGGCCTGGTGGTCGCGGAGCTGCGAGCCCGTGTTTGCGACGGGCTTGGGGAGGAGGCGGCGGAAGAGCGCGGACATTTTTCTCTCTTTTCTTCTTTCGGAATTGGTCTTATTGGTTGAATTGGACCGGGGTGTCAATTAGATTAACAGTGAGTCAAGGGCGCGGTTCGACGAGGATAAAGATGGGGCTGTTTGCTCCCGCAGCGGTGCAACCTGCCTGCAGCCTGGGCCGAGCGGCGAAAACTGAAGTTGGGGATACGACACGACACGTCGATACGCGATACGAAGTGACTCGGAGTGTCGGTCGGAGAGATGGACATTGGAGACGTGATGGGGTCTGGATGTGGCGTCAGACTGTCGGGCCATGGCCAGTGCTTGCGTGGGCTCCACTGTTAAGTATACAGGGTGCCGATCTCGAAATACGCATACGCAGCACTTGGTTCTTGAGACTGGAGTTTGCTCTCGAACCATGAGAGGATGGATGCTCGCACTGAGAGCCTTCGCAGAGACGCATGGCAGCCATGGCAGCCGGAAGTTTGCGCCAGGCTCATGAGTCATTATTGGAGCGTTAAGCGAGTGGCAGACCTGATCCCGACGCAAGGACGCGGTTCAAGAGTCATCCTGTCAGCCTGTCAATCTGGAAGGAGCTGTATGCATAACAGCGGGGTGATATCGTTCAATTGACAAACCCGAGGCGATCATTTGGACTGTTGGAGTTGGAGAAGAGCTCCATCCAAACAGTCATGATTGGCGATTCGATATGACTCGCTGCGGCCTGAAAAATCAGACACCTCCGAACCTTCCTGCGACTTTAAGAAAGCCTCACGCGCCGATGGGATTGCGACCAGTCTTTTGCATCTACTATCTATCATATCGTTCGCGCCATGACAGTCGGCGAGAGCGCCCCCTGGGGCTATCAATGGCGCTCGTCGCAGTCGTTCATCATCACCACTGCGACGATCAGTTTGTTTTCTGGTGCGTACAGTCGTATTTTTTCCCGCTCGTGACCGTCGCTAACCGGCGCAGAAACGTTCCTCTTTGGCTTCATCGTCCCCATTCTGCCGTACATGCTCGAGACGCGACTGCACCTCGACCCTTCCAAGACCCAGACATTTACAACCACGCTGTTGACAGTCTATGGCGTCGTATCGCTCCTTTTCGCTCCAATCTTTGCCCACTTTGCCGACAAGACACCGAGCAGGAAAATCCCCTTACTAGTTTCTCTCGCAGCATGCGCATCGGGCACTGTTCTCGTCGCCTGCGCCCCGACCGGTACGCACAAGCCACAATCCCCAAAAGTACTTCGCTAACAAGTCTAGTGTGGCTGCTCATGACCGGACAGATCCTCCAGTCCCTCGCTAGCTCCTCGGTATGGATTGTCGCGTTCGCAACCTTGGCCGACAACGTCGACGAAGGCAACAAGGGAAAAGTCCTTGGGACCGCCATGTCGTTTGTCGGGACTGGAATCTTCGCTGGACCGATGGTCTCGGGTTTCCTCCTCCAGCTGCTTGGTTACTGGCCTGCGTGGTCCGCCGCACTGCTTCTCCTCACGGTGGACGTTGTCGCCCGTTTGCTGATGATTGAGACAAAGCTTGCATCGACGGAGGCGACGGGGCAGACAGACGAAACGAGCGCTCTTCTTTCCGACGAAGGATCCGGAATCGATAGAGATGCTACGGACAAGGCCGCAGCGTCCGGATTCTACCGTATAATGCTCCGCGACCCGCGCACCCTTGCAGGAACATTCAACACCCTTATCCTCTCGGTGATCCTCGCCGCATTCGACACGACGCTCCCTCTGCACGTCCGCGCCCTATTCGGCTGGGAGAGCTTGCCGGTCGGAATCATCTTCTTCGGGCTCCAGGTCCCGAGCATCGCCCTCGGCCCTGCTATCGGTCAGCTGCGCGATCGCGTCGGCCTGCGATGGCCGACTGTCATCGGATGCGGATCCATGGTGCCACTCATCTGGCTCATGGGTGTACCAGGCAAGGACCTCCCCTGGGGCCGACTCGAGCACGGCGGCGAAGCCGTCTACATCACTGCGGTGGTAGGTCTCGGTTTCGCATTTGCGCTCACGCGAGGCGCCGGCACGTTCCAGATTATGGGTACCTATCCCTTCGTTCACCACCGATAGTTTCTCAGACTAACAACCGCAGCTGTCGTCCATGACCTTGAAGCCAAGAACCCGAACATATTCGGTCCCTACGGAGGCAACTCGCGCCTGTCGAGCCTCAGCGAACTCCCATTCAACTGTGGCATGATCGCGGGCCCGCTCTTGTCTGGCACGGTCTCGGAGACTCTTGGGTACTATTGGATGAATACTGTTCTTGGTGAGTTTCGTGATCCGGACGTCTTGAATACATTTCTGACCGTGATAGCTTTCCTCGCGTTGCTTATGGCGACCTCTGCGTATTTTTGGATGACGGCGGCGCCGAAGAGCGAGGCGGAGGAGACGGTTTGAATTTTTTTTTTGGTGAAAAGCCACGATAGTCACGACGAAATTCTCCAGACGACAGCGCCTGGTTGGAGACTCCAGCCGCGCGCTCAGTTGCGGAGAAGGTAATGCATGAAAGAGGCCGTTAGGGCCGGGCCGAGGATAAATTCAACATATAGAAACGCTTAATCAATAATATTCAACTATCGAAAAAGAGTATCTAACGACTGAGGAAAATAAAATTGTTCGTCGGTTCCTTCAACACTTCGAGTAAGGCGATCTCAGCTTGGATGGGCCGCGGCTGATGGAGGTGGGAAGGAAGGCCGTGTCTGCTTCGGAGGACACTTTGACTGTCGGTGTTGTCTTGATGTTCCTGCGATATTATCGCGTGCTCTACCTAGAGGACGTCGAGATAGACTCTGGTATATTATACTGGACCATACGGCTGTGAGAAGTGCGCTGAATGTGTCAGGCCTGGACCTGCCGGAGCCCTAGATGGCTGTTCCTACACCACCGAAATCAACCCGCTAATCCATGATATTCCCTCTGAACCTTTTCCTACTCGGCCTCCTGTGAAAGGATTAGATACACCAGAACCCGCTACTCACTCGTCAACGACCATAGCGCTCCGAGCCTTCTCCGCATATGGCGGCGGCGGATCCGCAGCCTTGAGAAACGCCTCCTCCCTCACGCGATGCAAATTCCTCTGGGCCGTCTCCAGATCCCCCGCCGTATCCTGCACCTCGTTCTTCAAATGCTCCTCGCGCCGCCTCGCCGACCGGAAAATCGAAGCTAGAAATTCCTCCGCCACTTTCACCTGGTCGAAGGAATGGTAGATCATGTTAAGATAGTTCATGTTGAACATGAAGTTGTCACACAGGATCCCACTTATCATGTCAATCTGCACAATGTCCATGGGCGGGAGATGCGGGATGTCGCCGTCGAACCGCCGCGCCTGCTCGACGAGCATCTGCGTCTGCGACACCTTCTGCTGCGCGTTCGAGAGGCTGTTTGCGCGCCGGAAGTCGGCGAGCGCGCCGCCGAACCCGAGCATGTCGCGCTCGCAGGCTTTGCGCGCTTCGAAGACGAAGAGGAGCGCTTCTTTCGTCGTGACTTGCGCGCGCGCGAGGCATTGCAGGGCCTTGCGGTGGTTATTCAGCTCCTTGTTCAGCGTGTGGTGGTGAGATCTCGCAGCCTTGACAGCCTCCTCCTGCTCATCCTCTTCAGGAAATTCCGCCGTCGGCCCACTGAACAGCCGCTCATACATCGCATCCAGCTCCGCCCTTAACTTGACCCGCCGCGCACACGCCTCCTCAAGAGCCCCTTTCTCCTCCATCGCCTCCCGTCTCTGCGCATCGAGCATATCCCTCTGCGCGCGAACCTTATTCTCCCGCTCCAGCGCACTATAATACCCCCTCATCTCGTCATCAGCCTTCTCCTCGAACTCGGCGCGCTTCCCCCTCGCGCGATACATGAGTCGGCGCATCGTACTATCGCGGTATTTCTCATGCCGCTCGCGCCCAACCTGCGTGCGCGCGTGTATCTCGGCAAGGTCGCGGTCTGCATTGTCCAGGTGCTCTCGCAGATCGGAGAGGAAGGATTCGTGGGATTTCAGCGCGTCGGGGGCGTCTTCTAGGGCATCCAGCTCAGCGGCGATCTGGGCGTGTCGGTCTTTTACGTTTGCGATATCGTCGTATAGAGACATTGTTGCTTCGCCCGTGGTCTGTGTTTGCGATAGCGATGGAATGGGGATGTGAAGGGGAAAGAGGTCGACCTGGTTATGACGACATAGTTAGGTAATGGTCTCGACTCGTTGAGGAAAGTGTGACGGAAGTATTTTCCGGCATCTTAATTTCGTAAAGGTATGGATGGGAATTAGCTGTGTAGGTACTTAAGTCTATCTAAAAGCCAACTTGCCCAATATGTGGAATCGTACCTCATAAAGTATGGAAGGCAGTTCCTGCAAGTTCTTGACCACCACCGCTGGACCCAACCTTAGCCCAATGCTCATTAGGCGGCGGGAAATTGAGAAAGCATATATATATCAAGTCGAGAGCAGATTCAAAGCCTCAGCCTTGGAGCTCCTCCCTGTTCCGCTAGAATAAAGCGAACGACACCACCATGTTCCCTCGCCACATGCTTCTCTCCCACTCGCCATCAGTCCTATCGTTCATCCCATCCACCGGCCCTCAACATCACGCATTACGAGGGTTCTCCGCCCAATCTGTGTTCGGATCGGTGGCAAATGGCCCGTTGCGTAGCACTTTAGTCGGAGAGTGATGCTACGAAGGAAGGGAGGAAAAGAGAGAAGTCCAGGGGGATTTGCACCAGGGGCTATAGGCTCAACACTCAAAGATGAGCCATTGTCCGCAAGCGAAAAACAGCATCACGACCTGGTGATTACCCAAGGAAGGGTTCCAAGATATGTTACAAGCAAGGATGGCTGTAGCCTGATGGGTGCCTGGAAATGGTACCTCTTGGCGTAATAAGCGCGAGTTGAAATACATATGTACATCGCGCCACGACAACTCAAACGAGCCAGCCCATTCGTAGTCTCTCCAAGAAACCACCTCACAAAATGCCCAAGCGCAAGCGTAGACACAACCCCGTCGAAGACATCTTCAAAGGCTACACATTCAAACCCCTCCCCAAGGGCCGTCCAGGCCCAGACGCGCCCGCAGAGTATCACGACCACACCGTGGAAAACGGCCGTCGCTACCGGGGCCATAACTCCAATTTCCCATGGCCCAACGACGGCGAGGCTGTAAAGGCTTACAGCTCGCTCAACACAGTCTGGACCTTCCTACTCCGGGATTCAGGGAGGGATCTCATTGGTGCCCCAATGGCCGTCCCCGAGGGAGGAAAGGGGAGTACCCTGAAAGTCCTGGACGTCAACGCCCGCGGTGTATGGTGGACGAGCAAAACCGAAGACCGATATCCCGGCGCACGGATCTCAGCGATCGACCCTGACTGCGCGTGGGTGCATCCGACGAGGTTTACGGTGTATCACGAGCTCGAGCCGGCGGATGGCGGCGGGTGGCCGTTTACTGCGCGGCAGGCGTTTCACTATATTCGGGGATTCGCGCTGGGTGGGATGGTCGCGGACTACGAGGGGTTGTATCGCAATGCGTATAGGCATCTGTTGCCGGGAGGATGGTTTGAGGTACGGGAGAATGATTTGCAGTTCTTCATCGATGGGTTCGGTGAAGATAAAGAGAAGGAGGAGAATCTGATCGCGGAGGCCGCGGAGAAGTTTGGGAAGCCGTTAATGTGGCTGCGAGGCAGAAGGCGTTCATGGAGGCGGCGGGGTTTACAGAGGTGCGCGAGGAAGTGTATAAGGTATGTCTTTCTTCGCAATTCCTGACAAGGTGCCCTTGCTTTGGGACCCCAGGTTAAGTATATCTGGTGCGTAATCTTAGATCCTATTCGGCAAGTGGATGCAAGGGGAACCCTGGACCCCGTTTATAGACAGTACATACATTCTCCATATGAGGCACGGGTTAGAGTGTCATACGCTTCGACTGTTTACGAAGTCTTTGGGTTGGTCGCTTGAAGACACGATGGCTCTTATTCGACAGGTGCAGGCCGAGATTGTGGACGAGAAGCTTAACGATCTGAGGTTGTATACTTATTTTCGGCTCGTTGTCGGGAGGAAGCCTATCGATGCTTCTAGGAAGCCTTAATTGGCTTTGCTGTGTTATCTTCGTGTTGTTTCCCTGAGTTCCACATGGCCTGGGGAAAAAGCAACAAGACCTCGTTATGGGGGGATCTCACACATTGTACGGACCCAGTGTTCAACACTGCTAGAATATAGTCATAACCTTCCACCCCCTACAAATCCCCCTCGAAACCGCGAAAGCAACACCCGCCGAGAGATAGAGAACCCCACCAAAAACAATCAACCCATAATACAACCCCGCATTATGCTCCTGGATAGCCCCCGCAACCGGAATAGCAATCAACGTCCCAAAGCTTACAAGTGTCCAGGTTGTCCCCACGCGCTTCCCATAATCCTCGATCTCGCACACCTGCGAGATACATACGGGAGCGAGGCTGATCGCTGCTCCGCTGAAGAACCCGAAGAGTACGGCGTAGCTGATGACGAGTCCGAGATTATTTGGTGCAAGGAGGTCGCCGCAGAGCCAGAGAATTAGGGTTAGGAGCGAGCACATGAGGCAGTTCACTGTCATAACGTTGAAGCGGCCGAGACGGTCTGCGACTAGTCCAGGGAGGAAGCGGCCGAAGATTGCGCCGAGGTTTAGGAAGACGAGCACTGCGTACGACGTTCTCTCACTGAAGCCGACGTCAAGCGCATAGGATGTGATGTATGTGATAGGAACAAAAACGGCGAACTCAACTAGGAACACGCCGAGCGTAGCGGAACCGTATCTGATATCTGATAGAGACCTGAGGTCAAACAAGGAATGGGATTTCTGCGGCGGGAGTCTCGTGCGGACGGTGAGGCACGCAATGGAACATAGCACGGCGCTGATAAGTGCAATTATCCGCATTGCCCAACCGAACCCAACGCGGGGCGCGGCGAACATTATCACCAGTGGGAACATCACCCCGCCTACACCACCAGCTGTACATGCGACTCCCGTTGCCCAGCCCCGGCGGGTGTTGAACCAATGTCCGACGGCTGCGACCGGGGGCGTGAATAATGTGCTTGCTGAGATGCCGCCGAGGACGCTGAAGGAGAGGAAGATCTGGTAGTATTCTTCAGGAAGTTGTTAGCATTGATGTAAGCAAGTCGTTTAGCGAGGACCGACTTACCCTCGCTAAAACTGAGGAGGACCAACGAAAGAACCATCCCGACGGATCCCGGGACGACCACGTACAGAGGCCCGCGAGCATCTAGGATCGCACCTGGAGGATGATCACGTCAGACGCTGGAATGTATCAGACACGCCCTTTTTGTGTGTCCTTGTGTCTTACCAAACTGCGCGCCCCCAACAAACAGGAAGAACGTATACGTCCCGTAGATCCATCCGATGCTCGATTCCGAGTACCCGTGCAATTGATGCGTACTTGTCCAGGCTTGCAAGGTACCCAGGCTATTCAAAATGCCCATGGAGGGAACCATAGCGCACCATGCCCCAAATACAACCGACCAGGCTTTGAGGCCGCCTTCCGGGTAGTCGTCTCTGTCGTTCTCGCGCGTGATCGGCTCGTGGGATCCGGGTGGCGGGTCTATTGTCATGTTGCCGGGAATCTCAACCGGACTGCGTGTTGTGTAGTCAAGTAGTTGTCAGTTCTCTAACAAGAATCCTTAATCGACGGCGCAGAAATCCTATATTATAGATTCCGGCAAATCTCAACCCCAGCCAGGAGAGGAAATTTAGTCCGCGTAGGGCGTGGATCCCTTCCAGGCGCGTTGCACGTCCTCCACTTCTTCATTCTTACCAACCGCTATACTTCGTCAAGGGCGCGGACCATCTGCCTACGCCTAATCCCAGCCCTAACGCCCTAACTCGCCCTAACTCGAAAAGGAAGTTGAGAGATGTGGGGCGTCAATTTTCTTGACGCGCATATATCATTGGCGGTACCTGGCCCAGTCAACCGAACCATGGCTGGTGGGGATCCATTGAAGCTGGCGGTCAGTCCCACTGTCCCAAAGCCTTATTATGTACGCAAATCTATGATATTCATACGAGAACCCTTGCTCGGGGACTCTCCATGTATGTATCGACGCGGCAATTAACTGCTGAGCAGGGCTTTTATTAGCCCCAAACCTACTCAATGCTATCAGAATCGCTCTGAAGGTGCGACTAACTGGTGCCCAGTGGCGACGGTCCGTGGAGTGTCGTTAACCTCTACTTTAAGACCTGGCATTGAGAAACGACTATAACCTGATACTCCATTTTATACTTTGATAGACTCGTGGCATAGCAAACTGTGCACGGCAAGAGCGTCCTGGCTACCAGCCTTGCGAGCTCTCTAGCAAACGCAGATAGTACTAAAATTAAGGGAGACTGGTACAGATCTAATATCCTGTAACACACAATACTATATTTTGGATATCAAGAAGTTTACTGGTCAATAACCAGACATTATCCTGGGGCCCGGCTGCAGACATGCTAACTCTAAGGGTATCATAGTATATCCAAAGCTTCAGAAGCTACATATTTTCTCCAGGGTTTGATTAACCAAGTTCGTGAAAGCTATAGCTTCTATCAGAAGCGAATCCAACTCTTCCGATGAGCTGAGTTTCTGCTAAACGAATCTTGCAGTTGGGTACCCTTAGCATTTTTAGGATACCATGAACATACTACGGCTATGCATCCTAGAATGTAGAAAACGCACCTTCACATGAACCCTCGATTTTGGGCGTGAAGGGCATCATGAGGGACTATAAATTCAACTGTATTTAGGATTGGGAAGCACCACAGAACATTGCAACAGACAGCCTTTTGTGTCTCCTGTTTAATCTCCCAGGAACGCACACTTTGTGAACACAACACGGAACTCCCCAACCTCGAATGCGGTTCCGATCCAGGCAACAGCTTGCTGAGGGTGATTCGGCACGGATACGAAGCGAGCGATTTTGGCTATCTTGCCACTGTTAGGTTCGTTGATGTTTCGAAGGTCTGCAATCTCCAGGCCGTCTTCTTCCACGTTCCCAACTATTGAGCCGGCCTCATCCAGGTTGCTCGGAGCACAATGGCAAATATGCCGTCATCTTTATCAGGAGGGCTGAAATCGGCTCCAGCGCTGTGGACCTCCCCGGGATCATAATAATGAATTCCCAACGAGACATAGTCAGGATCCCTGTCTTTGGCGAATGATTGTCCTAGGTTCAGGAGTTTCGACAGCTCGCCGAGTATCTGGCGTCTCGGAGGTTCCATGTGCTTGGTGTGGAGTGTTAAAGCGGGAGCGTTTGAACGGTTGGGTGGTACCCACCTGGATCAGGTTTGCGGCGGCTAATTGAAGACCTTCTGGTGGATCCAGGGCCTGCCTCTGCCTGGCACTGCGCCGACCAATATAAAGGCTTTGCTTTTTGAATGTGTCGCCGCGGATGCGCTCTTCGCCCTGGGGCGAATATCCAGCGGTTGCTATCTTGCTGTCTATTGGCTGCTGAAAGAAAGCAAAGGCCTATCACTCCAAGTCAGGAACCGAAAATTGATGCTGATAAAAAACAGTACTTGCCTCCTGAGCTAACTTGCTAAAGCGCAGCTCGACGCTGCCATCAACTGTAAAAGAGAACGCCCCGCACCGATGAAGGCTGGTCATCAAAGCGTTGGAAACATTGCCGGGTCCACCAAATTTGATAATAGAGAATAAAGCTTCGCTTGCCATGGTGGTCAGGTAGATAAACCCGCAAATAAATCATGCAGACAAACGGGCATGAGACTTGACGTCCCTCCCACGTGAATGCCCAGCATCGGAACATACTGTCTCCGGTGCCCCCCTCAAGGGACATGGGATGCGTGGGAATTGGAGATTGCGCTTACAGTTGACCAAGCTCAAATCTTTGATATCCACACGCGACATGAGATATACTGATTGAATAACCGCTACTGTTCACTTGGCGCAGTTCGCTGATTTATTGAGCGGGTACTGCAAGGCCGAAATTGCGGCATAGTAAGGGTAGACGCTTCTTATGTACTTAATCTGGACGCGATGCATCTCGAGTTGAATGCACAAAAGGCAGGAAGAATTGGTCAATTTTGATGAACAGATACTTTGCCTCGTTTAAGACATTATGGAGCTAAATTCCTGTATGCTAAGGACATATATGAACACGACGTGCATTGGGACCTGACTTGGGGACGGATGCGGGCTTCATATCCAGCTACTATGGAAGTACTGGCGGTTATTGTGGCCCTTGGAACAGCTTCTCTAGGGCCTGCCACCCTTAAACCTTTGATATCGATGCAGAGTCCAGCAAGGGCGGTGGTTGCTCCTATTGATTGACATGCCCCTTCGTATTCCTGCACCGCTTTACCCTCAATTCCCAAACTTGGCTCCTTCCATTGGGAGGCGTCTACGCAGTCAATTGACGAAGAGAGTGTAACTATTCCGGTGTTTGGCTTGGCGAAAAGTGCCAAGCGAGGTTGCAATCTCCTTGTCTGCCAGGGATCCCCTTTTTCTCTCACATCAGCTTCCTTATGTCTCTCCCTTGGCGAGCAATTTCACCTCAACCACCTAAGAGCGCCTACAATGGATTACCAGCGGTGTGCTGACCTTCATAATGAGATCATGTATCAGGGCTGGACAGAAAGCGACCGCGACTGGGTGCAACCGCAAAGCTGGTGGCAGCATCAAGCCCCTTCAGCAGAAACAGCGAGCCAGCTCAGTCCCTCATTGATAGAGTTCCTGAAACGGGCCTATCGGACGCCCAATAATTCGAGATATCCTCATTGCTTTTTCTACTACCTTGGCGGTCTCGCTTCTGCAGATGATATGATTGCCGACGGGTTTCTCGACATCGTGGAGCCAAATAGATATGTGCTCCTCTACACGACCTCGCCCTGGAATCTGGATGATAAATTCGGCCTTGCGTATTTCAAACTATGCCCATCCCGATTCTCATTACTCTTTGCTTTTGCATTGTTCTAATCAGTGGCTAGGTTTGATCTACACACCTCCACCGCTACGTTCATTCCTAACTACAACGAGGCTGTGGAGATCGGTCAGCACGAATTCAGCTGGCTCCCTCTCGAGGTGATTCTCCAGGGCTATCTGGATATGTTGAATGAAGGCAAAGTCAGAATTGTTCCCGTCACGGAGCGTCAAGACTGGAACTACGAGGGCCCAACCCTGGTTCGTCCATGGCAGCTGTACCCCTATACACCCATCGACGTGCAAAGGGCGGCCTCTGCCATGAAACGCCTCATCGATGCCATCGAGGCACAAATAGAACGACTATCAGGCCCGACAGCTGCGGATTCATATACCCATCTGCCCTGGCATGACCCCGATGCATTCCCCGACGAGCTTGTGCCACCCTCTACCTTCGCCTACGACTTTCTAAAGGCCATCTCCGACATCAGGGTCCGATTCCGCTACATCGCGCCGGGGATTCGCATTCCCAGCCTTGACGAGTTCCTCAACCAAGCCTATTATGGGGACGATCCCCTGCAAATCTTTATTATCGAATCTAGCGATGCCACGCCGCTGGATCCCCCCGATCATGGTTGGTCGCAATATACCATCGGTGTGCACATTACGCACGCGGACCCGTACGCTGACCGCCACTTTACCAACGAATTCCGACTCGAGCTCCCGTTCCGCGTTGGGGCCCGGGGATTCGCGAAGCAATCGAGCGGACAGCCGCTCGGTATCGATCCCGAGAAGGAGGAGCCGGTCCCCATGGGGAGCCGCGGGGAACTGTACCAGGCTGGGATGTCGAATGGGTTTACGGATTACCACGGTGTTCAGATTGACAGGGTCCTTGAGAGCTGGGCGGGAATGGTCGAACGCGGGGATTGGGTGGTTGGTGTTGAGGGGGTTCTTGGTGGGATTGAGAAGTTCATGGAGGCGGATACGGAGGAGCATTGGGCGAAGTATACTGTTGCCCATTCCTGGTAGCTTGGCGATCCAATAGATGAAGGATAGTGGTAAGAGAAAATGAGGGACAACAGAAGCAGATATGTGTATGGAATTTGGTACATAGAGCAACGAGTGAAGAATGCGAGACGCGGCGACGAGAGCAACATCAGATACACCTCTGCATGGTATTTCCAAGGCTTCGGGCGATGATACTAGGTATGTTTACAGTGCTGGTGGAGTGGCTTGTTCTGGCACATTGATTTCTTCCGTAAGGTGGACCCCCACACGATGATGTACAAGTGTCTAATTGTTACTAGTGTCGGTGATGTATGTTGTTGGTGATACAGTTCTTTCCGTTCTATTCCTTTCATGCCTCACTTTTTCAATGTGTTGATTTTCGTTGTAGATTTGTCTCTTACAGGAGTAGCCTCGACCTACTCAGCCTGACGACCATAGCTACTCGTTATAGATAATGTCCCAAGTTTTTGAACTGGGACCAGTCAGATTCTGTTGACGCAGCAGTCAACTTGGAATCAGTCGTATCTGATAAACCTTACATGACAGAAATCTCAGTGCCAAGTCCAATAGCTTGTCTTGCTCAAGACAGTGGCATATATTAGTGTAAGAAGGATTTTGAAACCAGGGCTCTAATTGCCGGTGCCTGTATTCGGTATACCATACTTGTTAGCGACAGACCCAAGGTTAGAAAACTCTCGCATCTGTCTCAATCCGGTCCTAAGTCATCACTTCATTGAGCTGTGACCTAATAGACTAGCAGCTTGAATGCATCAGGCCGGTACATGCAAGCCTCATACGACGTCTGATCAACGACGCACTCGAGATTCCCCTTCTTCCAGAGCGGTCGAAGTGGCCAAACGCAGAGCTCGGATCCCCCTCTCGCCCCCGATCTTGTTTTCCCCAGCGAGCATAGTGGTGTTCAGCCACTCCGGCTTCTCACCATACTCTTCCCACTGGATCGGTGTTTCGAGGGTAGTCTGCGGCCAACCCCGTTTGGCTGGCTAGTGCTGGGTCCGCAGTGTTCCCCGCCAGGGATGAGAAACAGCCTATTCCCCTCATTGAGCGCATCGGTGCTCTCCTCAAAGGGCATATTGGGGTACATGATCTTCTGCACAGCCTCGTGATGGTGCGTGGATGCGCCAGCGGGGATACTGGGGGCAACTTCACGATGGACATGAAGAATCCTGTCCGCGCACAGCCTGGCAGGACGTGGGGTCTGGCCAGGTCGCCTGCAGTGAGCCTTCCGAGCGCTGCCAGACCTCCTGCATCCATCGAACAAATGTATCGTAGGTGATCCCATCCAGACTAGGTAGGGTGTCCAGGTCCCTGTTTTGCAGGAAGCAAGTTACAAACTCTGCTCCGTACGACATGACAGGCGCTTCCCATTCGCCCGTCGTGCCATTGCAGGTGGCCTCGGCAGCGTTAAAGGGAATACGATTACTCTGTTTGGACTTACTAACGATTATACCCTAGAGAATGACTATAGCATACAGTGCTCTACTAGTAAAGTTAGGGTAGGACTCTACTGATCCCGTACTAATTTATAAGAGAGAACTTCAGTATTAATAGCTAAGTAGGAGGTTATGTAGATTATTAATAACTGTAAGAGTCTACTCTTACGGCATGGGATCTTGGACGAGAGCCAACCGTCTTTTGTGAAGATTAAGCGACATGGTTGGAGATTCAAAAGATGCGGATACACATTGGGAGCGAAGTGTCTTCCATCAAGAAGCTACCCCTTTGAATTAACTCCCCAAGGATGCCTATAACCGCATAAAACAGACAAGACCCGCCAACGCCGTAATCAGTGAGCAATTAGGCTGTACAGGCGTAAAGGTCAACCATTCAACACCGAAACAGGCCACTCCATGAGCGCGATAAACGTCTCATGGCCGGAGTCCCTGAACAGAGCATGCATCTTCATAATATCCTCATCAAACGCGCCATTGAGAAACCACGTCGCCTCGAAAAGTGCCAGCGTCAAATAGAAATGCGCCAGGACAACAAGGGACGCATTGGGCGCGACCTCGGGCCCGCCACCGCCGCCGAGGCTCGCGAGGAACTCCCCCGAGAGCGCCTGCGGCCAGCCCATGACGGCCGCATTCTCCATGTCGGCCTGGATCGCGAGCGAGATTGCTGTGTCTGATCCCTCGCGCGCGAACTGCACGATGTACAGGATCCGCATGTAGATCGACTCGAGGAGGTCGATTCCGTCGGTTAGTGCGGCGGACGTAGCGTCTGGGTCTGGGTCTGGGCGGCTCTGCGGCGAGTCTTCGTCCATGGCTGTGTCTGTTGCTGTGGAGGTGGCCATCGGTGATGGGGTTGTTGATTCCTGCAGGGCGCGTAACCGCTCGAGGGCCTCGTATGCGCCGTGGCAGAATCGCGCGATCCGCGGCGAGCAGCCCGCGGGAGCGGTAACTGCCGTGAACATCGTATCGGGGTACATCTTCAAGTCCTCGGTGGCACCGGGATACAGCAGGATCTCGCGGAACGGGCCCATCCGCAAGCTCGGCCAACACTGTCTGACCACCGTGGTCAGGCCGCGGATGAGGTAGATCCAGTCCAGGCGGATTTTGGGGAGCGGGGGGACGATCAACGTGCGCGAGTCGCTCCAGTTGCGCACGCGCAGCGAGGCAAAGGCAAACCCGACCAGGAGGAGCGAGCCGGCGAAGACCTCGTTACAGTTCGCGTCGGAGAGGGTGGAGAGTTGGTCGCGGAGGCCCTGCAGACCGGATTGGTGGTGTCCGACGACGACCTGCATGTAGTGAGCCGCGTCCATCGAGGTCGGATGGTCACTCCTTGTTGCACTTCCAGCAGGACCACTTGCCGTGGGGGGTGAGGTGTCGACCAAGAAATGATCCATGCCCGCCAATGCCAGGAGGAGATGCATGAGGAATCCATGCTCGGCAGCCAGCTTTGGTATGATCGTCTCCCAGATCTTGAGCCGGTACGGATTCAGCGACATGTGTTTGCATGTCTGGGTCATGAAGTGCGAAAGGAGCCGCAGGTCCACCATATTCATGGGGCCACAGTTCGCCTCGGCCGTAGGCGCAGGCGGAGACGGCAGATTGAAATCGAGGGCACGCGGAGAGCCGCCATTGGAGAAACCAGGTGGTCTCTGTCGGACATCCCCAGCCATTGGAGGTGGAGGCTGCTGATCGTGCCTCTCCCTCCGGGGCTGGCGAGAGGTGGATGTCGGGAAGCCACAGGGCTCGTTTCTCAGGGCACAGGCGCCACATCTCGGTTTTGCCTCATCGCACTGTGACAGCTGGTTAGAGCCTGGTTGGAAATTAATCGATCATGGAGTAGCACCTTGACCCTTCGCGACTTGCACGTGTAGCATCCCTGGCGAGACTTGGTGTGGGTGGCGCGTAGCCTCTTCTGGGCGCCTCGAACCGATGGGTCATTGGCAATCATCTCACCATTAGGGAATGCAAGCGCTGCTTGGGAGCATGCTGTGCGCGTAATGGCGTGGACAGATCGAGACCCCGTTGGGTTGCGGAGTGTAAAAGGCTGAGGTGGATTTCCACAGAATTACGACAGGGTTGCAGGTGTTTGAGTCGTTTGAGCTGTTTGAACTGTTTGGATCACTAACGGCCCCATATATATCTCCAACTCCACAAGGGGGCGAGGCTGGAATGCCAGCCCTTCTTGGCCCGTACCAGGTCTCCAGTCTAATATACTATCAAATCTAGCATATAATCATAATGTCCCAGATCGCTAAAAAACAAAAACCGCAACCCCCCCAGCTAACACAGCTCACTCTTCCGACCCCCCAGCGACACCGGCACCATCGCCTCCGCCGAATCGGCCCGCGAGCCCAACGCAACATCGCCAGCCCGCGGCGCACCCGCCACAACCCTCCCGGGGTACACCAGCACCAGGAGGATGGCCTGCGCCGCCATGAGGACCGCGTCGAAGACATACAGCAGCCACTCCCTCCGCATGATATACCCGTCATTCCCCTGCACGAACTCGATCACGCGGAACACCGACCGGATGAAGATTAGCATGCATGCTCCGTATAGACACCATAGCATGCCCTCCCACGAGCCGGAGACGCGCGCGGAGGAGTCGGTTGAGAGGGGGGCCGGCGAGTATAGCGTGTTCTTGTTCGCGTTTGCGCGCACTCGGTAGTGGAAGATGGCGCTGGCGACGATGAAGAAGCCGAAGAAGGCGAGTTGTACGGCGAGCCCGGCTATCACGATTTGCTCGCCGGTTTCCATGGCGGAGAGGGAGCCTGCGGCCATGTATCCGCCGCCTGGATCGATGGTTAGCGCGCGAGGCTTGTTTGGGCATAGTTGAGGGGAAGGGAGGGGAGGGGATGGGATGGGATGGGAAGCCTGGACATACCGCCACACTGTAGAAGGAAGGAAACCACGTCGCCGACGACGAAGATCTTGGTGATGTATTTGACCCGGATGATCGAGGCCTTTTCAGCCCCGAGGTTGACGATCAGTCGGCCCAGAGTCATGTATATCGATGCGGCGAACAAGGGCGGGGCGACGAGGATCAGCATTGTCTGCACAATGTACGGGCCGAGGGCGAGTGTGTCGTAGTGGGAGAAGATGCGTGCGGCATAGCCTGCTGCTTCGACTGGGACAATTGAATCTAGTTAGTACTGTGCTGCGTCTTGGACAGGGGCTAGAATTAGGGTCGCGTACGTAGAAGACCGATGAGAAAGGGGATGAAGAACAACGTCCGGTGCCGGAGAAGTAGCACCCCGTGCCAAACAGACAGGGCGATGAAGACGGCGACGAACACTGCAGCTGCGGGGACGGACGGAGTGTAGCGGTATAGCTCAAAGTGTACTTCCTGCGAGGTGTCGGCGGAGCTCATGGTGCTGGATAGCGAGGGATCAGGGGGATAACTAGAGTCTAGGCGACTGTGCAACAATAGTTCAACAATAGTTCTATGCCGATGTACAGGATGACAAGAGAGCTACTTGTACCCGTCTGGAATTAAAATTCACAGCTGGAGCCATGGTTTGCGCTGCAGTTTCTGCGAGCCAAAGATTGGATGATCGTCCGATGCGAATATACGAGTGGGGCTGGCCGGCCATGGACCACATCTCGTATATTCGTATATTCGTATTCGAGGCGATAGTGCTGGAGATGGTCTTGCTTGGAACTTGAGAACCTGTGGCCCAATGTGGATCGCAGGGATTTTCCACGACATCACCCGTGGCACGAAGGAGCAAAGAGGAAACTTGAAACAGAAACAGTTACATTCAACGACACTACTGGTACGACTGTTCCCTACTATTTCCGTCGGTCCGCCATCTCCAGATGAACACACAGTGTCGTCAAGCTGGTCACCAATCTCCCTCCTCCAGTGCTGGTGTCATCGCAGGACGAACAGACAATCCCTAAAAGTCAACTCTCCATGAAACTCAATCAACATGCTCCACTTCCCGCTTCGCCTGCCCGCCCTCCACGTGCCTAAACCTCGCACCGGGCGCGTCGAAAATGGAGGCAATCTCCTCGAGCGTCGGGCCCTTGGTCTCCGGGAAGATGAAATACACCCCCGCAAACTCGACCATGATCCACCCCACGAACACAATGTACAGCCGCCACTGGATATCCTTCAGGCCGATGGGCACCGCAAACGTCGACAGGATCATGAAGCAGAACTGCACGAAGTAGAAGAACGACAGGCCCTTGGTGCGCAGGTGGAAGGGGAGGATCTCGGGGATGTACAGGCCTAGATTCCCGTTGAAGCCGAGATTGTAGCACGGCGAGAAGAGGTACAGGAAGACAACGACGCTGTACCCGGCTGCCTTGTTCATATCCCGGTCGAAGACTGCACTGCCTGCCGTGATGCAGATGACCATCACCCACATCAGGACGAGGGACCAGAGGAAGAGGGTGCGACGACCGAGCCTCGCAGGCAGAGTCGCGAAATATAGCGCGCTGAACCAGGAGACCATTTGCGACGTGGCATTGATAAGAGTCTGCTGCAGGTCCGTCTTGAGGCCGACCGAGTGCAGGATCGGAGAGAGATAGTACGAGACAAAGGCGTTTCCGGACATCTGCGAGCAGATGGCAGCCCAAACCATGATGAACATCCTCCGGCGGTTTCCGGGACCGCTCGCCAGCTCGCGCAGGAAGGTGATGATGGTCATCTGGGACACGTTCTTCTCCGAGCTCAAGGTGCTCTGGATCTCCTCGTATTCGAACTGGACGACGGGGTCGCTGCTGTTGCCTTCGCCATGGTATTTGACCAGGATGGCGAGCGCTTCGTCGTTCCGGCCCTGGCTGACGAGCCAGCGGGGGGACTCAGGCACGAACCAGACGAAGAGAAGCTGGATGATCGAGGGAAGCGCTTGGAGAGACGAAGGGATGCGCCACGAGGCACTGCCATTAATGCGAAACGTGCCGAAGGTGGTCCAGCCCGCAACGATCGATCCGACCGAGTAAAAGGTCAAGAATAATGCGGTCGCAGTGCTTCGCTGCGCCGGGTGGGCAACTTCGGTGATATAGGGGGCACCGACGCCAGCGACAACGACACTTCCTGCGCCGATGACAATGCGTGAGATGATGAACATGGCCATGTTGATTGCACCCCCCTGTAGACCTGCCCCGAGGCAGCACAGCGCGGCGCCTGTAGCCAGACCAACCCTCCTGCCGTAGGTATCCGCCATGGGCGAGATAAGGAAGACGCCGAAAACGCCCCCGAGCGGGTATGCGGCGTTAAAGAACCCAAGCGTGCTGCCTGTGGGAGTTCCAAAATAGCTCTGCCAGTGCGAAACAGACTGGAGACCGTTCATCATGGATCCGTCAAATCTACAAGGATGATAGAACCGTTAGCCGTAGCTGGAGTAAATGGAGCCACGGGGAGACATACCCCTGCGCGAAGATAGACAGAAGAGGAATCAAGAGAAGGACATTGAGCGTGCGAAGGTTCTTCAGCCGCCACCAGTGTTTGAGGTCCAATGGCGTCTCGGGCAAGCCAGACGGCTGCGGAGGCTCCTGGCCGTCGCTCTTGATCTCCGGGGAACCCATGTTGAGGAGAATACGTGCGTGTAGTGGGAGTAAGCTGCGGTGTTAGAATAAAGCAAACGATGCCAGTCGACGCTGGGGAGTCCGGCGATGATAAAGGGCCACGACGCGCAACCCCAACACAACTGCTCGGGGATCATTGGTCCCCAGATGTGACAGAATCCGGGGAGCGACAGTCTCGAACCTGCCCATGCCGGCCCCAGATGACCCGAGGTGCTGCAGGGCTTTTAGGAAAGGGGGGGGGGGAAGACAAAACCGGGGGGAAATAAGCGAAGGCAAGCACCAGCGGAGGTACATAAGCCGTAACATCCCCCGAGCAGACCAGCATCCATCATGGGCGCCAGTCGGACTAATCCATTTCCCCACACCCCAAGGACCCGCCGTCCAACGTCAACCCTTGTCGACGAAAGCCAGCCCCAGCTTCCCAGCATGGACGACTCGAGCTTAGCTGCACGCAAGAGGAATACCGCGTACGTGACATGACATGCTGTCGTGCATTCACCGAGCCTAATTACCGCAAGGCAAACTGACAGTCCCTCAAGCTGCGAACGGTGCAAGCAGCGCAAGACCAAATGCAACCGCCAGTATCCGATCTGCCAGAAATGCGCAGAGGCCCGGGTCTCGTGCGCGTACTCGGGCAAAAAGAAACCCGGATTCTCGGCCGGGCTGCGCCAAAGCCTCGAGGACAAAATCAGTATGTCTAAGAGTGGGCCACTATTACGGAATCCCTGCTGACCCATCCCTGCACGCAGGCAAGCTAGAAATGGATCTGGACATGCTGCGTGGCTCCACTCGCAGTTCTGGAGCGGACAGTCGCATGTTGAAGCCCCCAGACGCCGCGAGCGAGAACGCCCCCGAGCAAGAATCGACACTCGAGTCCGAGTCGCCCCCGCGAGACTCGCCATTCACGGCCACGGCCACGCGCACCAATCTCATCCGCGCACAGCAGCCCCCGGCCGACCTGGTCGTCTCACTAGCCTCGTTGTACTTTCGCCACATCCATCCGTGGTTTCCCTTTCTCAATGTGCACCGTGTGTGGGCCGAGATGGCCACCATGGATGACCCCACGCTGCTGTACCTCGCATTGTTCGGAGCCGCCCTCCCATTCTCGTACGACTCGCGGCTTGACAAGAGGTCCAGCGATGCCTTTTGGAAGTTCTCCAAGCGCCGGATCATGCTAGAGGCCATGGAAGAGCCATCCTACAGCTCGCTCGAGGCCCTGACGATCCTCGTCTTGGACATCTCCGGAATGACACATGGCCCGCAGGTCTGGGGTCCCATGGCTCTCGCTATCAAGCACGCGGTGCATCTGAGGAGCGTACGCGGCCACGTGCTGCGCACGTCAGCTGGTGGAAATGACTGCGACTCACCGAGCGACGACGAGAGCATTTACCGAGAGCGCCTGTTCTGGGCTATATATGCACTGGATTGTTATGTTACAATAACAACCGCGCAGCGATCACAGCTGACGGATGAGCATGTCCAGCAGTTCCTCGGTACGCGAGATACCGTGTGGAAAGAGCCACCGTCGGCCCCGTTGACTGCAAACACGGTCTTTCGGTATCAGCTCCATCTCTGTGATCTATCGAGGCTTGTTCACGCCGTTTACCTGCAGTACACGGAACTGGACGAACACAGCGAAGAGGCCCTGGCGTGGTTTCCCCAGTTCCAAAGCATTGCAGTGCGTCTCGACGAGTGGTCGACGAGGATGCTGCCTGCCTCAATCGCGATTGCCCCCGCGCAATCTCCCACTGCCCGGGAGATCTCGTCCGTCATAATACTCCACTTATTCATATACGGTCTAACCATCCATTTACATGGACTGATGGCGTACCCGGCGCTGGACGTGATGAACTCTCGAGCTTACGAAAGTGCGCGGGCAGAGAGCCAGAGGCACTGCCTGATCAGCATCGACGGGATGATCAGGATCCTGACCCAATTGACGGACCAGACGACGGCTAAGATGGGGTGGCCTGCGGCCTGGTCTGCCTGGGTCGCCGCACGATACCTCCTCGTCGAGGCCTCCTACGGGGCGGAGCTAAAGAACGATTGCTATCACGTCCTGTCGCAGTTCATAGACAAGATGAGCACCCACTGGCAGGTTGTCGCCAAGCACCGCCGGCTGCTGCAGCGGGCCGTCTCGGAATTGGCAGGCCACGACCCAGCATCCCATCTTCAGGAGGGGACCCGCGTGCTCCTCGCGATGAGAGATTTCCGTGTCCCCGCATCTGACCTGGAGGATCGATTCCGCGCCGATCCAATGCTCCTTGCCGAAGCCGGGGGCAACACACAGAGGTCCCCTGGCTTGGCGCTGCACGTGGATGGGTTCGAAACCGAAAATATGACTGCCACGGCAGTCGCGCAGGACAGGGTCTATGACACAGAGTATGCGCTGGCTGGCCCAGCATGCGACCAGTGGTTTGCGATGCCCCTGTTCGGGTCGTCGGCGTATCAGCCTCATCTCTTCATGACTGCTTCAGACACCAGCTCCAGCGCATACACGATGGGTCCGTGAGGGGGCGGTAGGGGTAACGTGGAATCAAGGAGCTTTCTGCTAGCCTTTCCATTGCTATATGTGGTTCCCGTCCGGGGCGAGCGGATGGCCTATAGGGCTATTTTTTATTCACTATAACTCCCTTACTATATATTAAATGCAGCCTGACTATAACACGATACACGTCATGTAGCACTGCTAGTGTGCGCGTAGCTGAAGATCCAGTCTCGTTGAAACTCAATGGAGCCATACGATGAAGGGGATGTAAGACTGCCATAACATAAAGACCAAGGCAACCCGAGCCCTCGATGCCCGTGTACATTCTGCGGCAGCGTCTCGCAGTTCGAAATTGGAGACCAGCTACGCGTGTCCAGCCAAAGGCTTGCCTTCTTCATCCTAATTCCCACCGCCATTCGACGACGCCTTATACAGCGGGTTGTTCACGATCCCATCAATCTGCTGTTGCGTGGTCGCCGGCATCCCATCATCAAACCATGCCTGAACCCTCGTAACAGCGGCTCTTGCAATTTCCACAAACGAAGGATCGATCAAGGATTCTTGGAAGGCTTTCAAAACAGCCGTGCAGAGTCGATCCTCGACCTCCCGGTCCGGCCGGTGATACGGCGGCGCGCCGATATTCCAGATCTCGTCTGTCGTGGGCAGGAGCAAATCGACTACGGACGGGATGCGATCTTCCAGCGCTTTTAGGCCGTCGATCATGAGTTTTAGATCGACGATGAGGACCTCTGCTTTGGCGATCTCGCGGTCGACGAGGAAGCGACGTTTGTGGATATCGTTCACCTCCGCCTGGTGGGCTTGTAATTTGACCACGATCTGTTCGGATTCGACGTAGGTTTCAGCCGCGGCATCTGCGATACTTTGGGTCTCTTGAAGGGCGGAGGTCCGTCGTCGCAGCAGATCCTTGAACCATTGCTCGCCGCCCTGTGTTGCTTAGTGGGTGTGATGGCAGTGGTAGTCTAGGGGAAGCTGCACTTACTTCGATACTGGAATCTGGGCCATGCTTTCGCTCTGTATCGTTGATTTCCTTTATCTTTATCCGAAGCCTTCCCTGGGCATTCTGGTACAGTTTGAGATCCGCGAACATCTTCTCCACGGCCGGCTGCAACTCGCGCTTCATCTCGTCTAGCTCGGCTTGCTCGGCGGTGGTTTCATCACTGAATTTCGCTTTCAAATTGTTCAGCGTCTCTTCAAGCGCAATCACCTAGGATAATACTTGGGTCAGCTCAGGCGTACATATACTCGATTTGAGATGCCGATCCTACCTTGTCGAGAACTGGAGTGTTATCGGAGCTCTCTTCATCTCCGTTCTCCACCATCTCCTTCGCGTTTCGAAAATACTCAGCCGCGGTGTCGATCTTCGCCTGCCGGAGATTGTTGCCTGGGGTATCCCCAGTGTAGTTCGGCCACCATTCGAGGAGGCTCTCCAGGTTGTTGAACCCGTAGATCATTTGTTGCAGGGCCTCCGCGGTGCTCTGGTCGACAGTTCCGCCAACATCGGGCTCGAGAAGGTACAGCTGGTCCTGCAGGGCGATGACATCCTGCACCCATCGCGAGATATAGTCCTGTCCATCGCCGCCCTTCTTTCCGGGTGGCGGAGAGGACGGAGGTGACCCGGGGGGTGGGGACTCAGTCTCTGGGGGAGGCGGAGGCGGGAGCAGATCAACACCGTCGTGATTGTAGTCGCCGAACCTGTGCTTGAGCTCATCCTCCGAGATGTCAAACAGACCTAGGTCGGCCCCGACAACCCTAGATTAAGGAATCAAAAGTCAGCGAGCCGTGGCCAGGGGCAGACTCGACTTCGCAAGCGCACGCACCTCTCCATGGATTGAATGATATCCTCTAGGAGCGCGAGGTCCACGCCCTGTTTCGTGAACTCATCCTCTAAGCAGGTCTTCAGCTCGTCCCGACACTGGCTGTCATATACGCCGCTCAGCTCACTGTCTCCAAACGCCGTCAGGATCTCTTGCACGTCGATCCCCGTCGCAAGGGGCAGTTCCGCCTTGAGCACCCGCATGAGCGCAATCGCCGCGATCTCGTCTCGTAAATTTGGATCGCTCGCGAAGGTTCCGCCGGCGGTTTTGACCACAGACCCGGCCATGGTGGCAAAGGCAGGCGCGTACGCCGCGCCCACTCGCCCGAAGAAGAGCTCACCTACAAACCAGCCGGCGACCAGGGCGGAGACGTAGATGCATTGGGCTGTTGTTCTTGTCGCCTCGTCCTTTTTTGTTCGGAGGAGCTGGTTAGTTTACGTTTCGCAGAGGCACAAAGAGGGAAATGTCTCTTCAGCGGTGAAGATGTGACACGTACGGAGAAGGAAGCCGGGTCCGCGAGCGTGAATCCCAACGAGGGAAGGCTCTTTCGGAGGTTGTTGTGAAAGGACATTGGATACTGTGTGCCGAATTGCTGGTCTCTAGGACGAAACAAGAGCAGAGGTCAGAGTAGTTAAATATGTAAGATCGTGCGCTAAAAAAAAAAGATCATGCTCACGGGTTACTGAGTGAGAGCGTCCCTGTGTCATTGGAGAGTTGGTCGGAGAAGGATACTTCTTTGAACACGAAACCATTGTCATCGAGGACCTTGACCTCCAAATAGGCGAAGTAACCACGAGGGTCTTTAAACTCGAAACGGGCGTCGTTACCGGGACTTCGAGCCTGCAAGCGGCCGTCCGAGTACTCGAGATCATCGGCAATCGACAGCTGCGACTGGGCAAGTTTTCCGCTCGGTGTTAGCAAGTAGAACGTCATGACGTCGCCTTTGGTGATGAGGGCGACCGAGCTCAAGAGGCTGCTTGTCCTGTACATGTGGACCGGTGAACAATTAGCGGTGGTACACCCGGTGTCGCTGCTGCTACGTACCATTCCTCGCTTGAGAGTGCCCCGCTCGCATTGTTGAAGAAGAGATCGAGGTAGATGCACGTCTCCCAACCGCCGTACTCGTCACGGACCTTACCGTATAAGATCGAGTTATGCTTCAGAGTGAGGCTGTCGGGCACGAGATAAGACCGCAATGTTTTACCCTGCGCCGAGGCGGTCCGCCCTCTTGTCGTGTCGAAGCCCTGAGACTCGGTGCTGATGCCCAGATGATCGTCGAGGCAGAGCCCGGTGGTCTTCGAGCCGCCAGAGTCAACTCTGAGCTCCGCACTGAGGAAAGTCTGGTCCGTATCGGAGTCATATCCGAGAACAACCTGCTCGGCCGTGGAAGAGAAAACCATTGTGGCCCCTTGCACTTGCTTGGAATAGCTGTAGTAAATCAGCAGAGGGAGGGATGCCAGTCGCATATAAGTGCGCCAGATCCTCCAGTGGATGCGGGGTTCCTTCTCAGCTCCCCAAATCCGCTCGTGTCAGCCAGCCCTTGCCATGCAGGCCGGAGGTGTCGGAGCGATCCCACCGTTGTATGGTTCTCGTGTAGAGAGTTGCCGCACGTTAACATCAAGCGGGCGAATCGCAGGGAGCCGTTGTACCCTGGGTGTACGACCTATGAGTTCCAGGTCTCCAGCTAATTTGTTACTTTTAAACCAATACCGTGGTTACCTTAAGTTCCGTGCTCTCGCCTCGCCGATGTGGCTGGCTGGACGTGACGTGGCGCGGGGAAGTCGCCCCTCAGGTTCTGAGACGAGACAGATCTAGGTCTATGAGAAAGGAAAATAGTTCCAGGATCTCAGTAAGAGCAGGGTAACTAATATCAGAATCGTACAGCTTATACAGTGGGCGTCCGCTATATTCCCCGCGCAGTTGCAGAACCCTCTCTCTAAACATAGGTAAGGCAACTAAATGAGTAGTAAATATTGACGAAATAACTACTTACTCTAGCAAGAAGTTGTAGTTAGTGCAGATGCGAAATCCTCTATGAGTTAGAGTAAGCATCTCAGGATTTTAATATGTCATGCCCACTGCTGAGCACCGCGGCCAACACCAACTAGTCTATTGCTCTACTTCTCCCACGTTCCACTGCCACGTTCCTTTCACATCACCATGAGAGCAGCTGATGTTAAAGCAGGGTCCAGATCCCCTCACGCGAAATAGTGAAAGATATCTCATTGTCATCCTTAAGAGTCGTTTGCGGCAAGGATCCTACAGCAAGACGAACGGGACGGTTGTCCTGAATGCCACGCATACGCAGTGAGACCAGCGTGTCGCCGGAGTCTGTCCTCGACCAGGATACACTTGCTAAGCACATCCAACTCTCACCCTCAGACCGCATCCGGAACGGCACCGTCGTCTGCAGCTCGCGATACAGGCTGATCCGCGGCCGGAACTCAAAGACCTCCCACCCAGGCTCTAGCGGCCGAAGCCCAACAACCTCCGCCACGAATTCGTACAGCGGCGCCGCGCCCCACGCATGACAGTCTGAGCGCTGCGAGACGCTATCCTCTTCCCACGTGCTCAGTCCCAGCGCGAGCTGCGCGTGCCATGGCGCCCAGAATCCGTGGAAGAGGTCGTCGTACACCGTCCCTCCGACCTTGCTCAGGGCGCGCAGGGAGTAGAATGACATTGCCACCGAGGCTTGTATTAGTCGTCCTGTGGACGGCGGAGGAGTTGATGGGTCAAGCGATCGACGAAGCAGGTCCCGGCTCGATTCGCCGTCCGCGGCAGCACCGCATAGCACCGCCCATACTTGGCCGTGCTGGCTCCGGTCCATAGTAGGGTCTGAGCCAGCCGATAGACTGTCGGTAAAGTACTCGCCGTCGAAGCAATGTTGACGAATGGCTGTTGCGACCTTGCGAGACCGCTCTGTGTACTCCTCCGCCACCGCATCGCGGCCCAGGCAGTATCGCTGCAGATGCGACGCCAGCTGTAGAGTATACGAGTACAGACAGTTGGTATAGGTCGAGACCCCCGTGCGGGCGACTGCCGGCGGAATCCCATACGGCCGCCACTCATCCGTCCAATCGTGGAAATGCCAGATACCCGGTTCATCCTTTGTGACGACAAGTCCCAAAACCGGGTCAATCTTCTCGGCAAAGTAGGATAGGATCAGATCTGCGATTGGAACCCAGGGCCGGAGGAATGACTTGTCGGCGAAGAACTGCATGTGGTCGTAGAGCATGCAGATCCAGAAGAGTGAGAAGTGCGGGATGACCTGGGGCTGGTGGGTTGGTGCGCGGCTGCTTGTGAGGCCAAGTGCTGGCTGGAACGAATTGCCTAGCTGGACGATAGCCTGTCGGGCGAGGCGGTCGTCGCTGGAGACATAGTAGGTGAAGAGGATTGAGCTCCTCGTGTCCATGGCGTATTGCAATTGCTCGTAGAATGGGCAGTCCTCGTAGCAGTCGTGCATGCAGTTGACAAGGGTGCGGATGCTCGTCTCCCACAGCGCATCCGCTTCATGCGCCTGCGGATCGACACGGATGCTGGCGAGGATATCCAGTGGGTAGTTGACAGCTTCGATCGCAAGTCCCCTGAAAACGAGGTCCGACGAACCCACCTGGATAAGCACACGAATGAAACGAAACGTGCGGAAGTGGAATGGGGCGATGACCTCCTCTGTTTGTTCAGCGTCGTAGTATCCGAGGTTCTGGACGCCCTGCGACCCCTGCAACTCGAAGATATCTCGCGGTCCATGTATGGACTTGGTTATATCCAGCCGGTTGCCTTTGCGGCGCAGGTATGGGACCAACGTGGGCTGCTCCTCGTAGCTTTCGGCGTAGGTCAGGGTGACGCGGCTGCCAGACGTCAGCGGCCGCGTGAAACGCAGCGAGAGGAACGCGGTGACATGGCTTGGGCAATCGAGATCGATGGAATGAGTCGAGTGCGCTGGTAGATGGAGCGCGGAGTTGGATTCGTCGGAAGCGAGCAGGTTTCTCTCCCACGCCTCCCGTGGGAGGCAGCTGTCGATATTATGCAACGCCTTCAGAGTGATGTGATTTCTCTCCATGTCTGGAATCATGCGATCAGCGAGGTTCCACGGCGGTGACAGCCCGGTGCTGCTCTGAAACTCGAGCAACCTTGCAGGAACCCAGATCCACTGGTCCATTGTTGCCGGTACGGACTTTTCATAGATGTTCAGGAAATCGTCCTCGGCCTCATCAATGCGAAGCACGGTCGTGGGGTCGATTGCAGTCTCCCACAATGGACTGCTCTGCACCTGCTGCGCCCACTGATCCTCAACATCAACTGGAACGACCCTCACCCCGCCCGACGGTAATCGCGGGAAGCTACTGGCGTAAGTGGTTGCGTAGAAGAACCGCAGAACGTGGATGCCAATGTGATTGACGCCGTGGACGAGGTACGGCGCCAGATCAACCTGGTCATTGAACCAGAGCGCGCTGTCCCCCTTTACGGGGCCGAACCGGACGAGTTGGCGATTGACATAGAGCTTGTACTTGGTGTCGGCGGTGATATACACCCGTAGAGACGCGGGCATTGCATCTTGAAGGACTAATGTGCGCCGAAAGTGAACGAAGAGTCCAGCTGTGTCTGATCGCTCCTCTGAAAAGGCCGGGTGCCACATCCAAGTGGTATCGACCGTTTGGGCTGCCATTGGAGGTGTCTGCTTCAGGAGCCTCGAGCGGACGGGATTAAGGAGAGGACAAGGAAGAAACCGCGCAAGTGACAATGAGTATCAGTCGTGAGACAGTTGTCAGCGACCTGGGGTCCTCCTAATCGTGACATTCTTATTTTAGTCATTTTTCCGTTCTCTTTTCCGGCGTCATTCTCGTCGTTCTCGTTCTCGTCGTTCGGCTCGCTCGGCAATGGCGGGATATGTTACCCCGTCGCCAGACCGAATCTCCGTCAGACCCCCGCTTCCTGTGACTGAAGTTGGGCTGTTCCACCTGAGAGGTTCCATGCGTGTGGTCCTATCGTATTCGCATCAATGGGGGGTTATCACCAGAGGGCGCTCGGAAACTCGGGGTGCATTACAGCGAGCTGTTGGCGGAATCGAATTCCTGTGCTTCCCCACAGCCTGCAAAAGCCAGCTGGCCGCAGGATCCGGGGTTGCCAAGGGCACAGGGGTCATTTTCCGGGCAGACATGGGCCTGGCACTGGGGCCCTCGAGCAGGGTGAAGAGCAGTTCCTCCAGCTCGGCACACGCAATAGGGATCTACGTGGCAGGATACACTCAGTGAAGTTGGAGTACAAAAGGCGTCCCCATCTTCCCATCTTATAACTGCATTATCACAAAACTGCTCTTGCATCTTACCTCTTGGCATCTGCGATTGTGTCGCCAATATGGCCTTTGTCATACCAAGCGTTGTTCTACTCGCCACCCTGCCGGCGTACGCCGCCGCATCCTGTGTGGAATATTCCGTCCCTTGGAAGCCTCCGCACAATGCAGCCCCTCTGGACCCTGCCCCAATTGGGCTCTCGTAAGTTCGCGCCCAATCCAGTGACGGAAACAAAACAAGGTATCAATCATCTAACCCGCACACATCCTACCCAGCTTCGAATTCTACATGTGGCCATCATACATGACCAACATCACCCCGCCGATGCAGTGCGCCGAACGCCTGTCCGATCTATATGGACGTGTGATGCCCATCCGCATTGGGGGCACCACGCAGGACAGAGCTACGTATGATCCGGACTTTGAGGGCTACGTCTCGTATATCAATGAGGACCCGTTGGTGCCCCCCATGGAAGTAACGTATGGGCCCAGGTTTTGGGACCTCATTCGTGAGTGGCGATACGATATCTATTAGGCGGAGGCATTGTGGCTAATCAGGATCCTTCGAGTACTAAGCCGAGTATGGCGGCGAAACAATCTTGGGTATGAAAATTATACTGTGGTGTTCCGCCTGGTGCTAATATGGGTAGGCTTCAACCGAGGTGATAACAACCGCTCCAACACGTTTGAGGCTGTCGTCGAGGCCAAGAAGAGGGCACTGAGCAATCTCGCGGCAATCGAGCTGGGAAACGAGCCGGACGGTGAGTCGTACCGAGATCACTGCCTGGAGAAATCCCATCTAACCGCGTGCCCGTACCTACTAGTCTACAACATGTGGAACAAAAGCATCGTCGTGCCCCCCTGGAACGCCAGCCAGGAGGGAGCCAGCGCCGCCGACTGGGCGCAGGATTTTCTCGAGGTCTGGAAACAGCCTCTCCCCATCCTCGCCGCGGGCTCCTACGCGGCAACTATCCCCAGCAGGCCCGAGTGGCCCAATATCCCGTACCTGATCGAGACAGCCTTCAACGACTCCGTCAAGGCGGGTGTCAAGATGTACTCGGGCCACTTGTATGCTGCGCCCCCGAACGAAACGGATCTGGCGGGGGAGATGAACCACGTCAAGACCGTTGCGGATTTGGCGGTTTTCAACGAGTCCATTGCGCTTTCACACGGCGAGGGGAGGCCGTTTATCCTTGGTATGTGGCCTGCTGGTATCCTGAATGGCTTGGTCTGGTGCTCATAGGTCTAACTAGGTGAAACCAACTTCCATCCGTACGACGTTCACATGGACGAGACCTTTGGAGCTGCCATAGCAACTCTAGATCGGTCAATGCGTGCCCTTAGCATCGGCATTCAGCGCCTATTCTTCCACCAGGGAACCATCAATCAAGGTATGCAAGACCTGTCCCAGGTGGAGAAGAGTACGAAAAGACTAACCGTATCTTCGTTCAGCCCTCTTCAACTGGTGGTCCGACAACCAGATCAACGCACCCTTCTACGGCGGGTACATGGCAGTCGAGGCGCTCGCCGGCGGAACTTCCATCGTTGAGCTGGACCGGGGCGACTCTTCCTTCGCGGTGTATGTTATTTACAGCGGGGAGCGGGCGTCGAAGGTCCTTCTCATCAATACAGAGTACTACGCCGAGGGGGTGCGCCCTAAGAGGGAGTTTACCTTGAGCGGCCTGCGAACCTCGCGGGTTAAGGCCTTACGGCTGACGGCCGACTCGAGCGAGGTTGTCACGACCAGGGAGCAGAGAAGGGGCAGCCAGCGGCCAACGTTTGGAGGTGAGTAGGCTTTGCGATTCATTTTGGCCTCTTGGCACATCACCGGTGGGCATTGTGGGCTAACGAGATGGATAGGTCAATGGTTCTCCAATGCCGACTGTTCGTCGAAGGGGGCTCGCAGGACCGAGAAGATGCGCGTTTCTGGTGGAAAGGCTACATTTTCCCTCAAGGCATCCGAGGCATTGTTGGTGTATCTTTAGTCGAGTCCAGATGAAACACAGCAGTCGCAATATGGTTGAAGGAACTGCTTGTGACCCTGTTTCTGCGGCCGTTATTCAATTTATCTTACCCACACTTCGCCACATGGCTAGGAGGATATAACCGCGTATTCTAGTATATAGCCTCGCTCCTGCTTTGTGCGCAAAGGATTCCCTTCCTCCCTGGGACTGATCAGGACTCTTATCTGAATCTTAAAATGGCAAGAAAGTACGCCGTCGTCCATTTTCCTGTATGTAAAGACTTATTGACCTCCGCTTGTTGCGAATGATTCTCTATTTGGCCCAGGTACGAGCTATTGTCTGGATAATTCATTTACTTGGAAGTACACCACGAGACGTGTGTGTGATAGAATATATTCTTAGTAAACTAGTTTGCAACCGCACCGCCGCGCCCAGTTAACCAGTATACCGCACGTAATCTGAAGTCTTGGGTATGCCGCACTCTCCGGTAGGATGAAACATGGCGGCGATAGCACAGCACTGCCCTCACAGAATCCCAACCCCGAAACGTCAACTAGTCAAGCACCAAGAACCACCGCCCTCCCTCAACACGGGACGCACACCCATTCACCACCCTGACGCGCTGCCGACGACTGGAAACAAGCGTCCAGGCGCACGGTATCCAGTGTGCCAACAGGGGCCGCGAAACTAAACGACACGTACGAACCGCGCTTGTCGAGCCTCATCCTCACACTAAACCTCCACCTCGCAGTCGCGAACCCGGCGTCGAGTAACCTCAAATCGCCCGGACTCGGCGAAATCGTCCATGTCGACCCGCCGCCCGCAACCTGGATGCCCGCCGCATAGTGCGAGAGGACGCCCGTCGGGCCCGACGACCACGCGTGCGAGTGCGAGATGCGCGCATCGTTGCCGTACGGTCCGTAGCGGAGGGTCCCGTCCGTCGCATACCCCTCGATGAACGACGAGCCGGTCATGCGCGGGTCATTGAGCATGTACCCCCACTGGAGACGGATGAGGTCTACGGCCGTCTTTGCCTGCCCGGCAAGGTAGTGGGCCTGGAGTTCGAAGCCGCCGATGAAGGGGGATATGGTGCTGGGACCGGCTTCTGGGGGTGCGCCGAACGGGCCCCAGCGGGCGCGCAGGTTCGAGGATATCAGCTGCGTTTGCGCTGGAGATCGTGAGAGATTTGCTCGCACGGCCCAGGAATTTCCATCCTGCGGGTAGATAGGTGAGGTCTTGTCGTCACGGAAAATACCAGCATGTTGGTCCGAAAGGAGTGCGTAGGCAGCTAATTTGAGCCTCTTCGCTGTTTGCCTCCAGGCCTTTTTAGACGCACCGTCTTTCATCTCTACCTCCAGGAGCACTGCTTGCTGGGAGGTTTCATGAAAAAGAGAGTTTGCCTCGATGTTCTATATATAACAAGCGCTCCAAACAAATCAAATGAACAACTTACATGTCCTCCCATTCCGGAGCGCAGCCAATCCGAGCTTGCATTGGCAGCGACGTAGGCAAGGTCCGTAGCATCTATGCTACCAATGGCCCACCTAACTCCATCTACGAAGTTGCCCTAATGGGCGGCAAGCCAGGCGCTGTCGCCGGTGTACCGGTAGTACGCCGCGAAATTAATCAAGGTGTGTAGATGATACGTGAAACTCGCCCGGTCCGGAAACGGCGTGGATGCATAGGGAAGTCGCCCCCTCTCGCTCTGTAGAGTGCACAAAGCCTCGAGCGAGTTGCGCACACTATCCACGTCATATGTACTGACCATGACCGTCTCGAATTCGATGGTCATGTCTCCGCCCCAGACGAGGCGGTCCCGCTTACCCCCGTCTGTTAACGCGGTCGTCCCATTCGTGATGGTCCAGTTGCTGTACCAGTTGTTGTGCTCGGTGGTCGGTGCAGGCGGCCAGGTGACCAGCACCGTGAGTGAGTTTCCATGCACCGGATCGATGGTTGCGAGTTGGCCCGTGTACGCCCCGGCGTACCAGATTCGGTTTAGCAGGTTGTTATTCGAGTGAAAGTAGCCAGTGTACTCCCGTAGATTTTGGTCCGGGGCCGCCGTATACTGCACGTACAGCCCCGCAAGAGAGTGGACCCAGTCGAGGTGTGGACGACGGTGAGGTATCGAAACCCCCCGCGCTGCTGCTCGGGACGGGTCGTGTACACCGCAGCAGGGCCTTGACCCACGGCAAAGACGAGTGGCGCATCGAGTCCCTCGTCCGCGGTCGCGTCGCTCGACTTGTTGCTGATCCAGAGGGAGGACTCGGAGAAGGTGAGGCCGATGGCTGCATCTGGCGAGGTGGATCGCTCCACGTCGATGGAGACTGTCCCCGCGATGTTCTTGCCGAAATAATACGTGACAGATGACACACCGTCCAGCACGGTTTTCAGCCCGGTGTGGGTGCATGGATAGTGAGGGTGGATGACCGACCCGAAGGAGCCGTAGATTGTCGAAGTCCGGATCGTTCTGGACGAGGGGGCGAGAGTATACTCGGAACAAGGGGTGACCCATATACACGCGGCCAGGGGCAGGGCCCCAAGGAGAGTAGAAACGAATCTCATACCGGGCGTCAACTTGAGTCGGATTTGGGGATTCCGGCAACAGGTCTATTGGAATACCGTCCTCCACTCTTGCAACTCCTGGTTATAAGAACGTCCATTTGCAGCCATGGCACTGACTTTCTCTGTGGCAGAACTACGCCGGCCATTGATCGGTCAATGAATGCACCGAGCACACAACTTGTCACACGCCTTCCCCGCATTGACAGGGAATCCGGGGTGTGTTACCCCGTGTCCAGGATCAGCCTGGAGTCGGGCCAAACTCGAACGGGTTAAAGGGGTTGAGCCTTTGGTGGAGGGATGCAGATTGCCTTGTCAAGTATCGGACGACGAGAACATTTTGCCCGGCAATAATACGATACTTTAGCATGGCAGACCACTTCTTCTGTGCCGACTAAGAAAGTGGAATCTATCCCACCTAGGACCGGCCAATTTTCTGCTTCAATAGATGCTTTATCGTTCAGAGGGTGCAGTAGATTGGACTGGTAGACACGTCTGTAGCGGTCCTTCGTGATGCCCACATCACTCACTAATCCTTTTGTGTCAGTTCACTAGCAACAAAATATCCTGTTTTCCTTTTCTTTCCCTTGTCTGAGCAGAAACCCAAGTTCTTCCTCGGGGTTTGTGTCCAGGCAGCAGAGATCACAAGTGGACTCCACCAAAGCCAACGGTGGTCTCGTATCTTCGTATGTTCGTATTGGCCGCAGCCCCAGATCCAGCGACAGCCCCTGAAACCATGGCTCAGCCTGAAGATCGCGGGTCCGTTCCAGAAAGGGTGGACCGGCGAAACAGCCGCCGAGGAACCTGCACCGCACCAGCGGTTCCCATCTGACCGTGGTTCACGCCAAACCGCAATATCGCTACGATGAGGTTCTGCCAGCTTGACATCATCCAGTCCGAGTCGTACCCCTGGGCCCAGCACGGGTGTCCACCTCAACGCTATAAGTATTGGGTCGTAGACGCCTGGAATATGAAGAATCCTCTCTCCCAGCTCAGGTAGATCCGACAGACTGTCTGTCTACATACAATCATGCAGCCGAGTCCCTACCTTTTTCCCAGGCTACTCGTCGGCGCCTGCTGCTTTGCGGCACGCTGTGTCGGCCTCACCCACCCTGTGTCTTACTCGGTCAACGGAAATGACTTCGAAATATGCGACTCCAATGAAATCACCTTGGCTTCGGATGGCACCGCGCCATCCGTTGTGGTCCTAGATTATGGAAGAAATGTCGAAGGGGATCCAACGTTCGAAGTTGCGCGGCGGACTGGAGACACATCAGTTTTCGAAATGTCCTATGCGGAATGCCATACAAGCCTTCAATCCTACATGGTGAGGAATGCCCGTTTACACCCTTTGCAATGACACTGACCGGATTTCCCTATCTAGTCAGATGGCCCTATCACCCTGAGTGCTGCCATGGATAACTACCGGGTCAACCGCTACAACATCAACGATAACTCATCCATCCATACAAACAGGTTAATCCAAGGCGGGCTTCGATTCCAGAAGCTCAACCTGTCCACTGCCGGCGAGCTGACCTTGGCCAACGTGGGATTCCTCCCCACCGTTGACGACACTCCCCTCGCAAAGCTGCCCGGGTCCTTCCGCGCTTCAGACCCCGTCCTCAGCCGCATCTGGGAGGTCGGTGCGCGCACCGTACAGTTGAACGAATTCCCCGCAAACTCACTGCCTGCGCTCTGGACAATCACGCCCGAAGGGGCTCTAGTGGACAGTCAAGCTCCACAGCCGTTCTCGTCTGAGTATGCCTCTGGGCTGAGCCAGTATGACCTGTCGTTTGCTGTCAAGCCCGTCAAGAACGGGTTTGGATTCACCCTCCTCACCGATACGCTGGGGGCATCCGGCATCTACGTATTCGTCAACATCGCCAATGCCTCCATCTCCGCACACGTCGGCGCGACCGAGATTGACTCGCCGTCCCTGGCTCACGCAGTGCTCCCTCCATCAGTGGCAGTTGGTCAATGGCTCCAGGTCTCCTCCGCTGTCGCCAACAGCAGCATCCAAGTGTCGATCAGCGGATCGCCGCTGCTTAACTTCACGCAGAGTGGCAGCTTCATGGGCTCATTTGGGCTCGGCGCCTCGTTCAACCACGCGGCCGTCTTCACCAACGTCTCGCTCACCGCGTTTGGCAGCACCATGTACACCTCCAAGCTCAACGACAACTCGGCCCTGCAGGATTTCCTCGTCGGCACGAACCCCCTCCCCGTCAGCGTGGACGGATCCCGTCGCGATCGCATCGCCTACGCGGGTGACCTGGACATCGCCGCAGCCAGTGCCTTTGCGAGCACGGCCGGCCAAGAGTACATCAATGGGTCCATCGCGCTCCTCGGCTCCTTCCAAATGCTCCCGGGCTTCTTCATTCCAACGGCCAAGGTGCAGCAGCCCGCGCGCACAACGGAGGTCCCCGCCAACATCACAGGACTCATCGGATACTCATTCAACCTGGTCAGTGCGATGAGCCGGTACTACCAGCAGACGGGCGACAGGGCGTTCCTGGCCGAGTGGGCGCCACGCGCTGTTCGGCTCTTCGACTGGGCGGACTCGCAGCTCCTGCCGAACGGGCTGCTGAACATCTCCAACCCGGCCATGGGCGGTGACTGGAACTACTATGACCCCCAGGTTGGTGGTGTCGTTGCCAAGTTCAGCCTCGTCTACGCGTACGCGCTCGCGGAGTCGCTACCTTTCCTGGCCGACGCAGGCCTGAACGCAACGATCTATACCCGGCGTCTCCGCGCGCTCAAGACCGCCATCAACGCGCACCTGTGGAGCGACGAGCTGCACGCCTACTACCACTCCGAATCGTACCCGGGATTCATCTCCCAGGAGGCAAACGCGCTGGCGATCCTCAGTGACACTATACCAATGCACGGTGCGAACCGCTCCGCCACAGCACTGCTCGCCAGCATGTCGCAAGCGCTTAATGTCCCCGCAGGCGTCCTGGCCTTCTCCCCCTCGGCGGCCGCCAGCGGGTGGGGGAAGAAAATCAGCCCCTTCGCCTCAGGATACCACCTCAAGGCCGCCTTCCACGCGAAGGACGGCGCCACCGCAACGCACCTCCTCAACACCATCTGGGCGCCCATGAGCGACCCCCACAACGCAAACTACACCGGCTGCTTCTGGGAGGTCCTCAACGAGGATGGATCGCCCGGCCTGGACCTCGGCACCTCGCTCTGCCACGCGTGGGCCTCTGGGCCAACTGCGGACCTCAGCCGCTATGTCCTGGGCATTGTGCCGGTTACGCCGGGGTTCCGCGAGTGGAAGGTCGAGCCGCAGACGCTGGATCTGGACTGGGCTGAGGGCCGACACCCCGTGCCCCGGGGTGCTATTGCGGTGGAGTGGGGGTTCGATGACGAGGGACTCCTGCGCATGACTGTTACCGCTCCCCATGGGACAAATGGGACTGTCTATCTTCCGGCTCCTATGAAGCGACCCGTCGCACAGTATCGAGCTACTGGCGGGCAGCTTAACCCCGATGGGAGCTTCTCCGTTCAAGGTCCGGACTTTGTCTACCAGCAAATCGCGTAGGATACGTTTCCTACTTGACTGAGCATTATGGGACAGGTGGGCATTGTCCCTAAGTTTGGGATGCCGTTCAGTTTCGTGTTTGGGATGTGTCTCATGCAGAGTTCGACACTGCGTCGCGTCCCTTGTACACTACACTATAGAAACCACAATCATCTAACCCCCCCTGGATGCTGCGCAGGTCAAGAAACCTCCTTCCGCCTCAGCATCCATTTTTCCTTTCTTAGCTTTAGAGCCCCAGTTATATTTTCAATAAACCCACGGTGATAGGCGTCGAGTTGGTGGCCATGTTTAATATAGATTTCAGTCGGTCCACGACAATGCAATTTTCGTGCTCTTGTATTCGCACTCCAATTCAATACGATTGTATGAGCCACCTGTCTGGGGCTGGGCGACCATAATGACGACGGGCAAATGTCACAGTACTCGCCCTTATAATCCGTCTCCAGCACACTATATGATGTGCCGTCTAGCTATATATTCCACAGGCAGCGATGGTAGCCCGTGCCCCCTCTGCCTTAATCAAACTTGGCACTGGTGGATGCATGCAGCTGAGTTTGTTACTAAAGACCATAAGCGCAACGCGAGTGTACGAGAATACGAGCATACGAACATACGGCAGCCCACCCGCGACATCCCGAGACCCCGACCGAACCATAACTATGGCCTGGGGAATCCCGGTTCCTCGGTATGCGCGCAATAAACAATGCTTAAGCCTTACGTCGGTTCCAATATAGGACCTATTCAAGGGGCTGTCGATCCCTACGCCCACGTGCGATGTTTGGCGCCTTGTAAACGGCCCGGGCCATTAGGTACTGGGTGTTTTTGCTTTCTATAAGTATTGCTGTTCCTTGGTTATCAGTCCTTGCAAAGCTCTCTCAACTGGATACAGTGTCACGGCAGATGATGCTCGACTGAGTCGACTCTCCCCGTCCTCTCCTGGGCAATACGGGTCCTGCTGAGAGTTCCAGGCCTACCAATCCTTCGAGCGAATATGACATCCTCCAAGATTGTCTTCGGGTCCGGCGCCACGCCATCGTCCAGCACCGTCACGGCCACAGATCACAAAGTATACGGCAGCCAGCTTGGGCAATAGGGCGCCACACTTGTACCCGGGGACCTGAATAATCGGGAGACCATGCGGGCCGTAATGCAGAGCGGCATGGATGCTGAACCTCTCTTCCATAGGCAGCCCAGCGGCGGATCTGAATGCAAGAGGGAGATTAACCCCGCGGCGCGGGTCTACGGGTGACGCCTACCATCTCCTATATCATCCCCTTATGACTATTACAACAGGCCAGCATGAGTCCTGCCTAGCCACTGGAGTAGACTATCCAATGAAAGAGTACTGGTCAAAGAAGCATGTTTTGAGGCTTGTCTTCGAGCGGCGCATGCACTAGCACTGGACCCTGCAGACACAGCGCCAGACGACGTAATCAAGTACCGGATGAGTGTACGTCTCGGCGACTTGATACAGAAGCTCCTGTCGCCCGTGAATACAATTGCGTTCCACGGGCTTAATGGCGACTGCGTGCTAGTCAAACTCCGGCCGAGGACGAAGCTACCGTGGGTGGATGTTCATGACATACGGTCCTAGTCGCGGCTGGGGTCTCGGACCTAGAATGGATATTGTACTAGGTAATTAATCTTGTAACTTTGATACTCACTATGGGAGAGTGACTGGAGAAGCTTGGTCTGGGGCTGAGCAAGCACCTTGATTTAGCAGGGCTTGTAGCATGCTAGGAGCGCCCTTTATTCAGTGATGGAAGGCCCATACACTTGTCAGCCAAGGCAGACCCCTATTAAGCGCGCCAACCCTGCGAGGTCAATTAGCCTTGAAGGGTTGAATCACTTATCCTCCATCCCCTTGTGGCTTGGTCGATGGGATCACTAGTATGTTTCCACTGAGGTCACTCAATCGTACGCTCGCGCCTCCTCCGTGACAGCGATTTCGAGACTATTGGAACGCGATCTAGCGTAGCGTTGGATTCCCACGATGCAACCTGACCACCAACCACACTGACCAGTCACGGCGCGCCCCGGTGCTGATGGACCGTTCTGGATTCGCTTGTCCTTGCAATGCAAGTGCAGGGGTTCAAGGCTGATTGGCAGGTACACCAATGAATGATCGGACAAACACCATTTGTGAAATCTCTAAAACGGCGGTCATGTTTCCCACGTGTCTCATATTATGAGCTGTATCTAGTTTCCCTTTACCAGGAAAACAAGCAGGGGAACCTACGGTTTATTTAATGGCCCGACCCTTTTTCCTTTTTCCTTTTTTTTTTCGCCCCTTGGGTATGTAGTCCTTGTGGCAGGTTGCGTTGGCGACTGGTCCCTCGCCGACGACCAGGGTCTAGGCTAGGCTACGGTGGCAGTAGTACAAGATCATGTATAATTCCTGCCCTAGCTATAGAACTAGGAGACCATATCACGCCTAGATAATAGAGGGAGTGGCCCATGCTGCAAGAATAGTATTGAAGAGAGGAATCATCCCAAATAGAAGGCGAGCGTGTATCGACAGGGATGCGTCGCTAGGCTGGAGCCGGAGATGTTCTTGGGATTTCCTCCACTTGAATATTGACATGGGTCGCCACGCCCACTATATACAAGTGAAGGAGCATCTACCTGTTGTCGTTGATGGCTACGGCCACAGGTAGTATCTGAGCCACGGTCCTGCACAAGGACGCGAATAGGCTAATAGCCTTAATGTAACGCACAAGATCGCTGGGGAATTCTCTCACATTTGGTGGCTTGGGGAGGAATTCATGGGGCTGACGGGGAAGACCTATTCTTGAATGCACTGCCACGACTGCACCTGAAACCCCTGGCTAGCCAAGATGTGAGATGAGCGTTGGCCAGCCAAACAGGACACCCCTGGCACGGAAGAAGTACGCAGCCGTTCTCAAAGAGAGACTTGCGCTCCCATTGGCCATGTATTGAACTATTGTAGCGACCGAACGAATGTCTCGCATCATTGTCAGCTCCACTAACCCTCACACAGATCTCGCCGTCTCCTCCTTTCCTTCTAGGGGTAAGATACAGAAAAAAATGTCGCCACCCTGCCAGGGAAAACCAAGTCAACCATGAGGCGGGAAGTACAGCCTGGGTCTCTTACTTGGTTACTTATTTTAAACCCTTAGTAAGTCAGATAGTGAGGCTATGCGAAGTATTGATACCTGTGGCGAATAACAGCTGAGGGCTGGTCAGGAGATTCCGAAAAGGGGGCGATTCAGGCTAACCTGGTGCTGGGATATTCTCCTTTTGGGGGTAGGAAATAGAAAACCTTTGACGCAGCCAGAAAAGGACAGGTGACATAAGACCCGGTTGTCTGTAGCCTAATATCGCAGCTTCACAGACGGACCTATGTAGAACACTTGCCTTGCCAGACACAAACCCGGACCTCGAAGCAGGTTCGCTGTGGCGAGGGAACCGGTTTTTGGGTTCGAGCGGATAGTGCAACAGGGATGCGATACATTGTCAATCATGGTACGAGAGCAGGAGAACCAGAAATCCACCCGGGATGATCTCAGGGAACAAGCCCCCCTTCCCCAGTATTACCCACAGAGCTGGCGACGCCCAAGCCTGGACCCCAGAGCCGCGGAAGCCATCACTCCAAGTATTAGTGCGCATTTGAATCATTTGAAATGCTGCCAACACGTACTCGCGATTCAGATATTAGGCTATATTGTCGCTCTCATCCTGCCGTTCGCCCGGACCACTCACGAGAATTGTGGCGCTGCTGGCCACCGCGTGGCAGGGGGTTGAGAAGATAGAGTGCTGACTCTCACAAAAGACACGATAGTTGCGCCGCGCAGAGAGCTTAATCTAGCACCACACACGATTCAGAAGACCCCCTTCAGCCTAAAAGACCTGCTCTCATCCCATGTTAGCCAATTGGTGGATTTGGCCAAGAAGCAATTCTCCCCCGGGGGCCGCGCGTTCCTGGGCGTCGCTAACCTCGCGCGATACGAATTCGCAAGAACTAGGGCAAATGCGGTGTTTCTCCAGTGGGAAAGTTGCCCTAAATCGGCGCTAGATTGGTAGGGGTCGCGATCCCTCCGCTTTCTCCGGCTGTTCATCGGCCAATCCCCCGCATCCGTACCTTTGGAAGCTGTCACCTTAGCCGCCCCATGGGGCCGACATCCCGGTGGGCCGCGAGGAGTCCGGGGCTGGGCAGTCAGTATAGCCTGAATGCCACCGACCCCTGGATATAAATCCCAGCGACTGCGTGTGAACCGTGGGTACAAGAGAAGATCGTCGGTGTCGCGCTCGAACCGGTTCACCCTCTCTCATCGGACATCGGACGAACCTGAAGGAAAGACCGCCACCATGGGCTTCTCCCTCCGCCCCCCGAAACAGACGCGCAGCGTCGTGCCCCAGAAACCCGCCAAGGGCCACTTCTTCTTCGCGCACCGGCAATTCGCCCGCCTGCCCTGGTGGAAGCGCAAGAACATGCGTACGCTATACATCTACATCGTCGTTCTGATCCTCAGCAACACCGCCAACGGCTTCGACGGCTCGATGATGAACGGTCTCCAGACACTGTCCTACTGGCAGGAGTACTTCAACTACCCGCGCGGCGCGCTTCTCGGCCTCTTCAATGCGAGTATGAGTCTGGGATCTCTCATCGGGCTTTTCGTTGTCCCGTACCTGATTGATTGGCGCGGGAGGAAGGTCGGGCTTGTTGTTGGGTGTCTCATTATGCTCCTCGCTGTCGGGTTGCAGTCTGGGGCGCAGAACTTCGGCATGTTTGTTGCTGCGCGCATTGTTATTGGGTTTGGCGATTGTATTGTCATGGGCAGTGCGCCGCTTCTTATCGCTGAGATTGCGCACCCGCAGGATCGAGCTGTCCTGGTGACGCTGAGCGGCGCGTCGTACCATTCGGGCGCGTTTATCGCTAGTTGGGTTACGCTGGGAACTTTGAGCATTCCGGTGAGTCATTCCTATGCGACCGCAAGTGACCCCTCGACTAATGATTGCAGAGTGACTGGTCCTGGCGCCTCCCCAGCCTCCTGCAAGCCATCTGCACAATCATCATCGTAATCGGGGCATACTGGATGCCCGAAAGCCCGCGTTGGCTCATCTACAAAGACCGCCACGACGAAGCGCTCGACATCCTCGTCAAATACCACGCCGAGGGCGACGAAACCGACGAATTCGTGCAACTCGAGTTCGCCGAAATCAAAGCCGCCATCACGCTGGATAAGGTGACCGGCCAGACCCGCTGGGTCGACTTCCTCAAGTCGCGGGGAAACCGCAAGCGGATCGCCCTGATCACTGCGCTCGGCCTGTTTAGCCAGTGGAGCGGGAACGGGCTCATCTCGTATTACCTCAAGTATGTCATGGACAGTGTTGGGATCACCAAGGCGCAGACGCAACTGGGGATCAATGCGGGGATGAAGACCGAGGGGCTCGTCACGAACTTTGTCTTTGCGTTCTTCATTGAGATTCTCGGGCGTCGGCCGATGTACCTTGTTTCGACGATCGGCACCTGTGTCGTCTTCAATGCCTGGACGATCGTCTCGGCGCGCTATGAGATCGCGCCGAATAAGGCGCTGGGATACACCTTCGTCTTCCTGACCTTCCTCTACGGCGTCTTCTACGATATCAAGTGAGTTTCGCCCACTGTAAGAGCCCATCTATCACTGTCAATTCTAACCATGGTACTAGGTCCGGCCTCATGACAACATACACAACCGAAATCCTCCCCTACGGCCTGCGCGCCAAGGGCTACACCTGGCTCAACTTCTGCGTGACCGGCGCGCTCTTCTTCAACCAGTACATCAACGCGATCGCGCTCGAGGCGCTCGCCTGGAAATACTATATTGTCTACTGCGTGTTCCTGGGCTTCGAGGTCTTCGTCATCTACTCGTTCCTGATCGAGACGCGGTACACGCCCATGGAGGAAATCGCGCGCTACTTTGATGGCGAGGGGGCGGTTGATGTTGGCGAGGTTGCTACGGCGGATATGAAGGAGAAAGGGTATGTTTATGAGATGGGGCCTATTAAGGGGGCTACGGCTATGCATGTTGAGAGGCAGGAGTAGAGTAGGGGTTCTTCGGTCGTTCTTGGGCGTTGGTGCTGTCTGCTAGGTGGGTGGTGAGTTGGCGTAATGGGACTCGTGCTGTACCTTGAGAGTTCGCTGGGGTTTCATCTTTCCCTTAGGTTTGTTCATTCGCGAATGGTGGCACCTGCAGAGCTCAATAGCACCAACGCCTAGTCATCGCTGAGCAGCGCATTCGCCGACGAAGACCGACTTTGGAGACAGCGTTTATATTTTCCCCGCGCCCCCTCTCCTTCACAGTAATTCCACCGTGGTTCTAACCTGACTCGGCGTTGGAGCAGAACGACGGCGAAATTAGCACACTCCAGTCCTCTCTCCATCCAATCGCAATGCACGTCGCTGTCCAGATTGCATTGATCAAACGCCGAACATGTACATAGCATCCAATGAAATCGTGTGACGAACCAACATTTTCCCCGACCAGCGACACCTCGCCCGAATCGCACGGATAAAGCATTTAGCCTATGTCGATTGACTGGACACGAAGGCGGCTAGTAGGACCTGCTGCAATCAAGTAGAAATAAAACTCTGGTACATAAGACCGGGCTCATCGCATCGCTTCTCAACTCTCAATCCCCGTTCAAAACCCCTGTTTTTTTTTTAACACGACGCACCATGACACAGGCCGTAAATCCCATCATCCCCGGCTTCGCACCGGACCCTTCCCTGGTAAAAGTCGGGGAGTGGTACTTCCTTGTCACGTCCAGCTTTCACATGTTCCCCGGGCTGCCGATATACGTGTCGAAGGATCTAGGTTCCTGGAAGCAGATTGGTGAGTTCATAGTTCATAGTTTCGCATACAGCAAGATAGAACCAACGAACCGAAACAGCAAGGAAGAAAAGAGGGCACCCAGCTAACACCGACCACCTACATAGGAAACGTCATAAATCGCCGAACCCAACTAAGCCTCGCGCACTCAGACACGCGCCTAATGCCGCTCTCGAACCCGGACGAATTCCTCCTCGCAGCGGGTGGCCTCTACGCACCGACAATCCGATACCACGCGGGCACATTCTACGTCGTCTGCACGAACGTCATGCACCTCAGTGACGGGAAGAGCTCATTCGGCAACTTCATCGCAACGACATCCCGCGGGGGGATCTGGTCCGACGACTGGAGCGACCCCATCTATTTCAATTTCCATGGGATCGATCCCAGCCTGTTCATCGCCGATGATGGGAGGGCGTATATCCAGGGCTCTGCGGCGCCGGGGCCATGGACCACGATCAACATGTTCGAGGTGGACCTGAAAAGCGGCGCGAAGCTCTCCGAGGAAAGGATCATCTGGCGCGGGACTGGTGGGATTTACCCCGAGGGACCCCATCTGTATCAGAAGGATGGCTGGTTCTACCTCCTCATCTCCGAGGGCGGGACGCATGATGGGCATATGCTGACTATGGCGCGGTCGAGGGAGATCTGGGGGCCGTATGAGGCGTGTCCACGGAATCCGATCTTGACGGCGTTTGGGACGGGTGAGTATATTCAGTGTACGGGGCATTGTGATGTCTTTCAGGATGAGGAGGAGCGCTGGTGGGGGGTTTGTCTGGGGATTCGGCGAGGCGAGCGGGGGCGTGCGATCATGGGGAGGGAAAGCTTTCTGACGCGTGGGGACTGGGGCGGGGAGTGGCTTTCGCTTGAGAATGTGAAATCGCAGGTGCAAGGGATTCCTCAAGGTCAGGGAAGATTGAACGCCGAGCGTGGCGTAGACTTCCTTTACATCCGTGATGCGGTGCTTGAAAACTACCAAGTCGACAGCGAAACTTCAATCAGCCTGGCAGCCAGGCCCATTGATTTCTCAGACCCAGAGAAAAGTCCCACGTTCGTCGGTAGGCGACAGCGCTCATTGACCGGGAAGAGCAGCGTCGTTATCCCCCATTTCACTCAATACAGCGGACACGGGAATCTGAAAGTGGGCCTTGCCTGTTACAAGGATGAGCACCGCTATGTCCGGATCTACTACGCGTCTGATGGGGATAGGATCGTCTTTGAAATCGTGAACAAGGCGCAGAAAATTGCACGGACGGAGAGTCATGCGGTGGAGGGTGCGACGAACATGAATGCTCTGGGGCTGCGCATCGAGTACACCGAGAATGAATATCGGCTGATGTGCACGTATGAAGAGGGACATCAGGCGAACTGGCAGTGCCTTGCAACGGTTGGTACACTGGATATGACGGATCCCGATTTCACCGGTCCGGTCATGGGAATTTTTGCTGTGGCTGCGGCCGCAGTCGACGTTCAGTTTGAGGAGCTTCATATTGACTAGCACCGTGGTCTTCAGATATCAGATGAGATCACATTGGGGTACCACTACCGGCTTCAGGGTTTGCAAAGGTCTAGGAAGGGGCATTCAAATAGCTTGACCAGTTGAATAAAACAGCCATCTCACCACCTATCAGCCGTGCCACTAGGCCAAAAAGGAGTTCAGACACCAGTCTGATTTGTAGTAGGCTTTTGTAGATGCTACTTCCGGCTGACACCACCGAAGAAACGCACGCAGAATCTCACATGCCTATGCGTAGGTCATGCATGATGCCATGCAGCCAAGCCCTCCACAATGTCCAGCCTCCGATTAAGCTGTCCGTCGCACGAGACGACACATTCTCTATATTTTCATCCCAAAGTTGCTTCCCTATCGGGCCGAGTAAATAAAATTTTTAACGTTGTTAGCTCAACCGTTGATAACGCTACTAATGTGGGTTTAAGCCTCCTGGTAGCTTGTTTATTCGCAACATCTCATTGGGCTGTAGTTAAACTGTGCCTCGCTGTATGGCTAACATCATATAACGGGACAAGGTAGATACAGGGCAAGGCGAGTAATTTGACGATTTACTATCTCTTGATAGGAGTTCCCTCATTGATACGTGCTTACGGATAGTATGTATGGTGAGTTCTCGGGGCTGGTGTTGTGATATATATTTAGGCACTCCGCCCGTGTAAGCAACCGAGCGGATCTGTAGTCTACGTCCACTATAATTCTCGCTTCGTGGGGCTATGAGATTTTAATTTCATAGTACCAACCAGGAGGCAATATTGAACGTCATTCACATAGCTAAAATCCAGAAGCAGTGGGAGGGGTTTCAAATGAGGCCCTTGGGGTAAAACGGGGCACATCGGAATTCCCCCCGCCATGCCACAGGGGCGAAGAAGGCATTTCCCTATTTAAGCTGCTGCGCACCACCAATAATTACAAAGCAGCAGGGAAACGTTGAGTCCTGGACGCCTTACCAGGCACTGGTCTCCACTTCGCTGGCCTAAACCCGAAGCTTCTCTCCCTCATTTGGCACGGTTACATCGCTGGAGTCTGGAGAGGGCGCCGCGGCCCCCACGACCAGCGACCGACCGGACCCACAGACTCCCCTCGCTTCGCTTTAAAAACCCTCCTGAAGATTTCACTGCAACCTTAGATGGTGTTCTTTTCAAACCATCCGCTCTCCGCATCTGCAGCCAACATCAACCATGACAGAAGCCGCCCAGACATCCACAACCAAGACGCGGAAGAGAAAATACACGCACCGCGCGCGGACCGGATGCGAAACATGCCGAATCCGGCGCATCAAATGCGACGAGAGCCCCGGATCATGTCGGAACTGCACATCAACAGGACGGCGGTGCGAAGGGTACGATTTGACACGGCTACCGAGGCGACGGAGCCCACTCGCAGTTGGAGGAGGAGGCGGAGGAGGAGTAATGACGATCATGGCAGATCTGAACACCGCGCTTCCGGCGCGAAGCTCCGACGAACGGCGGTGTTTCGACGTATTCCACACCCGCACGATCCCGATGTTTGTCAGTTTATTCGACTCGGATGTGTGGAGGGTTGTGCTGCAGATGTCGCAGAGCGATCCGTCCGTGTGCCATGCCGTCGTGGCGTTTAGTGCGCTGCATGAGGGGACGCTTGGCGGGAAATACCAGGCACATAGACCGCTCCATAGTCGACATTGCGACTTTGCATTGGAGCAATATGGACGGGCGCTCGGCTCGTTGGCCGGTCGGTTGCGGTCCAATGATCCGCAGATGAGATATGTTGCCCTCGTCTGCTGTATCGTCTTTGTCCTCTTTGAGCTGCTGAATGATAACTACAGCGGGGTCCTCGTCCACCTGCAGAACGGAGTCAACATGTTGGCAAACACAGCAGGTGGGATTGAGACGGCACGTGCATCGATCATCTGCGGCGGAATACACCCTTCAGGAAGCAACCGGCCACAGTTCGAGGTGGCGCTGCGGCGGACATTCGCCCACCTCGACGTCCAGTCGGCCTACTTTGACCGAGCGTCGCCCGCGATGAACATCTATCCAGGCTACGGAGACCCGGTCAATCTTGATGACTGCCCCGTCTGGTTCGACAGCCTGTACGGGGCGAAGGAAACGCTCGATCCGGTGCTGAATAATAGCTTCAGTATCTGGAGACTGAGCCAGCCTATTTTGCGCAACAAGGATCCAAGCAACGGCGCCGACGCATACGCCGATCTTCTATCGGAGCAGCATCGAATGCGAACATACCTCGCCCGGCACATCGCGGCATTTGACGAGTTCCTCACCCATAACCCCCTAGTGACCGAACGCGATATCCGAAGCCGAGACGTGATCCTGCTCCACCAGCTCGTCATTTTCATGAACATCGAATCCTGCGCCAGTCTCTCCGAGATGATCTTCGACGCGTGGCCTGCCGAGTGGACAGAAGTAGTTAACCTAATCGACCGCATCGTCACCAGCGCCCTCGCCGAATTTGGCCCCGCGCTACCAAATGTCGTCGTCGACCTCGGTATCACGCTCCCACTCTGCTGGGTGGTCCTTAAATGCCGCGATCCTGTCCTCCGGCAACGAGCCCTCGATCTCCTGCGGTTATGGCCGCACTCAGAGGGTTTGCATAGTACCTTGTTTATCTTGAATATCGGCCAGCAGGTTTCGGATATCGAGTGCGAGGGGATGGATCCCTTTACGGGAGTTATTCCGGAGGAGGCGCGGATACGTACCGTTAATATGGAGAGGGATAAGGATCGGCGGAGGGCGAAGTTGGTGTATAGCTTGTCGGATCCGACGGCGGAAGACTTGGTTGTTCGTGAGCGGTGGTTTTATTTCGAGGAGGGTGGGGCAGAGCAGACATACAGGCCTTCTGGTCTGCGGTCAAGGAAGAAGGCTTCGTCTGAGATGTCTTCCTCGTCGTCTACGCCTTTCTATTAAATAATGCAAGATACAGCTACTTGGGCTCCTCCACTCCAGATCCCCCGGTAGATATCTGTTTCAATAACCCTAAACGATTCTAAAAAAATAGGTAAATAGGTTATTCTTGCCCTTAAGTCATCGTAGCCATCTGAAGATCCTCAGACCCAACAGCAGCTGAAATATGTACATCATGTATCCCTCTCCATCTCATGACTCCTGACCCCTGGCAGTAAGATAAACCCTCAACGGCCCCTTCTTCCACATCAAATAATTCCTCTGCTGTATCCAGTCACTACTCTCATCCGCAAGCTCCATCTCAAAGTTGAAGATAATCAGCGCGAGAATAAGCCGCATCTCGCTGTACGCAAGGCTGCTCACATGTCAGCAAAGCTCCACCCTGAAAGCGAGACAGACAACATACTTCCTCCCTATACAATTCCGTGGCCCGAAATGGAACGGCTGGAAAGCGTCACGACGGTCGTTTGCGAATTTGGGACTTCCGAGGAACCGCTCGGGGTGGTATGTATTTGGGTCGCTGAAGTAATCTTCGCGCCGGTAGAGGGCCCATTGGTGGACGGATACATTGGTCTTGGTGGCATATCAGCATTATGTCGACACCCAGGGTCCACTTCAGTTCGATGTATCTAGCTGGTGGAGAACTTACGCCTTCGGGGATATACTCCCCCATCACCTTCGCGCCCCCTTTTGGAGTTACGCGGGGAAGCCCGTTGGCGATTGGAGGATACATTCGTAGTGCTTCGTCTAGACATGCGAGCATGTATGTGAGTTTGTTAACGCTCGTCATATTAATCTCTTCCTGGCTCTGGAATGTCGACCGGATTTCATCCTTCAGTTTCTCGTAGGCGTTGGGATTCCGCAGTAGAAGATACGTGACGCCGCTCAGCAGGGACGCGGTCGTCTCGGAGCCACCGATAATCAGGATCTCGGCATTCGCAATGAGGTGTTCGACGGTGAGATCCTAGACCAGTTAGCGAGCGACCAACCCGGAAAGCCCTCGATGTGCTTGTTTCGACTGACTAGTTCATCCTTCTTCTTAAGTAGTCCTTCGATGAGATCTGCCCGCTCACCAGGCATCGCCATCCGCTGGAGCATCTTCTTCTTCGCAAGGTCCTTATGCCTCTGCGCGCCATCTTTAACAGATTGCGGAACGAGCGCTAAAATCGCGCTGCGCAGCCAAGGATAAAACGTCAGAGCCTGCAGGTACGACCCCAAATGGCCCGTGTCGAAGATACTCTGAATCCACCCATCATACGCCGACCCCTCCAAACATCCAAACGGCTGTCCAAACGCCAGATCCCCAATAATATCGAACGTGGTAAAATTATACCAATCCGAGATCGTAACCGGCTGCCCTGTACCAGCCATCTCGCGCAACTTCGCCAGAAGAACATCGACATACCCCCGAATACCCCCCTCCTGCCCCCTCATCCCCTTCTCGGAGAACCCATACGCCAACTGCCGCCGAAGCCGCTTATGCTGATGGCCATCCTCATTCACAACATGCAGCGGCTCCCCGATGAGCGGGCGATAGAACCAATCGGCCTTCGCCATCTCCGGTAATCCGTTCTTATGCCCCATGATATCCTTCCAGGCGTCTGGGTGCGAGAAGGCTAGTTCGTCGGGCGCAATACGGACGATGTCGCCGTAGCGATTGTGGAGGGTTAGCATGTCGAAGGGGAGGGTTCCGCTGCAGGCGCGGTAGAAGTAGGGGATTCGCGAGATTGCGTGCGAGACTGGGCCTGGGAAGTTGCGGAGGGGGTGGAAGTGGATGTTGTAGAGGGCTTTTGTCAGGAGGTAGAGGAGGACCTGGGGGTGATGTTAGTGGGCAAAGGTAAGGCTCGGACTCGATGTAAGACGTACTGTGGAAACTGCAACCAGCACGCTGGATTTGAGGCCTGGTAGGCCATTCTCGGGGGAATAGACGTACTCAGGCATTGCTGTCGAGATGGCCAAGTGAACAGTGATCCCGGATGACTGTTCGTGCCTGTACTGATCTGGATGGACGGATTATATGCTGTTCTTTACTCCACTTTTATAGATAAGAACTGGGATCGACAACCTTAATTCCCTAGTTCAGTTGGACCGGCCTGTCTGCACTTGGTACTGTCATACCGTTGTGAGATTCTTCCCCTCCTCATGAAACCCGAACCCGAATACGAACCCGACCCGCCCTGCACAAGGATCCATGGCCATGTTGGGGCGGGGATAGGGGATGGTGTTACTCTTCAAAGGTAGCGATTAAAGCTCCCCTTCCCCTTCCGTTCGGTTTCACGAAAGTTTCCGGCCATGGTCAACCCTATCTCTTCTGGGAGATGGCAGCTCACACAGAGACTACAGTGCGAGTAGGTTAGATCTGTTGTCGATCTTCAGCCTGGACCATCGTTTCAAGACAGACCGAAGGCATTCGGAGTATCAAAATTCGAGGCCGGGATATCAGCCGTTGAGCTTGGGTGAAGATGCATCGCTTCCATCCGACCCTGTCTCCTGGAGGGATCGCAATTATGCCCTGCAGATGTCTGAGACGCACACGACTAAGACCCATCTTTCTCTATCGAAGGTTTCGCAGAGTGTGTCCCTGTTCACGCAGCAGTAGCGAAGTCACCAGTGCATCTTCTTCGACCCCTGGTCCTGGCCCTGGCCCTGGCTCAGCGAGACAGATTCAAGTCTATACGGCTGGGCTATAGCGCCCAGTAATCCTCAGCTTCAAAGACATGCTTTGCCTCGGACGATCCTCCCACTGGTAGCATGTATCCTGGTTTCACTATCGATCATCGTCGCCTGGTCGATCCTGCACATGTGCTCGGTGCGGGGAATCCCTGCTGGGTTTCAGCTAGAATGGATCAGAATCTCCATTCGAGTACAAAGACAAGCTGTTAGATGTCAGGGCATGAGAGACATCCAGCTCGTTCCATCATTGTCTACAACCGCTCATGAAACTGGTGGCAGAATGCGCGTTTCAGTATGGACCTTGTACCACCCGCCAAGCGCGAATATGTTCGCCAGAGGAACAACCTGAAAGCAGTGGGCTGCTTCGAATGGCATGATTGACTCTCTCGTCCGTATCACAGAGCCGTTCTATGGACTTGATGGCTTTGAGGCGATAAAAATGTTATCGTGCATGGTCGTCTTAATGAACCTCGGCCGCGCGGCAGTTTAGGGCTTTTGCCGATCAGCTAAGAGATTATGAGGTATAGACGAGCGCAGGCCGCACACGGGGTTGCATCTCGGCAAATAATGGCTTGGAAACCAGCTCGCTAGTACGCTTGGACTCCCTGTCCAGAGTCGGGCTATTGGGCGGTAATTAAGCCCTCGAGCCAAGCAAGCTCCTCTGCATTCAAGAGTAATATTGTGCGGACATACTGGATTTTCGGCTAGGATTCATTCCGGCCTCGACCCTCCCATCTCTGCCACAACGTATGATATCTCATTGGACCCAACCCCTGCAACCATGTCGATCTTCCTGCCCATTAGCGCTACTCAGACCCTCTGCTTCGTTCTCGTTTGCATGGCCTATTGTAGTTAGTCCGCTAACCCCTCTTCGAAATGGAATTGAGTGCAGTCGCGCTACGAGGTTCGATTAATCAATCCTTGGATTCCTACGGAGTCTCTACACAGTGGTGTGGATCGCTCATCATATACGCCGCGGTCTTCGGCAACGAAATGCGCCCTCCTCGTCGAGGCGTCGACTACGACTTACGATTCTGACAAGTGGACTGTGGATCTGGTCAGCATGGCGTCCTTGGCTCATGGTCGCCGCGCCCATCGGAAGTCAAAGGCAGGCTGTCTGCAATGTAAGAGAAGAAAGGTCAAGGTACTAGTCTGACCCCTTAAATCCAAGCCCTTACCATGGATGCATGCTTACTCTGGTCCCAGTGTGATGAGGTCAAACCCGTGTGCCACAATTGTGCACGGCACAAGGTAGCCTGCTCCTTCGCCGGCCTGGGGCTATCCGGTCTCCCCCAGCACAACCTCAGTGGCAGTTGCGAGACCCAGCCTCAGCCTGACCTGCTCACGTCGCCTGCTCACCCCCTGCAAAGCCCTAGCCCAGCGAGCCCGACAGACGCAGTGCCCGTACAAGACGAAACCCCCAAAGACATTCTAGTTCCACAACCACAGGTGCCATCCACATGCACTCTCCCGCTATTCGACATGGAGCTCCTACACCACTACACGACATCCACCTGCTACACACTATCCTGCAACACAATCGTCCAAGCAATCTGGCGCGACGAGGCGCCCCGCGTGGGGTTCAGCATGCCCGCCGTCCTGCACGCCCTCCTCGCAGTCTCAGCCCTGCATCTCGCTCACCTGCACCCCGCGCGCCGGGCTCCTTGTTTATCCCACGCACACATGCACCATACTACCGCTGTCCAACTCGTAACTCCACATCTCCCGTCACTAGCATCTGAGAACGGCGTGGGACTATTCCTGTTCTCCGCGCTGACCTGTATCTTCGCGTGCTCCGCGACCGCGACGGAGTGCGGTTTATTTGCTGAGCAGGGTCGTCCTGCGGAGTGGGTCCGTCTTATCCGGGGGATGAAGACGGTCATCGAGCATAGTAGCCGGGATTTCTTGACGACCCCTCTGCGCCCGATGTTCGTCTACGGGAGTCGGCTGACGACGACGTCCAGCTTCGAGGATCTGCAGACCACTGAACAAGGTCGCGAATTCACCTCTGAACTCCGACAGGCTATCTACCGCGAGTTCCAGCACGATCCCCAACTATGTCATATATACAGAGAGACTCTAGATGGATTAAGCAAGACCCTGGGCGTGGCTATGGCGTCTAGCGAGGGTAGTCCGAAGCTTCAGACGGGGGATGTTTTCGCCTGGATCCTTGAATTGTCGGATGAGTATCTGGATCTGTTACTCCGGGCGGATCCCTTTGCGCTCGTGATTTTCGCGCATTTCTGCGTGGCGCTGCGGCAGATTGAGTGGATGTGGTGGACCGAGGGACTCAGTCGGCGACTGCTGGTGCAGATATACCACCTCCTAGAGGAGAGATATCACCGTTGGATGACGTGGCCGGAGGAGCAGATAGCTCTTTGATATAGTTCGGACCTAAAATACAACGATACCCATTCGCAGTGCGCATGTTTTCTCACACCCCTACTTCGGAGCACTCGACCTGGCCCTCAACCGCTCCCCAAACACGCGAAAAACAACGGGAATCGGCGCGAGCGCCAACGCAATAAACGCCAGCAGACTATTCCCCCAGCCCAACCCCAACTTGTCATACAACTGCAACCCACCAAGCGGAATGAGCCCGCCCGCAAGACTGCGCAGGATCGTACACGCCGCAATGGCACTCGCCGCATGCACGGTAAACGCATCAACCAGGTACGTCTGGACACCCATGAGGATAAGAATCATCCCGAACCCCGTCACGGCGTTCCCGAATTCAGGCAGCATCCAGTGGATGCTGTTTTCCGTCGCCCAGCCGTAGATGAAGAGGCCCGCGGGGACGCTCAGGGACCCCGGGAGGACGATGTAGAGGGGTAATCTGTCCTCGGGGACTGGATTGAGTCCGCGCGCGAGTTTCCGCTTGATCGCGCGGTCGCTTAAGATGCCCGCGTAGAGGAGGCCAACGAGCATGCCGGCTCCGCTGCCGAGGAAGGCGAGCCCGCTTGTGCCCGAGGTGAACCCGTACTGCCCCTGGAAAACGGGCGCGAAGGTTGTGAAGAGGATGTAGAGGAGGCCGTAGAGGGCGGCGATGTAGATGCACATTGCGGCGACGATCGGGGAGAAGAGGAGCATGCGTGTTGGGCGGACGAGGGCCTGCCGGAAGCGCTGCGATGATGGGATTCCGTCGTCCAGCTGCGAGATGTAGCCCTCGTTCCCGGTTTCTTTGCGTAGGCGGGCGGCTTTGCGTTCTAGGAGGGTTGGTGCGTGGGTTTCTGGGACGAGGAAGGGGAATGTGAGCATCACGATGCCGCCCTGGGTGTATTGATCATCAGTAAAGCTGCAGCTGGGATGTGCAGGAAGCGCTGTGAGCGTGCAGGTGGAGTGACATGTGCTCACCACAATGGCCAGAACCCAAAACACCCATCGCCAGCTCGTCCCCTGCACAAGATACCCACCAACAACGGGCCCAATGACCGGACCAAACAGCGGCCCCAGCGACCACAGCGCCATGGCCCTCCCGCGGAGCTCGGTTGGCATGATATCGCCAATATTGCCACTCCCAATGGTGGTCGGCGCGACCCCGGCGACCCCGTCGAGGAACCGAAACACAACCAGCGCGGCCATATTGGGCGCCACGGCGCTCGCGACGTTGAAGACGAAGAAGAGGAAGTTGCACGTGTTGTAGACTAGCATGCGCCCGTAGTATTCGCTCAGCGGGGCGACGATGAGCGGGCCGAAGGCGAAGCCGAGGATGTAGACGGAGACGACGAAGGTTGCGAGGATGGTTGAGGTTGTGTTGAAGTCTTGCATTACTTCTGCGACGCCGGGGGCGAACATGGACGAGGCGAGGGGTCTAGGATGGGGCAGATGTGGTGAGCGGCCGGTCCATATGGACGCAGAGAGAAACGGCAGACGTACGTTAGGAAGGTAACAAACGAGATCATCGCGATGATGCCCCATTTCCGGCGCATGGTCCAGTTCATGGGGTTCGCAGGGTCCTCGGGGCCAGCCCAGGATACAGTCAGGTCGGGGTCGGCTGCACTCGAGGGGAGCTTCGGAGGCTCGGGCTCCTCGGGCTCAAGTTCACGTCCCTCTGCCATGTTGGCGGTACGCAATCCCGTGATGCTTTGATGGAAAGACAAGGTCGCCGGGGGCTGGGGCTGGGCAGGCAGGCAGACTTAAATGCGGTGACCACCGAGCGTTTTGTGCAAATGCTGCTCGGAGTGACTGGTCGCCGAGAGTTTGGGGATCCTCAGGCTGGGCAGCAGCCTCGTATTCGGATTTCCAGCTCTCCAATTGGCCATCCAACATGCGGTTGTGACCAGCTCCAATTTCCAGGTTGGCTCAAGGCGACAAGCGTTATATAAGGGTTGTTTCTCGGAGGAGGCTGCCTAATACAGATCTGCATGGTTGGTTCGCCAGGTGTGCGCCTGATGAAGATTTAACATTTCAGGGGATCCTAGTTCTGGTCCCTAAAGCTGTCAAAGGCCGCAGTCAAGTCCACTATCCTCGCCTCGGCCACCGGGATCCTGGTATTCATTATTCATGATGTTGTCCACGCCTTCCCTGAAATACACAAAGCCCAAATCTATATCTACTACACGGGATGGTGTTCGGCCCACCACTACACATGTAACCGTATCGGCCAAGGTGCAATAAAGCCAGCGGGATTTATCATACGCTAGGCTACAGGTCACAAGGTCTGGGGGGGGATTCTAGCCATGGTCGGAAATTTCTAAGTAGGGTCTATAAGCCTTGATCACATGATCCTGCCTGTAGCCAAAAAAGCAAGATCGCAGGTCTGACTAGTTTAACCCGCTCTGTTGGCGTGCCATGTGCGTAGCTCAAACCCAAGAAAGACATGCAATTCACCACATGTGGATCGTAGATACAATCAGAGCAGTCGATGGATTTGTGGTCGGCTTGGTCGTGGTTCTCCGAGTCCAGATAGTTTGTTGGATGGATAAATGCAGGAGTCGCCCTTCTAATCCAACCCGGCCTGGTTAAGCGTAACTCGCATACTCTCGGGGGGATTCTTAAAGGCCGCGTCCTGTTCTCATGATTGTATTGTCGTGCGTGATCTTGTTGGTTTGGTATAGGGACGTGTGGGATCTCCACCGTGGTTACTCGGAGTTTCCCATTCTTAATGATTTGTTCCAAAACGCCAACAGAGCGCTGCAGCCAGCTGAACAGCTAATATGATCCGCAGGTGATAAAGTCAATGATAGTCGCAGCTAGCGTTGTTCCTCAGACGACAGTTTCAACTGTCAATCACCTACAGAGCTTAACGTCGCGGTCATTGCCATCTTCGTCGCCTTGTGTGGCGAGGCTCCAATGAAATACCAGCCCCTGCAAGAAGGTTTACACTGTCACGCCCATTGCAGCCCAAATTATGCAACAGAGCACCGTCTCTGGTACAATGTCTTGAATAGGACGCTCCGAGTCTGATTCATAGCATCTTGCGCCGAGGCTTCATGCAACAAGCCAGTCTTGGAAAGGCCACATCCTGCACCCAGCTTCGAGTCGGATGGGCCGAAACGGTTTAATTGGTCCTTCCACGTCTGCTCCCGGTGTACATAATGGTGGTGTGCTACCTGATGGGGGAGGCTAGCTCAAGCCAACTTGAGCTTTGTTAACGCCGCTACTTTCTTTGACAGAGCAACTAGATAATTCTAAACGGCGTAGCGAATGTCTTTGTCTGTGCAGGAGTTGATCCACGTGTCGCTTTCAACAAAGAGCGCAAAGAACACGGCCTTTGGACACCAATTCTTAGCAAAGGAAACAACGTGCCCGCACATTGGGGGTGCTGCGAGAGGTCACATCCCCAAAACCGAAACACCCACACGTAATGAGTTGTGTCTGTGAACTCTTTCTCTGGAGTTTCAAGCTGATCGAGTCGCGTTGGACGATGTAGCCTGAAACAAGCCTCGCCCCGCCTTTGTCGATTCGAGCATTTATGGGCCACGCCGCTATCGACCACAGCCAAGGCTCGAATTGTCGTTGTCCTGGGCGTTTTTGTTCGCTGCGTGAGCGCATAGGCCCCGCCCTGCGGATGCAGGATTCGAACAAAATGGCGCCAGCGTTCGAGTCAAAGAGCTAACACAAGGGGAGGCGTACCCCCCTCGAAGATTTCTTTCAACGAAAGCGCCCTCGTCTGCTGTAGAACCATGGATGCACCAGTAGGAACAAACAATCTGAAGCAACTGGTGCGATAGGGACAACCCTATCCCTCGAGTCAAAGAGGCAACCGGTGGCTGAAAGAGGGGCCTCCAGCATAAATAGACCCTCAGCCTCCTGTTCGACCAAGGCGAGCATTACTTTCTTATTTACCACCACGGGTATCACAGACCCACTATGTTATACTCATCCACCATGATTCAACAGAGGTTTCCAATCGGTGCTGAAATCAGTGCGAATGTGGGTCGAATCCTTGACCAAGCAAAAGTCCCCAACGTTCTCTTCGGCCGGCAGGCAATGCTCTTTTCCGCACATCCTACAGCGTACGGAGTGAGTCTAGATCCCCTCCTCGCCGGTATTCTGGGGCTGGAACTTACTGACCCCTTTCCCCTCTCTACCAGGACCTGACTTTCGTGGTCCGGGATGATCAGATTGACGACGCCAAACATGCCCTGGACGACCAAAATCTCTACCGTCTGTGCACCGACCCTAACTGCATGGAGCTAATGGAAAACCGAACGGCCCACGAGGATTTCGACTGGGGTCCGGGCCTCGCGCGCCTGCATCCCATCGCAGACCACCATTTCCATACCAAGGTCAAGATGATCATTATCTATCTTGTACGCCAAAGCGATCACCTCTGGTGGCTCCCACCGCTGACGCTGGATATTCCTGACGAACACCACCCCTACCTCACCGTTTCTACCGACCCGGATTTGCCGGCACGACGTGAGGTCGACAAGGCGGAGGAGGACCTGGACGAGGATGAGTGGGAGTGGGAGTGGGAGTGGGAGCGGGTCGGCCCCTGTGGGCCGTGGGTCGGGCTGTATCCGGTGCGCATCCTCCAACCGGGTCGTTTTATAGAAGCTGTGTGTTGGCTGTGGATGCGGGACTGCCGTCCCTCGATCGGGAACATGTGGTGGCTGTGGCATCCCATGCTCCAAGAGCTGGAGAACCAGTGGAAGGAGATGGAAGGTAGCCCGGGAGGGTCTGGGAGCCCGTGGCAGACCATGTTCGGGGATACGCAGGAGCGATGGAACCAGGTGGAAGGGACTCCGGCAAGGTCTGGAAGACTGTGGCAAATCGAAGAGGATTTTCTGCGGGCTTTCAGATGGTTTGCTGGCGATCTTCCTAGTTCAGTGCAGCGGTGCACCGAGTATGGCCTCCCATTCCCGAACCACGTTGCTCTGTTGAGGCTCCGGGGTAGGTTGAACGAGCAGCATCGCTTTGAAACGAAGCTAGCGGTTGAAGAGCTTCCTGAATACGAGCTCAAACTGACTGGTGAGGAAAAGAGAAAGTTCCCATGGTTTGTATAATTCTCCAGGCGGTATGTTCGTTCGGGTGTCGGGTGCCCTCTCACTTAATATGCATCCCCAAAAATATATACACATAAATTGTTTGAGCACTACAGTAAATTATTGACTGATCCTTGGCAACACGCTCATGTCTGTAGCATTTCGGGGCCCGCATCCAGTGTGCGATTGGCCCCGAGGACCGGCGGCAGGCCTACACATTCCCGGCTCTCGCGCTCGCTGCCCGCGGGCCGTGGCCACTGTTTCGATTTTCCTTCCTGGCGGAATATCTGAACCAGGAAGATTTTGCGGACTGCGCTTTGCCGCAGATGGCATCAAACGAGATCAGCCAACGTCTGGCTGTTGCTCGGCGACAGATCACCGGAGACTGCGCCGGATTACTGGTGGTGGATGATGAAGACCAGAACGACCTGACGTTCCGTTCTTCCGTTTCTTTCGCACACCCGTCGGTGGGCGAATTTCTGGCGAATAAGTCTCTCTTCTTCAGGACGATGGCCACCAGCTTCGCGGGATCTTTTGACCCGTTTCATGCCCTCTGTCAGACACTGCGAGCCCACAATAAAGCTGCCGGCCTCGCTTTGGCCGGATATACGTCCGCTACGATATGGGACTTCGCTCACGGGGTTCCCAGCTTTGAGTTCGACGTCTATACTCTGCTGGAACTAAGCACGTCGCAACCTCTCCAGTTTGACTTTGATGGGTTCATCGGCAAGGCGATCGATGACATCTGTGGGATCCACAGGGCCGAAGACGCGACCTTTGAGCGTTGCTTTACGATTGGGGCACGAAACCCGCCAAAGCTGAACCTGCGGGAAATGCTGGCGCTGATGAGCGGTCTGTACGGCTGCCAAGTTGATATCCCAGGCCTCTCCCCAGAGCGTGCTCGGCTCTGTGTGGCCGCGTTGTGCGACAACCTGAGGACCCCGCAACTTGGCCCAGCATCACGGGTTCTCCCACTTCTCGAAAGACAGTTGCGCAAGTTCGACGTCTCGCCAAATGAGCCCTATCCCCTGCAATTGCTCCTAAACGTCCCCGACCATACCTTTTCTGACTGGCACTGCGCGTTCGTCTCTGCCCTGAGGAGACGGCTCTACAAACCAGGGTCGGCAGACTTTCGCCTGTGTGTCGCTTTCTTTATTCTCATGGGGGCTGATCTCAGGGTCTCTGTGAGCCTGGTGCCCGAAAATGATGGCACGACAATGCTACACCTACACCACACCCGTGATCAGCCATCTATCCTTGAGCTCCGTTTCTGGATCCCGACTGTGATTCTTCCTGCGCCGTTTACGCGATGCAAGGAGCTGTCCTTTGAAGTCTTGGTGAAGCAGATGTGCCCAGGGGAATACCGATACCTCACCGGAGCAATCCAGTTGGTTCTTCGTCATGATGGGCCGCCAACTGCAGAAGTGCGAGAGAAGGTAGAGCGGCACTTTGGCGACTCCGTGCGCAAGGCTATAGCCCCCGCCGAGACCAAGCAGTAGCATGTCTGTTGTGTGCCATCTGAGCGAAGTTCAATGCCTCCCGGCCCGTCCTCTTCCTGTTCCCGTCCCGTGTTGCCGCCGAGCTCGGCCTGGATTCTAGGGCCAGGTCCCCTCTGCAGTCTGTAGAGCGTCGATCTGCTCGGCCCTTGCTTGTTAAGAACCCAGGATGAATCTTTCACCGCACAGTCTCCTTTGCCAGATTCGATCCCGTCGCTTGTTGTCGCGCCTGTCGCGGCGGACCTCGCCTGTCGCTCTGCCCTGTCTGCTCTCCTTGCCACCTTTTCTGCTCCGCTGTTGCTTGTTTCCTGGTCCTTGTTCTTAGTTCGTGGTGCCAATGTATTGTCTCTTATTTATTGTCTCCTATGTATGCTCCGGAATACTGTTGTTTAACTTTACCTGCCTGAATAACCCTAGCCCATCTTGCATCTGAAGATCTGCATCCCCGCCAACTTTGTAATGCTACCATAGTGTTCTTTTGGCATGCATTTACGCTCGTGTTTATAGCAGCTCGACGAGATTTGTCAGGGTCCCTAGCCACAGCGCGCGGAGATCGCTCGGAGGAGTGAGGAGATGTAACAACCACGTGGCCCATCCACCACTATTTCTCATTTCATTTCTTTTGTTTTCTTAAATCTTGTACTCCGCAGTACTCTAAGCAAGCATTCGTTGAATCGTATATTACCGCCCCCTTAGCTCTCAAGCGATTGAATATCCGTGTTCCCCCATTGCATCAACCCTCGCCCTCAACTCCCCAAACCGCGCAGCCATCTGCTCCGGCGACGTGTCCGTCTGGGGAATCAGAATGCCCCTCTGTACCGCCGCGCGTGCGCGGATCTCTTCAGCCCACCGGTGCAACGCCGGCCAGTCGACCAGATCGAGTTCCAGCGCAGCCGGCCCGATCTGAACCCACGCGAAGTTCGCAATGTCCGCAATGGTATACTTGGACCCGGCGAGGTACGCGCTTTCCCTGAGGCGAGCGTCGAGGACCCCATACAGCCGCTTCGTCTCGTTGATGTACCGCCTGATCGCGTAGTCGGAGCGCGTGCTGGCGAATAGGCGGAAGTGCTCTGCTTGGCCTGGATTGGACAAAGAACCTCTGGTTAGCAATCAGCAAGGCAGACGAAATCGTGTCGATTCAAGATAATATCAATGCAGAACAGTCTCTCTCTGTATGGCATACCCATCATAGGCCCGAGCCCGCCCATCTGGAACATGAGCCAGGACAGCTGCTCGACGTACTCGGGCGAACCTGGCGCGTAGCTGATCGTTCGCTGTGCGTCGTACCTGTCGGCGAGATACAGCATGATCGCTCCGCTTTCAAAGACGCGCTGCTCGCCGTCGAGGAGGGCGGGGATGCGCCCGTTCGGGTTGATCTTGAGGTACCAGCTGTTATAAAGAGTTGGTAAGATTCATCTTTCTTGGAGCAATGCATGGCACGTGCTTACTCTTCTTTCTGGATGTTCTTGGATATGTTGACGGGCTCGATTTTGTACTCTATGCCCAGTTCTTCGAGGGTGATGGACGCCTTGATGCCGTTTGGCGTTGGCCAGCTGTACAGCGTTAGGGGCCCCATGGTGGAGTAGCGAGCGAAGTCGCGTGTAGACGTCGACGAGAGTGCGGCGATCTTCGAAGTTGCCCGTACGGTCCAGGCGCGAGGAAACATTCCCGATGAAAGAGCAAGTGGCCAACAGCCAAGAAGGGCGACGGATATTTATACTCGTGTCGGTTGACTCGTCTTTTTGTCGGCATAAGCCTTGAGCCTTCAGGTCAACGTCCAATGCGGGACGGTCGCATCGCGCATTCCACCTTTAACCCCGCAGACCCCCGGATGTGAGCAGTCGAAACAAGCAACTTTCTTGGTTATTCATCATGGGTCCTCCCGTATGTGGATGCCCAGTCGCGGTCGAGACCATCCCTGGATGTGTGCCGAGGGTCCGGATACCCGCGCGGATCCCCGAATCCCCCCAATACCCGAATATCCTCCGTATTACTCGTTAGGTAGGGTATGTGCACGGACCCACACGCTGGAAATCACTCGAGGAACTAGGGAACGGGAGAGCACTTCCATGCGAACATCGTCCAGCGCGCCACGCCTTTGAACTGACTGCCCTAGCTACATGGTACACACGACACGGTTATGCAGCTCACGTCCGTGAGATCCCAGGACGTCACACAAGAAGATAGCTACGTCACACAAGAAGATAGCTCGCGTCTAGAGTACGGTGTACTCCTTAGTGCAAGTGATAAATATGTGATGATACTCTATAGTAGCAATCAACGGATTACTCAATCACCTTATTGCCGAATCTGGGACTCGAGGCAGCTCGCCCTGCACACCGCCACTCTCGCTCAGGTGCGATGCATTTCCATTACGCGATGGCCGGTCAGCGACCTATGCAGTGCAACCCGGCTTGACCACGCTCGTCAGCTGCTTCAGGGTTGATGTCTGTCATGGATTCTAGGGTGCTGGATGCCTAGCTGTGTAGATGATATGATAGGTCTAATGAAAACAAATAGGAGAATGGACAAATCCTGAATATGAATAAAGCGAGATTTTTCACATCAGACGAACGCAGGTAGGTAGGTCTACTGCCGCATCTTCCTCGCAACAACATCCCTATACTCCTCGTCAATCTGCACAAGCACCGAGTGTCCCTCCCTCTCCAGGACATCCGAGTCGACCACAAAGCTCACGAAAAACGCTGCCGGCTCAGTAGCGCTCGCATTCGCGCTGATGCGGTGGTGGCACCCCGGAGCCTCGTACCAGGATCCTCCCTGCTCGATAACCTTCATAGGGTCATCGTTCATCTTATTCAAAACCGATCCGCGGATGACGTACGCCGAGACAGATGCGCCTCCGTGCCGGTGCGGAGGGGTCGCGCCATTTGGGGGATACTCGACGAGCATGCCGATGATGGTTTTTCCAGGGCAGTTTACTAATTTGTACTGGTACGCGATGGTTGTGGTTGCTAGGGGGCAGCTGGATGATATAAGTAAGGAGTTGCGTCCGGGATAAAACGTTTGTGGGGGGTGGTGAGACTTACTTGGGGTTATAGGTGGGTTCTTCCATTGTAAAGGGATAGTATTATCACTTGTAAGACTCGATATGATTGAAAGTCGGTAATGTCGTAGCTCGGAGGGGGGCCCTTATATACATTTAGCGGCGGGGATGAGACCATGGCTTACAAGGTCAGCCTGCACAGTTGCTAACACCATCCACTGGCCAGGATCGATCGGCTTGCAGTAAAGTTCAAAGGTCAGCAATGTGGAACGCACCCTTCACCCTGACCCCCGAAATGAATTCCTCGTCCAGTCGATCCTGCCAGCCGGTTATCCATCAGAGTTCGCTGCTCCCACGGTCTGCCCAGGGTCGCGCGCCGATCGCCCGCCCGCCTACAGTATTCCCCACAGAGGTCACTACTCAAATTTGTGCTGGAAGCGCTGTGTGTCTCTCGATCTTTGTTCAAGGCTTCTAGTACGTACAACCACGCGGTGTGGAGAACAGGGCTTTCCCGCCCGTTTGGCCGTGAGTGAGCCGCCATTGCAAACATCGCCAGACGTTAAATGTGCGGCCGGAAGAAGAGGGAGGTAGATATAAAATGTCAGCGTGGCCTGATGGTTACAGCAGTCTAGCGCAAAAACAAATAGAAACCGGGGGGAAACATCCAGGATAGGTAGACTCAAACTTCACGCCCGGCCTATTGCACCCTCCAGCAGCTTTCCCAGATCCCACTGCTTAGCTTGCTTAGTTCTGGTTATTGGGGTGTACCTGTCCAAATCCACGAGGCGTGGCGCCACGGTGATTCTGTGGATGTAGGATAGCGCCTTGGCTGGAGTCCAGGATAAATATAAAAAAAAAAAAAAAGAAAGAAAGAAAAGAGGATGCTAACAGGAGGCTCCGTAGCGTCATGTCACTAGTGGAGGCCTCTCGAGCCAAGACGTGGAGAGTGGTATCGCCATTCTCGTCTAACGCAGCAAACTGGTGGAAGTTGAAGAGACTAGCAATTCTAAAAGATACCTGTAACAAGGATACTTGGCCCAAAGCTCGAGATAAGTCGCGAGAAGAAGGATTCTTTCGGTGGACAGAACAGGGGCGCTGGTAGAATGCAACTCTGGGGTACGCAAGGAGGTTACTCGCAAGCTGATCTTGCAGGCGGCTTTATATTAGTGGCGAAAAGCTACAAGGACAGTTACAATGCTCGAAGGCGTAGTCTAGCATGGCGCCCATGATGGCGCTGTACTCTAGCACTCGTCCGAGGATGAGGAAGTTAGCACTCCAATTATCGGAGGGGTGCTAATTTGGACCCACGCTTATCTTTCTTGCCTGGGCTTACTCCAACCCATTCCCCTACCTACTTCGTCTTGATAACCACAACGGACAGGGATAAGCGGGAGTGTAGCTGCTATTGATATCTCAGAGTTGAATACATCCAGTTTTATTGCAAATCCCGTTAACCTGGCGTGAGTACCCTGCAGCTCTGGCAGGGCGCCCTTATATATATCTTCCGTAGCGATAAGCCCGCTCATGTTCCTTTGTTGCTTAGCTGCTTTTGAGGTTGGTAGCTGGACATGCTAAATATCCCGACCGTCGACCTACTTGCTACACAGGACGGAGTATCGGACAATATGTTACCACTCAATCTATCTGCTAGGATCAGTGGTGCTGAAGATTACATGTCTTATCGGGTCTAGTCCTATAGTGCAGACTAAGGTAGTGCAGCTGCGTGGAAGTATCACCCCCGCTTCCCCACCCGGACGGCGCCAGCTTATCTCCATTACGCTCTCTTTATCTTCGCATGGCCAGTTCGAGCATCAAGCCTCAGCAAGTGCATACCATCATGGAAATCAGCGCCCCGGCGACCGTAAAGCGTCGCAGAACTCGCGCGGACAGAAGGCATACCGCTCGTGCGTGAGTCACCCATGTATTTGAGGAGATGCGATGCGATGCATGGCCCAGGTTAACAGCCCCAGGTGCGATCGGTGTCGACGATTAAAGGAGAAATGCGAGGGCGGCATTCCCTGCTCGCGGTGCATTCATCTTGGTCGCCATTGCGAGTTCAAGCGTCTCATACCGACACAAATGGAACCGCCCCTTCTGGAGGCTCCTCGACAACCTGAGGGGGTGAATGTCCAGGAATTGCTGGAGCGAGTGGTGTACATGGAGAAGATCCTGAAGCACAAAGTTGAAGGCATCGATCTTGACCTGGACAGTCTCCGCCGGATGGCGAGAGCCCTGGATGAGCACGAGCGAAGCAGACAGCGTCGCCGTCCTACCACTCCAGTGGCTCCGGACGATGATCCGATTGAGGAGGAGTTTTGTACGATTGATCCGGTGGAGGATACGACGACACGTAAGATGGACTATCCCTGGAGTTTCTTTTCTTGCCGCAATAAGGATCTAATGTCAGATAGACTACTCGGGCGAATTCTCATACTGGAACTTCTCCATGAGGGTGAAGCGTCACATTGAGGACCGGATTGTATGTTTCCTTATCGCACGAGAGAAAGCCTGTCATACTAATAAGCATAGCACCCCCAAGCCCCCCTTCAAGTCTCCAACTACTGGCGCGCTGAGCAGTTGCACCCCGGCATCAACAATATTGCGGCGGCCATATCCTGTTGCCCACCGCGGCATATCGCAGACTTCCTGATTAACGTCTTCTTCAAACATGCTGCGACATACTACTTCTATGTTGACCGAGTCTGGCTTGCTGAGAAGGTCGCCGCTCTTTACACAGACCCCAGCAGATTCAACAAACATAGCGCCGCGGTCGTGAGCATTATCCTCACCGTATTCGCCATCGCAACACAATACGCCTATCTCGACTCCCCAAGCCCAAGGGGAGGGAGTGGAGGTCCAAGCGAGTTCTCGGAGGACGCGCTGGGGACCATGTTCTACCAGCAGGCAATCCGATTCCTCCCTGAGATCATCGAGGCTTCCTCGCTAGAAAGCGTCCAAGCGTGCCTACTGTTTGCTGTCTACGCATTGCCCGTTGATGCCTCGGGACTTGGGTACATTTACATTACACTGACCAATCGACTGGGTATGCAGAACGGGATGCATCGCGAGTACACCGGTACTGGCCTGACTGCAGCCATGGTTGAGACGAGGAACCGGATTTGGTGGACGGCGTATACGCTCGAGAGGTTTGTGCTTCTGGATCTTACGAGAGGATCATACTGATAGCTGAACAGGAAACTTTCCATCTTCCATGGTCGACCACTGTCTACGCAGCGATTTGACGTCGATGCAAAGCTGCCCATAGATGTAGAAAACGTGCAATGTGATGGGCCTGAATGCACCGCTGCGTATATGGTTGCGTCAATTCAGCTTGCGCGCCGCCTAGAGGACTTTTCCCAAGAGATGTAACTGATCACAGCCTAACTAGTCGACTGACGCCCGCTGACAGTCTCTCCAGGTTTCTCCTCAGAACCTGCACCAAGCACGAACGATCAAATGTGCTAGCCAGATTACTGACAGGGAAGAAGGAACTGGACACCTGGTGGAAGACCGCACCAGACGCCGTCCACGACGACACATCGCAACAGGATGGACATACACGCGCCAATACGCATCTTCAACTCGAGTACCATCTGGTCTGCATGTTCATCGGGAGACCTCTCTTATTAAACCGCCCATCCCCCCGATCCCCCGCTTCCCCAGAAAGCATGGAAAAGCAGAGCCCCGCCGGTTCATCCGCGAGCACCAGCCAAACCGCACACAGACAAGAGCTCGTTGGATGCTGCGTACAATCCGCCCGAGAGGCACTACGCCTTTGCCGCGGGTTGCGAGATAACGGACCTGGCCTGGCGCGCTCGTCGTACATCGAGTATAGCTCCTGCCGTGCATCGCTCCTCGTCCTCATTGCGCACTCCATTCAGACTCAGTCGGTCGAGTTCCGTGGCGAGCTGCGCGTTGGCCTAGATATGATTCGCGAAATGGCTGCTACCGGGGAGTCTGCACGGTCGGAGGTGGCGCTCTTGGAATCACTTGAGCGCGCTCTCGTACGCCTGCAGCATTCGAGTGACGCGGGCAACGGGAGAGGGGGTCATGCTTCTTCAGATAAGAGGCCGGAGACCGGTTATGATTCGTTCAAGAGCTGGGAGGCTATGTGGAAGGCTGGAAGTACAGGCTTGCCAGATAACTCTTCGCAGCTCCCTCTCGACTACGGGATGTCGCCTTCGAGTCCCGTAAGTACTAGGCCGAGCCAGTGCGATAGCCTGCGCAATCAGCCCGTAGGCAATGAATACCATCGGGACGGCCCATCCTTCAACGACGGTGGTGTGTCGACTATGGTCTTCGAGATCAACCCCGAGCTTCGTTTCCTCCAGGAGTTCTTGGCTATTCCGGGATACAGACATGATGGGAGTCTCGAAGGGGGCGGTGGATTTGACCTGGGTAATACCGAGTTTCCTTTCGCAGGATGACAAGGATAGGACTCTACATTATGTACATAGCTATATATCACTTGTGTTTTAAGACTATGACGAGGATGATGACGCATTAACAATTCTCTCCGCCATCTCCAACAAACCATCCGCAATAACATCCATCTTCGTATCGAATATCTCCAAACACGGATCCTGCTCATACACCGTACAATACGCCCCGCGAAACCCAACCATGACCGCCGCCGAAACATCCCACATATGCGCCGCGGCAAACCACTTCTCGCCACCAGCAGCGAACTGCTCGAAGACCGGCCGATACGCCGCTAGCGCCGGTTTCGCGACGCCGCTGCTGTCGCAGCTGATGATGTTCGCCAGCGGCATCTCCACGGCGCCCTGCTCAAAGTACCCGCGCACGCGCGCCAGATCGCCCGTCGTCAGACACCAAACAGTGAACCCGTTCGCGCGGAGCTTCGCGAAACACTCCTGGACGCCCGGTCGGAGCTGCAGGCTCCAGTATCCCTGGATGCATTCGTCGCGCTCGGCCTCCGTGGCTAGGGATCGCGGGTCCTTGACCCCGGCCATCCATAGTGTTCGATAAAAGACCGCTTCGAGGATCTGCTTGTATGGTTTGTGCCGCTCGGATATCGAGAGGAATGTGAATTCGAGCTCGGCGGCCGTCATCCAGCTGTAGCCGAAGAACTGGGGGGTGATGTTGTGGGCGCGCAGGCGGGCTCCGAGAACGCGGTCGATGGCGTTGAAGTAGGCGTCGAAGGAGACGCAGGTGCCGACGACGTCGAAGACGACGTGTTTTTGGCTGGTCATTGTTGCGATTGTGGATTGGATTTCAGAAGTCGAAACGCTCAAGGTGTGTGTGTGCTCTACGTAACCGACAAGATGGGCTGTGTGGGTTGATACTTGTCACTCGACCTCGACCGGAGACTACCAGAAGCCCGCTGCGGCGTTAGATATTTGGAGAGTTGGAGATGCTTTAGATACGGCTCTTCGACCGGCGAAATCCCCAAATCGGCGCTGGTGGACCGGAGATTCGCCGCAACGGACAGGTGGCATCAGGCCTATCGCCACGCACCGGACGCCCAAGATAGCGACCGGCGATTAAAACCGGGGCTTAAGCGGCCAACGCCCGGCCATGTTGCCTGATTGATCAGTGAAGATTCAGACCGCCGAAGCTGTCTCCAACTGTGGATCCCCCCTGACGATTATCTGATCTGGCCTGTGTTATCTTATCATCGTATAAATCTGCCGAAGCGAATGCTGCGCGCGTCTCCGGTTCCGAATCACTCCCCTCTGCCGCTCTATTAATTCTCTCGCCTTCACATCGCATCAAACAATGCCCTTCAAACCCTTCCCCGTCGCGAACAGCATCACGCCGTATTGGCGCTCCGAGCCCGACAGCCTGGACAACCACCGCTCGACCAAATCCCTCCCCGAGAAAACCGACATTGTCGTGATTGGCGCCGGATACGCGGGCGCATCGACTGCTTACCACCTCCTGGAGCAGGCGGACCCCTCCAAAAGGCCATCAATAGTCATCCTTGAAGCGCGACAGGTTTGTTCGGGCGCAACAGGACGAAACGGTCAGAATCCCATGTAAGCTGCAATGCGATGCGCGATGAGTACTGATCGTCTCCTTACAGGCGGCCATCTGAAACCGGACGTGTACAACTTCGTCGGGACCGTCGCCGAGCGATATGGAGCTGAAGCCGCGGCCGAGCTCGCTGCGTTCGAGTGCGCGCATATTCCGGCGATAGAGGCCGTGGTCGCGAAGGAGGGGATCCAGTGCGACTTGCAGGTTTCGCAGGCGCATGATGTGCAGCTCGACGAGAAACACACGGACAAGCTGTATAATGCCTACAAGGCGCTTATTAACAGTGGATCGGAACTGACGAAGAAAGCTGCATACACGACTGGCGAGGAGGCTGAGAAGGTACTTGAACACATGTAACCGCCAATTCAAGGAATAGAAGCTTATATTTCGCTAGGTTTCCGGAGTCAAGGGCGCAAAGAGTTGCTTCAGCTACCGCGCCGGTCGCCTCTGGCCATATAAGCTCATCGTCGGGCTACTCAAGAAGTCCATCGCCAAGGGCGCCAACCTCCAGACAAACACACCCGTCGAGAGCGTGTCCGAGTCGCCAGACGAAGAGGGCCGCTGGACGGTGAGTACATCGCGCGGGTCGATCAGTGCGAAGAAAGTCATCTTCTCCTCAAATGGATATACCGCCGGCATCCTGCCCCAGTACCAAGAGAAAATCGTCCCCGTCCGAGGCATCTGCAGTCGCATTGTCGTGCCAAATCCGCCTATCCCGGCGAGTCCCAGTCTCGACTCATCGTATACCGTGCGCATTAAGGAGGGGATCTACGAGTATCTGGTTGCGCGGCCCGACGGAAGTATTATCATCGGCGGTGCACGGTCAGTCTACGTGCAGGACCTGAAGCACTGGTACAACAACACAGACGATGCGAGCTTGATTGAGCCAGCTGCGCATCACTTTGACGGGTATATGCAGAAGTACTTTAATGGGTGGGAAGATACTGGTGCTTATACCGACCGGGTGTGGACAGGCAGTAAGTACCGCAGATCCCGCCACACTCCTCACATTGTATCGAGACGCGTCTGACGGCTCCAGTTATGGGGTATACGAGTGACGATTTGCCTCATGTTGGACATGTTCCTGGCAAACCTGGTCAGCTTGTTATTGCCGGTTTCAATGGCCATGGCATGCCTCAGATCTTTTTATCGGCCAAGGGGGTCGCGCAGATGATCCTCAAGGGGGCTGATTTCGAGAAAACGGGCATTCCACGAATTTTCAAGACTACGCAGGCACGGTTGGATGACGAGGGAAACACGATCCTCAGTGCTGGTCATCTTGATGAGAACGTGAAGAAGCAGGTCTAGATCAATTGTTGTTGCAAGCCTAGTGCCTTTGTCTTCACAGGGGGTTACAGCACTCACAGGTCCTTTCGTGCCACTTAGCTATACATAGCCACCATCTTCCTAGATTGCTACTTCCTAATACATGCATCCACCATGGTTATATTTCCTCCTGGAGCCTCTGGTCTCTGTCCGCTTGTACTCGTCAACTGTAGTCGATGAATTCATTCCCTTACGGGGACACTCACCAGAACCGGACTGAGCCCCGGCCTAGATCAGGCAAGGATGATCATCTAGACCCGGTTGATAAGTTAATGCCCGGTCCCATTCCCCCCTCTGTCGATTACCCCGCGATAAGGAAGAAGCTTTCCAATGAGGACCTTGATGGCGTACACTAGCAGCGACCATCGCAGGGCTAGCCCTCAGCGATCACCAATCAGCCCCTGCTCATTCTATCCATTCGTGATAGGGATTGACGTCCCACAATCGTTATCCCGGTTAAGCTCCGGCTCTTATCAGGACAAGACAATTCCCCCGCACCGCACCAGCCGAGACCACGCATCACAACAATGAGCCTATCAATGTATTGGTATTATCAGCAGTAGATATGGGGTGCCATAAATGCTGAAGAGCCCATCTGTATTTTTTACCACATGCGATTGCCATATCGTCCGATAATCGAACATGTCAGACAAAGAGAAAAGCATGCCCAGCGTGGCTACTCAGCACCCGGAATCAGGATCAGCATCCGATGTTGAGGTCGGGCAGGTGGATTCCGGTGCTCAGGACTATGGATGGGAGCGAGGACTGTCACCGCGGGCTGTCATCATGTTGTCGCTGGGTGGTGGAATCGGTCTGGGGCTCTGGATTGGAACGGGGTCTGCGTTGAGTGCTGGTGCGTGTCGCCCCATGGTGCTTGTCACATCTTGACTGACAGGAATAGCTGGCCCGGCTGGATGTGCGATTGCGTATATGCTAGTCGCGTGAGTACCATACTTTGCTGCACTGTCTAGACAATGGCTGACTCACCCTCACTATAGACTAGCAATCTACATCGAGTTCCTCTCAATCGGAGAGATGACCTGCTACAAACCCATCAGCGGGGGCTATATCCGGCAGGGCATGGAGTACGTCGACAAGGCCGCTGCATTCGCAATGGGCATGAACCTCTGGTTTTCATGGACCATGACCGTCCCAGCGGAGATCATCGCCTGTATCAACGTTTTGCAGTACTGGGAGGCGCCCAGGAACTTTCCCATGGCTGCATACATCACCATCTTTGCGATCGTCTCTGCTGTACCGAACCTGTTTGCCGTGAAAAAGTACGGCAGCGTCGAGATTGTGATGAGTTCGCTCAAGGTCTTTTCCATCCTGTCGACCATGTGCTTCTTGTTCATCATGGCCTCTGGAGGCTTGCCTTCTCAGGACGGGCCGCTCGTTTTCCACTACTGGAAGATGCCCGGGGCTTTCAATAATGGGATGAAGGGTATCTGCAAGGCCATTTTGCAGGCAGCATTCAGCTGCCCCTCAGGTGAGATTTGAGTAGTACTCCCTGGGCTCCAGTCGCGTCCTAACAAACCTAGCCGGATGGGTGGCCATCGTCGCCGGCGAGATGAAAGACCCGCGCAGGACCGTCCGACGCTCCGTGAACCCCCTCTTCTGGCGCATGTTCATGTTCTACGTGGTCAACATCTGGCTCGTCGGCATGTGCGTCCCCTACAACCACCCCGACCTGCAAGGCTCCGGAACCCTCGCCAGCCCATTCATCCTCGCCATCCGCGACGGGGGCGCCCCCGTCTTTGCACACATCATCAACGGCCTGGTCTTCATCACTGTCCTCTCCTGCGGAATCACCTCATATTATGTCGCCAGCCGCTGCCTGACGCACATCGCCGACCTGCATATCATCCACCCTTGGTTCGGGAAGAAGGACGCGGCCGGTCGTCCGTGGCTGTCTCTCATCCTGAGTGGTCTCCTCGGAGGGGGGCTCACGTACCTTAATTTAAACAACACGTCAACGCAGGTCTACAATTGGTTCTCGAATTTGGTGCGTCACCCATCCGAATTTCCCCTGCTTAACATATCATGTAGCTGGCCTAACTGTTGAGTTCCAGGTCGGCGTCTCCTCCTTCTGCAACTGGTTCCTCATCTACGTCGCGCACATCCGCTTCCGCCAGGGCCTGAAGGCTCAAGGCATCAACTACAAATCCCTCCCCTTCCGCGACCGCTTCGCGCCGTACTCGCAGTACCTGGGTCTCGTCCTCATTATCCTCTTCCTCGTCGCGCAGCTGTACTTCGCCATCTTCCCCTTCACGGGTAAGCCCAGCGCGGAGAATTTCTTCTCGACGTATATCACTGTGCCGCTGTTTGTGTTTGATTATGTTGTGTACAAGGTGCGTTTCACTTTCCAAGAAGACCAGTCTATATGTTGTTGGCTGGTCCGACTGATGATTCATTAGTTCTGGTTCAAAACAAAGATTGTCGCGCCCAGGGATATGGACTTTACACCAGCCAAGTACTTTGACAAGATCGACGAGGACGAGAGGGAGCCTGAGAGGCTCGATCCGACGCCGAAGAAGAGTTTCCTTGGGCGTGTTTGGGGGCTCAGGACTGCGATTGTGTGATCTATCGGCGTTACTACTAGAGCGACATTTTCCAGTGCGTGTGTATGGTAGCGTGCTTGTGTTAGCAGGTCCTTGCTTCAGATGTAAAATCAGCCAAGGATCCCGTCGTTGCAGCGTTTTATGCATGTATTTACCTCCAATGTATTTCGCAGAATGTGGTACCCTTTGACGTTATTAAAAAGTCGCAAACCCCCATCTAACTTCTTAAAAGCCAGGCAAATGGGGCAGCCAGCGAGCTACGATGTTCGATTACAGACGCCCGCCTGCTCGCTTCCGGAGAGCTTCATGGTCCCATCCCTGGACACCTGCATTGATCTGTCATGCCTGTACCTGGGCTTTCTCCTGGTTTCCATTCACCCTGCCAACAAGTCGTGCCGAAGCCCGGGTGGTTCGAGTAACGCGGCAGTGGCGCTATCAAGTCTTCTGATTCCAAGGGGATGATGTAAATCTTGGCGAAACGCCGAGTGGTGGTCTGGTCCCTGGCGTCTACAGTTACATCGTGTCCAATTGTAGGGGTGGATTGTTATTTCAGACCTCGCGCTCAACTAGGTTTCTACAACGTTGTAGATGTGTCACCAGACTGATCACGTTCGCAACCGCCCATAGTGAATTGCCTCTTCGCTCAGCCTCACAATCTGATCATTGATGGGCGTGAAGGGCTTGGCGCCCGTGCCAAGACACGCCCGCCGCGTCGGTCTGGCGGGCCCCGGGGCTCACCACGCTGCGAGGAAGGAATTTTGGGCAAAGATGAGAAGTGGTGAGTGCACAGTTCTTCCTTTTTGAGCGTGCAGCGGTGACAAATCTTAGCAGCATCAAGCTGGCCTTGACGGGACGACTCCTCGGCTGAGAGAGTGCCGCGAGATCTCCCGCGGAGGAGATCAGGTCGATGCCCGGTTTCCTCCGGGGGTCAGCATCCTAATGGGTGGATCGCCCGCACAGGCCAGTCAGGTGGGCGAGTCTGGCCAGGTGCTCGTGACACCGCCACTTGAGGAGCGCAGCTGCAACGCCACAGCAGGAGCATTTGACCAATAAGATGCAGCCCTGGGCCTACCCCGCGATCCTGTGCGACGTCAGGATCGACGGTGAGCAGCACAGCCTGCGATTTTGCCATCATACCAAGCCCTACGGGGGTCGAATCATGAAATTATCCATGCCACTGCTGCCTGAGCGCCATGCCAGAGGCATTCGCATAAAGCCAGGCTGCCCAGCCTGCCGCCGCCGGTGCTTTTCTCTCCTTGTCATACTTGGTTTTCTCTCGGCGGCGTAATTTTTTCTCGAGAGGTCTTGTCGCTATTGCAGCTTCCAAGATGCCTATCTTCACCAACCCGTTCCAAGACCGCGCGGTCAAGCAGAAGGATTCCCCGTCACTTAAAGCGTCACATCCACACGAGCTCATCCCTCCAGCTCTTTCGAGAGTAGGCCGGGGAGGATCCGCCGATGCAAGCCGAAGACCCTCCGTCGCAACGGTCTCGTCGATCAATTCCAACCCGGATACTCAACACAACCACCTCAATGTGCCCAGACGACCAAGCGCCTGGGGCCGCATGTCCGACTACGTCGCACGACGAAGCTCCACTCCACATCTCACAACCCCTCCTCTGCACGACTGGGACCGCTGGGTCGCGCACGCAAAACGCACCTCATCAGACGAACTCATCGACGAAACCCGAATGGCCGCACTAACCAAAAAATACGGCGAGCTGTGCGAAGTCAGCGGGCTCGGCACCGATTCGATCATCCTCGTCTCGCACAAGTACCAATACTGTCCGCCGCTAGATAATTACTACGCGCTGAAGGTCTTCCGCCGCAATCCCGACCAGCAACCCGCCGACCACCAGAAACGCGTCACGGCCGAGTTCGCCATCGCTTCGACCCTCAGCCACAAACACGTTCTCCCGACATATGAACTCCTCCCCCTCGGACCCACGGACATCCCGGGCCTCTCCGTTATATCGATGGAATACTGCGCCGGCGGCGACCTACACTCGCTTATAGCCGGCTCGGCGACGCATAAGCTCCCCGCGGAGCAGGCAGACTGCCTCTTCAAACAACTCCTCCGCGGCATGACGTACCTCCACGGCACGGGTGTCGCGCATCGCGCCCTGGCGCCGGAGAACCTCCTCCTAACGAACCGGGGCTGTCTCAAGATCGCGGACTTCGGGCACGCGACTTGCTTCCGAGTTCCCGGCGAAGATTCTGTCGTCTTATCGAAGGGGAAGTGCGGGTCTTCGCCGGCGTATATCTCGCCGGAGCAGTATACAGACGCGGAGTTTGATCCGAGATCCGTAGATATCTGGGCTGCGGCCGTTATATACGTGGCTATGAGGACGGGGCGGAATCTGTGGGAGGAGGCTAAGGAGAGTGATGCGGGCTTTGTGCGATATGTGGAGGAGCGCAGGGGTGGGAAGGAGAATGCTGATCTTGAGGGGATCTCTACGGTTAGTGCAGCAACACCTTTTTTACGTTTACGCAGGTCGGAGGGAGACATCGAAACTAACTATGTGAATGCACTTATAGGACTTGAGCCGTGATATCCTGCACTCTATGCTAAGCATCGACCCGACCGCTCGACCCACAGCAGCGGCCGTCCTTTCCTCGGCGTGGGTGGAGGGGGTCGATTGTTGCATTCCTGCGCCTGTTTTGGAGTAGTCGAAGAACAGGAGCGGTGATATTTACTTATGAAACACCCGTGGCGTGGATACATACAATGCGCATATAAAACAAAATCACCTCTTAACCAGTTAGAGCACATATAATGACAATGACAATGACATGACGATTATCCACTGTAAGGGACGGCTATTCCATGACTGTTCCAAGTCGGGACCATTCGAGAACAGTACATCTGCCTTGGTATCACCAAATGTATGTGGTCGCTTGCCACTCTATCTATCTCATGCCAAGCGCACGTACCTCAGGTGCTGCTCGGGTTGATTACCAGCGGCAGCAACAAATGAACCAAAGAAGGCACGGCGCTTGTCCCTTCCCCCCTAAATGGCGCACCTTCCTAATACAGTACCAGAAACCCAAGGAAGGAGCGACTGATGATACCTCCACAAATCAGGGAAGAACGAGGGTCGCACCTTGCCCCATCTTCGTATAGCACCAAACAAGGAAGGAACGACCTTCGTCCCTGCCAAAACCGTCACGACACCAAACAGGAAGGTACAATGGCTGGCCCCGGGGTCGCGCCTTCCTCGTACAACGTTTTTGAATATGAGGAAGGTGCAATTCCCAAGTCGGGTGTCGTGCCTGCTTTCTATAGTATATCTGTGGAATCGCCCCTTCCTCGCGGTTCAAAATATTCTGGTAGGCAGGCGCACTGCTCCATCTCTCCTTCTCCATCTGCCGGATGTATGTATACTTGACAGCGCTTCATTCTTGTCGCCGTCGATGCAAGCCAGTTCAGTGTTTTGCGATTCGCAAGTTTATGGACTCGGCATAAGACCAAGGAGTGTGCGTATAGTGGAGAAGTATATGCATGGTCTTGGTGCAATGTACGGTTAGTTGGTCCGTGCGTGCGTGTTCCAGATGGCACACTTAGGGCCGCGTGCCGGACACCCGCTGACGTGACGCGGGTTATATGGACCATGGTATCAGTTGGAGAAAGGATGTATTCACTCCCCCGACCGAGATAGGCTCTAAACCCGCAGGTATCGCGTCCTTTTGCTTATATCTTGTGTGATCATGGCGTCTTCATGCATTGCGCTCGCGTCATTGCACCCCCTCTTGTCTCCAACAGCCAAGAGAGAGGGATATATACCCCAATTCCAATTCCCTTCAGTATCGAAACTACACAATTGAACTTTACATCAGGGAATCAAATATGGCTACCCGAACAAACCCCGAACAAATCTCCCCCGAAAAGCTCCAATCCATCCGACAGCGCTACGCAGAAGAAGCCGCAAAACGCCTGCGCCCCGAAGGCACCGCCCAATTCCTGCAACTAACGCAAGCAGAGGAATCGCGACTGCGTTTACTGGCCGAGGATCCATGGGTAAATCATGAAACCCTCAACACGCAACCCAGCCCCATTGCCGATGGCGCAACATACCCCTTCTTCATCCTCGGCGCGGGCTTCGGCGGCCTGCAATTCGCCGTGCGCCTCCTCAACGACGGGATCGTAAGTTCCGTGAACGAGATCCGTCTCGCGGATGCGGCTGGCGGGTTCGGGGGGACGTGGTACTGGAATCGGTTCCCTGGATTACACTGTGATATCGAGAGTTATGTCTATTTACCGCTCCTCGAGGAGACCGGGTATGTTCCTTCGCACAAGTACGCGCCTGCCGCGGAGATCCGCGAGCATGCGGAGAGGATTGCGCGGAAGTGGGACCTAGTCGATAAGACGCTTTTCAGAACGGACGTGCAAAGCAGCGTTTGGGATGATGTTGCGCAGCTCTGGACTATTACAGCCATCGAGCATAGGGGACCTTCGGCCGCGCCGATTACGCGTGTTTTCAGGGCGCAGTATGTGTACCTTGCCGCGGGAGTCCTGACAAGACCGCAGGTCCCGAGGATCCCTGGGCTAGCGAGTTTCAAGGGCTCGTTATTCCACACCGCGCGGTGGAATTACAATGTCTCGGGTGGGTCGCAGGGTAACCAGGCTCTGACTGGATTGGAGGGGAAGAAGGTTGCCGTCATTGGGACTGCAGCGACGGCGATTGCGGTCGTTCCTGAGGTGGCGAAGTATGCGGGCGAGTTGTATGTGATTCAGCGGACGCCGGCGTATGTGAAAGCGCGTGCTCAACGGCCGACGGTCCTCGACGAGTTTCACGCGCGTGTTGCGACGGGGGAGGGGTGGCAGTATCAGCGGCAGCTGAATCTTAACGCGTGGATGACCAACTCGGCGAAACCGGGTGTCGAGAACTTGGTCAATGATGGGTGGACGGATATGCCTGCGTACTCAGCCATCACTGGCTCGCCGAAGCACGGCGTCATTGATCCTTCACCGGAGAACCTCGAGCGACACGTCGATGCATTCCACGCGCAGGATCTCCCGAGCATGGAAGCCATCCGCGCTCGAGTCGATTCTATCGTCAAAGACCGCGAAACAGCCGACAAGCTGAAGCCGTGGTATCCATCGTGGTGCAAACGCCCCACATTCAGCGATAAATACCTGCAGGCATTCAACCAGGACAACGTGCACCTCGTCGACACAGACGGCAAGGGTCCCTCGGCGATCACCGAGAAGGGCATCGTCGTCGGAGAGAAGGAGTACCCCGTCGACATCATAATCTTCAGCACCGGATACAAAGCCGCAACCGGGACCGGGAGTCCCAGTGCTCGAACGGGGGTCGATATCATCGGGCGCGGCGGACAGTCTCTCGACGAGAAGTGGACTGCGCAGGGCGCTGCGACGTTACACGGGTATGCGTCCAGCGGGTTCCCGAATCTCTTCTTCTCGGGGACGAACCAGGCGACGCTTACGGGGAATAATATCTTCATGCTCGGGCTTATTGCGAAACATGTGATTCACTGGATCCAGGAGGGCGAGAAGCGTGTGGGCGATGGGAAGCGGGCTATTATTGAAGTCACGCGAGAAGCGGAGGAGGCGCATACGGCGGAGATTCTTAAGAGGGCGCCGTTCTTTGCGGCGCTTGCGGGGTGTACGCCTGGATACTTCAATTCGTATGGGGAGGCGGCGGCGATTACGGATCCTGATGAGAAGGTCAAGAGGGCGAGGGGGGGTATGTGGTCGGAAGGGACGAGGTCGTTTTTGAACTATATTGAGGCATGGAGGGAGGAGGGCTCGTTGAAGGGATTGTCCATTGAGCCCGCGAAGGAGTTGAAGGCGTTGCTTTAGTCCGCTTGCCCTTGATAGATGTAGAGCTATATCATGAGCCTCCTAGTGAGTTCAATTGCAATTCCTACTTCGTCTCCAGACATCTACCCTCCCAGGCCCCTTGATAGAACGTGGCCTGGTTTCCCTGATACAGGTCGCTTGGAAGGGCGAATATATATCCTTCGAACTCTACGCAACAACCGTCAGGAACAATCCGAACAAATCAGTGCCATTGTCACAACTACACTTCCCATCATCTTCAAAGGTTTATTTAGAAGCTCTCGGCGTATGAGACTCGACCTTCACTTAGCCTCGGCCAAGGGGAAATGAATCCCACCCCCCATCATGCCTATCCATGGTGGAATCGCAACACTAGAGATCATATTCACCAACCGCCACATTCATGAAATCCCGTTGAGAAAGTTGTCAGGGCAACTGATTAATTAGCGAAGATATGTGTCCTGGCTAAGACCAATCTAAGACCAATCCAGTAGGACGCCACAATACCGCGAGTGTTCCACGGAATGTCCGAAGTAGGCGGTTGAGAATCCTTGGACCAGTGAACAGCTATCCATAATTGCTGAGACCCAATCCTAGGATATTCGATGGATTTTCACTAGTACTCTCTAGCAAATAATGGTGCTACTATGGCTGGAGGGCCATTAAGCGCTAGGGCCAGGATTGTCAGTGTCGCCATCCACATTCCAAGCAAGATGGCGCTCCGAAGGATGCAACTCAAGGGATTAACCCCAGTCCAGTCTCGGTTTTGAAGATTTCATGCATCCATCCGGAGGAAACCATGGCTATTATCAAGGAAAGTATATCGTAGTGTGTTGATGCCTTACCCGTGGACATATAATCCGACATACCTTTTCAAGGGACATGTACATGAACATCATGAATTAAAGAATAATAAGAAAAATATACAAGAAACACCCCACTCGAGACCATCCCCATTCCCACACCTTACGAGGACCTCGCCGCACTCGACGCATCCGAAACCGTCGGCGAAAGCGACTGACCCCGTTTCAGGCTCGGCGCCTTACCCTCCTGCCCTTGCCCTTGTCCCGCGACAGCTAGGTCCGTCCGACTATAGAAGCGCGAGGGGTGCGTACTCCCCGACGCCGACATGATACTCGGCGTCGGCGTCTTCGCGCGCGACGCATTCGATCTCCAGCGCTCCAGGCCCGCGGCCGTATTCGCGATGCTGGTTGAGGAATCCATCCGCTCGCTGTTCGTTGTCCCGGTGCGGATCGGCGAGGTGGAGAGGTAGGCGCGGGGGAGGAGGCCTCGGCGGTCTGTTGAGGTGAGTGTACAGAGCGCCTAGTAGATAACAGTTAGATTTCACGTCCGGTGGGGATAAAGGGAGGGAATAGCGGGGTCAACTCACCCATCCGTTATCGAAACCCTGCTCCAGGCGCACGGTCTCGCCCTCCATCACTTCTAAATGGCCCTTGCTGCGTGGCGTGAAGCTGAATTCCACGCGGTGGACCTGGAACGTGCGCGATGTCACTGATGGAACCTCCAAACGAGGCAACGAGGCTGAATGTGCTGGTTTTGGCGGTATTGGTAGCGGGAGTAGTGGCGATACCGATGATGACGCAGAGCAGACTGAAGAGGAGGAAACAGAGGAGATTGACGGTGGCGATGGGGACGGCGAGTGAGATTGCGATGTTGGTGACATTGGAGGTGATGGAGGCAATGAATGTGATTGTGCTTGTGTTTGTGCTTGTACCTGTGACTGTGACTGTGACTGTGACTGTGACTGTGACTGTGACTGTGACTGTGACTGTGACTGTGACTGTGACTGTGACTGTGACTGTGACTGCGGCCGGTTTTGCTCATTATCAGATTTACCATCGTCACCTGAAATGTGGCCGCTGACCGAGTCTTCGTTCTGTCCTGGGGTTTCCTCGACGGTCACCATGCTCGAAGCGACGCGCTGCACGCGGACGGCATCGGTATCTGTGTCCGTACTGGCAGCAAAGCTGGTCTTAACCTCAAGCCCAAGCTGCTGCGCGTACTGCCTCCGGTGCCGATCGCAGATTCCGTCGTGCGCAGATTGATCGATTTCACTGTCCCGGCTCGAGGTCGACGGCGAGCCCGTGAGGCTCTTCTCCGACATCTGAGGAGCCAGGCGGGCGCGAGACGGATATTGAAGGGGCAGCCTTTTCGTAGTAGCGAGCATGACAGACGAACCAGTCACCCAAAGCCTGCCCAGCGTCTTCTCGAGACGCGTGGGTTCCGGCGGCGGGATGTGCAGGAACTCCTCGCAGAACCCGTACTCGTGCGGCTGCCGACTCCGTCTTTGCGCGGGGGACAGCCGGGGCCTGTTCCAGAGTGACTTGATGCCGTCCACGGTCCGCCGTGCCATTGATGTTGATGCAGAGAGCCATTGGTGAACCATGTCACGCGGTCTGCTGGTCTTCATCTGGCCCATGTGGCGCGCGACCGAAGATTGAGATGGCGATGGAGACGGAGACGGAGACGGAGACGGAGACGGAGACGGAGACGGAGACGCGCACACGGGCGCAACCTCGTCATGCGAACTGATATCGCTGAGCCGCGAATGAATGGACGGCAGGATCGGTCCACCCGAAGCCTTAAATCTCTCCGTAACACTCGCAAGAGTCAGGGTACTTCTCGTCCGCGTATACAGACTCGACGCGAGGCTATACACGCGATACGACTTTTCCGCTGGCGGATGAGCTGGGCCGTGGTCGGGATCATGTCCATGTCCATGTTCATCGAGGACATGGCGCCGCAACGCCCTCTTCTTGCGCTCGAGGCGCCAGAAGATCAGCGCGACGAGAATCAGCGCCATACCCATGACCCCGAGCGCGATTCCGGCCTGGTCGACGGCGCTCAGTGGGTTGGAGTTGTGGTGTGTTTCTGGCGATGGTGCTACGGGGGCAATGGTGCTCGTCTCTGTGGGGAGGAGAGTCTCCGATGAACTTGTCTGCGACGAAGCTGCATCCTCTGCTGATGTTGCAGTGGAGCTCTCAGTACTGGACAATGTCACTGTTGAGGTGACGATGGATGTGGCGATGGAGATTGTGACGGTGCGTGCCGGAGGGAGGGTTGGTACGCTCGGTAAATCCGGCTCAACCTGGAGAGGAGGTGCAGGCTTCTTGAGTTGGAGACCAGTCTGCGGATCAAACGCGGCGACGGACGGTTGTGCCAGTACTGGGATGGCCGGATCTGCAGTTAGAGGTGGTGCTGCCGTATACACGTCGGGTGCAACGACGGGGTCCACAGCAGGTGGCAGCACGCTGGTATACGGATGGTACATTCCATCGTCGACAGTCCGCTTGGGAGCCTCTTGCAGCCGCACTGCAGTGGCCGGGGCGTTCCATGGCGAGGTGGCGGAAAGGTAGGCCATCGTAGGTGTGTGTTGTGTCGAATGAAAGATGCGTGCATTGAAATCGCGCCCTGGACTACTCGGCTCTATAACACTTGGAGCGAGTAGTGTTTGTTTGTTTGTGCTAAGAGGCCCGGCAATGCGCCCCTGGATCGTCGTTGGTCCATGGGGTCGTTGTGGTATGCGCCAGTGCTACCAGAACCGCTGCATTCCACACCGTGTCACATTCAGGATATTACTTCCGTAGGCCATCTCCTCTTTATTGTGCCTATTAGAATCAGTATTTACATCAACTGGATAATTCAAGTCCGTAATGGATTGATTGCCCTGGCTATAATGCGTCGTGACAAGCTGTCCACAGACGAGGACGACAAGTTGTTGCTGTTCCTCGACACTATCTAGACAGTGACACGAGAGACCATAATCTATATAATGAAGATAATATCTATCTACTTCAGTAGCTGTCAAATACATTTATTCGCATGCGCACAAATGACCGGCCATGGACTGGAAAATCAGAGCGAATCGCTCCCAGCATCTCATTCGCCCCGTCCCTCAGTCAGTGGAATCCCACGCGATGCAAAGCTTCACGGAAGGCGTCCCCTGTCACCAAGTATTAGGAATTCGAAATCTCCCGTGTCCAGCACAACACGACAGCGCTGGCTCTACCGTCCGTTACAGAAGTACCCCTGCTAGAGGCGAACATAGCCAAAGCGAAGCGCATGCTGCGCCATGTGGAATTCTTAACTTGTAATTCAAATGCGCTTTATTACCCACGCGCTGACCTGTTCCTCCATCTAATCCAAATCAACTTTATTAAAGCTGTGCTTTGAAACATCAACGTTCTGGGTCACTCACATGTTGGAAAAGTAGACGGCCATGGAATCTCTCCGTGCAACACTGTTGGTCCGTGCGAGCATTCCTCTTAACTCCGCTCTCTCCATTATTCTCTACACTACACAGGTTCAATGCGCAATACCCCATCGCCATCACCCATAGCTAGGCCTCCTACCTATCCCGTAGTTGAGAGATCATCTCGTCTCCGCTAGCGAATCGTACGACAAGACCAGACGAGACGAGATGCAGCAACGTTATTGGGTTGTTATAATTGAAAATACAAGAGTATTGTATGGGTTTGGCGCGGCGCACGCAGATATATATATAGTTCTAGACGCATCATCCTGGAAGCACAATGCCCTCAACCACATAGGGCTTCATTACCCTTGCCGTCTGGACGGGGTTACATCTAGAAGGATCACATCTTAAGGTCCGAGGCCGTGGCAGGAGGACTACGACCCCAAACCGAGTCCAAGAACTCTTTCGCTCTGACCGGCACGGCATCCGGAAAGTCCGAGTTCAGCGCATGTGTCGGGTCCAAATCAAGTTCCTTGTTCACAAACCATAATCCAGCCGGCGCGAGTAGCGTCCTCGACCAACCTGATAAACTCATTCCACGTCAGTTTCTCCCCGAGAACAAAACTCTGTTCGGGCCATTTCGTGGAACCCAGAGACGTAACAACAAACTTGGCAATGTCGGAGCTGTGAGTGAAGACGACGGGTACGTCTCCGGAACCCGGGATGACCGCTCTCTCGTGCAGGATATTAACGAACAGCGGCGAAACCGGCGCATTGAAGGAGATGTTTAGTTGACAGGATACGGGAATCCAGCTCAGATAATCGCGATAATACGTCTGGTGCCCCGCGGTCTGTCCGCGGCGAGAATCAAGTTCAGTTCCCGTTCGAGGTCGGCTGGGAGCTTATGCTGCAGATAACCATGTCAACATAGTGGGATTCTACAGTTAATTAAATAGAGCTGGAGTTTATATAGTCAACGACAATAATGGGGGTCCCAGTAGTGGCTTCTAAATCTGGGCTTTTCTATTCAAAATGGTTAAGTGGCGGGCATGCATCAGCGCAGGGCAGACAGAGTATCCCACTTTTCCGCTGAGGATCAACACTTCATGTTTGGCTTGTGCGAGCAAGGCCTCAACGATTGACCGGCCAAGGCCACTCGTACCACCTGCAACGGCTACGACAACCATATTGAAGATTTATTAAAATAAATAGAGGGGAAATCTCGTGGAGACCAATGGAGTAGATATTTGAGATGGGCCTGCAACCAGGGTGATATATATTAGGTACATGGACAGACAGCAGATGTACTCAAAATCGAAGACTATTAAGACAATATTCTCAATTTCCGTGAGTAACGCCTACTCAAGCAACCCCCGTGGTCCCTTCCCCCATTGTCCATCGCCAGTTCGTCTCACAAAGTCTCCGCTCGGATCCAATATATATTCATTTGCGGGGAGTCCCAAAGGCGGCCTCGAAACCCATCTACGAGTCAAAAGGGTGAAACTGTAGTCGATTCTTTATTTACAGGTGCTACCTAGGTACCAGCACTTGGGTCCCTGTCAATTGGTGGCGTCCGGTTCGTACGACTCTGCACTCAAGGTATGCATGCATGTGAGCTGCTCTGCACGGACGCAAGATATTCTGCAGAACATCGTCAAGCGCGGGACTTGGATGGGGGTAGTTCCGTGATTGTGGAAAAGTTCTCTTTGGTTTGGTAAGGACTACGTGCAGGGGGCTTCGCAAGCTCAGAGCACTGTTTTGGGGGGTGGGTATTAATTAATTAGCGCAAAATGAGCTAAATCACTACTCGTCTACAAGATACATTCCGGCTAATGGAGAAGCGAACACGGGCAATTACTCTTCATCATTCGAACATGGGCTCCGATCATGCCCCGACTTGTAGGAATTGCATACCACGGAGCGTGGCAATCTCGGAGACATTTTCCGGTGGGTGCTGTACGGCAAAGGACGGAACGGATCCCCGGTAAACATTCCGGGACGGAATTGAGGGGGTTCTGACCTTGAGGCAAAGTCGCCCAGTGCTGGACAGGACTGGACTGGATTGGATTAAAGCAGATGCCGCGACGTAGGAATGGACTCCACCAGGATCTTTCTGCTCAGGGACGAGGATCTCTACCTGTTTTTTTCTTGTCTTTGGAGGAGTAGCAACAGCGAGGTGCCCGGTCGAAACGTCGTCTCGAAGAAAAATACATTCCGATGTCTTCAGAGCCAACAGTATGGCCCTTGGGGAGGTAGAGGCCAATCAACCCTGGACCCCAACAACCCGTGGAATGACTCTCGATATTTACTCAAGGGAACACTATCTGAGACACTGCTGAAGATCATGTTATGTATTGCTTGGAAAGGCGCAAAGTCCCCTGGACTAAAGACCAATATTATTGGCTTCCCTGTAGCCACGTACGATTTTGATATCCCCTCCCCTTGTGGACCCTTGTGAACCCTTGTGCAGCCAGTGGCCGAACATAGATGCTCCCAGGGAAGGAATATATTAGTTTAATAGAGTTTCAGAAAAGATGCAGTACAAATGTTACCTGGCGGATTTGGTTCAAGGGGCTTCTCTTGACGTGAACAGCTTTCATCCGCCACAGCACACTAAGGTAAGTTGTCTGTGGTAACTAACGACAGGCTCTTAGCTTGGTCAAATTCCCCAGTTTGTCTCGCTTCGCGCCTCGCGCGGAACCAACGACGATTGAGCTTGACCTATGCTATAGCTGATCGCTCCCAGGCTCTGCTATAACCACAACCATATCGAACCCTATTTCATGCGGCTTGTTCCTGAAATGCATTCGAAGCTGAGGTATGAGAGAGTGCCTCATCTGTTCCTTGTTCACGTCATTGGAATGCCAGAGATCCACCAGAACATCTGCCGCCCTGCTGCACCTCTCCTCCAAGTTCTCCTCGGGAAGTGAGCAGCGCATGCTCACCTCCCCTATTGAAACACGATTGAAGCCGTGCCGGGAAAGACCTTTGATCGCCGAGTCAAGCAGGTATCCCTGATGACTGGGATCCCGAGTCGTCGCCGCAAGAGGTGTGCAGATTGCGTTCTGGAACCGGAGGACTTCGTTCCAGGGAGCGCCTTGGAGGAGCATGATGCGTGGTTGAGGGGCAGATCGGTCGGTGATGCGGACCATTTCTTGAACCGTCTGGGTTACGTCCGAGACGTGGTCGAGGATCCACGTGCCGATGACGGTTTCGAAGGCGTTATCAGTGTACTTGGTGAGATGGTCTAGCGAGGTCACTGCGGTCATTCCTTCAATGTGTGGTAGAACTGCAAGTCCTGCTAAGCGAGTTAGTATCTTCTGAAAGGGGCGTACAGGCGGCTATTCTCAGTTATCTTCGAGAGGTCATCACCGGAAATGGACTTACCACCGGAGCCATTACTAACCTCTAGAGCACGTCGCTCATCGCCCACAAGCTCTTTGACGACCTTTCCAAGCTCGGCACTTTGAACCCTTCTACTAAGCTCCCTCCACGCGGAAGCATCAAGGCAGCGCAGCTGAAGCTCCGTCCACTTTTCCCCTTCAGGATACGGATACGGCCCCAACAACGGCCTCTCCTCCGTCCTCCTCGCAACAAGCAACCAATGGTCTTCAGGCATATTATGCTCTGGGTCCTGAGGACAGAAGGTGAACAACCGCTCCAGGTGGACGCTTAGCCCCGCACTGCGCAACAACGCCATCCATCGATCCTTCGACAGGTACACCGCATCGGTTGTCTTCTGCATCCATGTGGTATCGTACCACCACACAGACCCCCACGTTCTATCCTCTACGCCGACTCCGGAAGGAAGGCTGTCAGCGGGTGTAACCCCCAGCACGAGGATCCCCGTCCCGTGCTTCAGCCACTCCGCGAACCGGAAGATCATCGCGTGCGTGTCGCCTGGGCTTACTTGGTAGAGCGAGTACACGGCGAAGATCGCGTCGAAGCCACCGCTGGAGCGGTAGTCGGAGCCCCCATGCTGCTGAGAATCGTGGGCCTGACGCGAAGTGTGCGTGTGAGGTGGTTTATACGTACGCATATCGGCGCGCTCAACCGTCCCTTGCGGCACCTGTCGCCTCGCAATGGCGGCCATGCGCTCTGAGATGTCGATGCCCGTGACATGGTGTCCTGCTGCGGCGAGCATATGGGAGACCGGTTTCCCTGTTCCGCTGCCCACGTCGAGGACAGTGCTTTGGGCAGGAAGCAACTCGAGCACGGCTTGGACGGTCGCGACCAGGTCGGGGTTGTTGCCGTATGCGGCCTCGTATTGTTCGCCGAGGTCGTTGAACAGGGGTTCTGCGTTCATGCCCATGGTGCCGTTAAATTCAGGGCGATGGAAGAGAAAGGGAGGGAAAGGTCGTGGCGCTCGGGATGTGATATGGAGGAAGGTGCCAGGTGAGCGGGCTGGACGGAACTTAAATGCCTGTGCACATGACCGTACGCAGAGGGGAAGGAGCAAGGGGCCCTGGACAACCTTTCATAAGACCTTCCATCTCGCTCCAAGCCTCTCCTCAGCTTCACCTTCAACCTCCCCCAGATCCTTCCTATATCGGTTATCGAGTCAACTCTCATTCACGTTATCGCCCAGAATGGCTGCAAGGCCCTTCATGGAACTCGGGGATGTAACACCGAGATGGTCTCTTACTATCTAAGATTGTCTCCACGGGTCGTCAAAAAAAAATACAAAACATAAGGGTCCTAGGCGTCTATGAAGTAGGTGCTTTGCGCCCTCCAGAGAGCTATATAGTCAGTCAAGCTACATGTCGTTATTGGTGGGAGTCATATGTACGTCGACGACAACGCGATGTGGAAATTTCAACAATTACACAGGGCTACTCGACCACTCCTGCCAGACAAAAAAAAATTAAAAAGAAAAAAAGAAAAAAAGAAATCTCCCCGACTGGGAGTCGAACCCAGGTCTCCCGCGCTTGTGACGACAATTGTAATCTGACAAGCGGAAATCATGACCGTTAGACCATCGAGGAAGTGGATGAATAAACTTCTCGTAAATAGCCTATTGTGGATCCTTAGCGAGATGTAGGAAGAGATGTAGGAAGTCCGAGCAGAAACGGAGTCAAGTTCTGACCAATGATCGCGATGCCAAGGTGTGGGATTGCGATAGTGATATCTATTAGGATAGTGCGTGATCGAGTTTGCTCCGTAGCCTGCTCCAGGGCCTGAACATCTACTCTAAGAGGTAGATGTGCCATGTAGATGGGGTGTAGGCCTCATCGACGAGGACGCCTAGGGCTGTGTTGAACTGAGCGGTGAGAACTACACCACCAGCACATGCAAAGATCCAGCCAAAGAATGACGTCGCTCCACTGAAATAGCTAAGAAACCCCTTTCAGAGAGAGCTGCTCACAGCTATGGCTATCCAGTACACCTAGCCTAGCAAGCGTTGGTAAGATTAATGAGAAGCAATGTGAAATTTTTACTTACCAGACGCATGGGGATAAGCCGACACCAGTTCGGCTAGGCTGAATGCAATCAACATCTGGCCCACAGCTGCGAGGGGAAACGCTCAGAAGAACGGACTTCCTCCGGCTCCCACAATTAACACCATGTAGCTTGGGATCGCAACAGCAAATTGAATACCGATCGTGCTCCATAGGCTGAACCTCGTTTGATCCGACTTCGACTCCGCGACTTGGCCATCGTGTTGGGTCTCCAAGTGTCCTAAAACAGGGCTGATTCGGGCTTTGTCCGAGCTCTCCTGGGCATAGACGTCCCCGTCGATGGAACTTTAGCTGCGGAACATTTTATGGGGAGTAGCCTTCAAATGGCCATCGAGGAAACAGTTGCCCAGGGCCAGGTTGTACAGGGAGCGAGAAAGCGGACGTAAATATGGGTTTTCGCCATGCCCTAGGCCAATTGATTTGAAGGGTAAAATTACACAAGAATTGCGGGGTACGGCTTCTTGCACTGCTGATTGTGTAGCCTCTATTCGAAGTTCGACACACGTCTACCAATTTAATCCAGGCCCCTATAGCTACCGCTCTGAAATAGCTGACCCGAGGAGGTGTCGAACCTATGAGCTTTCCCGGAACGGAATGATAACCAAGTCTTAGAGTGTAGCCGGATAATTAAGTGGTTAAGTTAGATAAATGGGAGTCCAAGAGTAGGTGAGGCAAAAGAGGAAGTAGAGGTCCGTAAGCACGATTGCAGACTCTGCATATATCACCGTTGCAGGACAGGGCGTCGATGAGACGGCCTCAATATGAGCGGCTTGTATAAGACACTGTCCACCAATCGTTGCATGCATGGAGATTTGAATCCGTTCTACCGAGGTCTCGCCTTGCCCACCATCACCCCAACTATGTCTCGTTGACCTCCGAGCCATGCCTCGCACCCAAGAGCCTATATCCTACTCCGTTGAACGACTATGTCAACTTCCAACTGCACTAAAAAGGATCTAGACCCACTAATAGTGAGCTATTAGGTGAAGTATGTAGCATGTAGGTAGGATTCTGGCTGAGAGACTGCTACTTTACGGCCCCTTATAGTTGGCGCGGAACGCGAATACACCGTGGATCGATAGCAGCCATATAATGGCCAAGGGCGATAGTGCCGGCGGCGGACTCGCAACGAATATCTGCTCCGAATCACTGCAGGATCAAAGGCGCAGTCCGCAAATCCCAACTGCACTGAAAATGATGATGACTCACTCCAGTAAGCCGTTGGATGAAGTTGGAGCATCGTAGTGACTTTCTCCTGGTACTATTAGTGAACGTGCCCCCCTTCCCTTCCCGGAAGACGATCTTCTAGAATATTATTACACGCGTGGTTCCCTCTAGGGCTGGCTTATGTGCATTAATCTGCATCGTTTTGTGGTAAATACTGGGATTCAACTTGCTAAATGCTAGACTTGTTTTGATGCATTTGCGAAGCCAATAAACAGATGTCCTGGGCAATCGATACATCTCAAACTATTCAATCTGTCATCTCCGCATACGCCGCACTATACCCTGATCTGTCTGCTCTACAACGTCCACAATTGGTCGCCTCTTCTGGGAGTTTCGCCAGCAAAAGTAACAGGATACGGCCGAGATCACGTTGATACCAGTGAGCAAAGAGGACGCTATCGTAGTTCGAGGACGAGGAAGTGGCTGGGTCGAGGAAAGGGTACGAGACCCATACGCAAGCCCAGATAATCCAAAAGGTAGCGCAACAATCGATGACAAGACCATACTTGTCAAGAGCCATCCATTCATCCTTCGGCGACGCATCGGGGCCGCATAGCACAGCCAGCAGGGCAATGGCAAGGGATCAGTTGCCACGGAGACTAGGCGCCTCTCCGGAGCGCATTGAGGGCAGTCGCAGACTGCAGTTGTATCGTGCATAGCACTACGATGAGAATCATGTTGATTTAAAGTGCATTTAGGTGGAAAGCCGTCCGGGGAGGATATTCCGCTGAAGGCTCTTCATCTCTAGAAAGAGAGCAGTTCAAGAGATTCTAGCTGGGGAGCGCTGCCCATCCGGAGATGATGAAGCTGACAATGCAGCACGCGGAGGGGATGATATCAAGGGGTCGTAGATTGTACGCAGTAAAATCAGGCTAGATACGATGCGAGCGGCCGATGGGATTGTGAATTGCCTCTGTATTTACATTGCAAAAGATGCTAATAATGTTCTAAAATCTACGTAGACAGAACTGGCCATGAGCTTTCGACTCAGGTTCGATGGCCTTTCTACCTCGTCACCAAGTGTTTGGCTGAGACTAGACCACCGCCAGCAGTGACGCTGACAAAGCAGATGACGCCATTCGAGTCTCAACCTGTTGCATTGACAAATCCCGGAAGACGGTGCTTGCAAATTGCTTCGGCTGCGCGCGGACAAGTGCCGAAATGAGTATAAACAGCGCGGACGCAGAAGGTCGATGCAAACAACGGCGGAGAGACCGCTTTGGGCACCAGAGGCAGGTTGGCCAGGCAAGTGCAGATCAGACGCTACTAGATATGTATGATGGGAGATGTGCCGTGTCCTTGCTTCGTAGCTCGGGCGATCAGCAGCGGCACGGGAAAGTGTCAACTGTGTAAGATAGGGAGCCGCGGCCAGATTAAAAAAGCAACTAGCAGCCACTGGAGAGCCGTCGAATAACATATCCGAAATGTTGCGACAACTCCAGGAAGCAGAGCCTTCGCGAGGTGGGTTTTTGCAGAGGCCTCGAATACGTGATGGATCAAGGGCTGCCAGACGATCTGTTGAGCACCCCTGTGGCACCCAGCCCAGGTCTCAGGTTGTCGACAGGGAGGGTTCCTGACGGTTCGTGATCTTCCCCTGGCTCCAATTGGCTCTTGCATCGCCACCTGCAAGGAAAACCGGAAATTGGGCAGCTTCACTTTCAGGTTACCTGCCGATCCTACGTCAGACACGCGGGAAATAAGCTTCGCCAACAGTCCTCCGTACGACAGAGGCTTGTGTTCTTTTTTTTCACTTAGAGCAAAGGCGAACGAATTACTTGTGGCATTTTCTTTGTTCTGTAAGAAGTCTCGAGCACAGAGCGCCAAATAGCTTTGTCCTGAACTGTCCCCGATTGGATGTAGATACCCAAAAGGATGTTCTCTGTCAATGAGAGGCTCGATGCCAGATAAAAAGGCGGACCGCTAGTCGACCATGGACCCCTGGCTCCTTTGCAACAGTAGGAACTACGGCCCTAGCCTTTGAGGTGCATGCTGGTACTTGGGGTGAAATACGTGAGCGGTGACGTGCTCTATCGCCAACTTGAGCGTGCTGCACCTCGCCCAGATGGATCGAGCAGCCTTGCTGCGCTAGTGCCGGGTACGAGATCTCTGGGCATGCCGTGTCACACTGTAAAACTGCCAAATCGAGTCCAACCTGCAGCTCGGTTCCTGATGCGAACTCGGACCCGAGGATTAACCTAGTTTGCACAGCTCAGCCACGATGCAGATCACCGATCCTCCCCACGGTTTGACGGGTCTGGCCAGTGAGGAATCGAGGATTGACGTGTTGGACGGGACAGTGAATAGTGTTGTCGATCAGTGTGGCTGGAGTCTGCCGCTCCCTCGCATTCCTGCCCGCCCTATGTGACCTGTCGAAATGATGACGACGCAACTGTCAACGTTCAATCAAATCGGGGACTCGGGGTCCCCGATAAGGAAGCCGTTTCCCTCCGTACATGCATCGTTGGAGCACGCCACATCGTCCCGTTCGTCCACGGGCTATCGCCGCCCTGCCTCGTTAGGTTAGGCTGGCTCCTTATGTATCGGTGCTGTGGCTTGTGTGCTTTTGCCAATGGTTCCTTGGCGCTCACTCTTCAGTTTCCAGACTTCCAGCCCAGCGAGGTACTTTGTACACACCACCGCCATCCGGCACAGCCGTCCGCTGTCAAATCGCCCCCCAGGCCGCCAACGAGAGGTCAGCATGGAGCCCCAGTGAGTAGAACAACCGCAGCAAAGACCACACCGCTTCTCAGCGGTGGCTTTTGACTCCTTTTGTGGTTTACCGTACACTTGTCACTACATCTACTATTCCTCGTTTCTGCCGGGGAAATCTACTCGACGAGGGTGAAGCTGCACACGAGGTATGCTTCTGAGAGACATCGAACTCGGTACTCACCCTGGGGCTAGCAACAGCCCCAATCTGTACTATGGACGTGACTATTCCCCGCGAGGGCGTGGATTCCAGACCTCGGACAGAATATTTTTCAAATCCTCAACCCGGCGCCCATACCGTTCATGACGAGATTTCTTATACATTGCAACCTAGGTACGCGCGACTCCCGGATTGCTCGTCAACCCCTGACACGAAACTATGAGATCATCGAGAAGTATGACCTATCTAACCCCCAAGTCTTGATCCTCAGTTTCACGACTGCCCCAGATGGTGCCCACAGAAATCCCCCTATGGCGATGATGGATCCGCACTCGCCTCAATACATCCTCTCCCCTAACGACCTACCGGGCTATCAATTCCCCATTTTCAGTGGCTCGAGTTTCGCACACGCAGTCGGTGACCAACATGCACATGCACATTTGCAGAATACGACGACGACGATAACGACGATGTTTCCTTGGACGCCCATCCAGCATCCGATGGCCCACAATGCAAGAAACTACAACGAAGGGGCCCGCCCACAACCTCCAGCCCCACGCCCAGCATCATATCCTCATCAACAGCAGCCGAGCGAGGGCCCTGAAAAGCCTCGCCAAGGCCCTGCTGCATACATACCCACCACACCCACTGATACCACCAGCCAACCCACAGCGGCCACGGCCACGGCCACGGCGAGATCTCCAAGTTCCCGATACCGCATTGTACTGAAAGCGCCGACAGCCATGGCCGCAGGTGACGGGTCAGTGTCTCCGGTTACATATCTCAACAGGGGCCAGGAATATCAGTTGACAATCACCGACACTGACCCCCCGCCACACCCAAAGGACCAGCTACGTGTCCGGTACAGGACGCATGTTTGCATAACTTTTGATAGGGAGGACCAGCGAGCGGACCCGGATGCACACTGGCGGCTTTGGAAGGCTGCGCGCGGGTTGTCTGCTGGCGGGGAACGGGAAGGGCAAGATAATGAGCAAGGAAATGGGCCAGGAAGCGGATCGCTGCATGCCATTGAATACTTGGATAAGCTTCCGGCGGGGGCGCTCCTCAATGGTAGCATTAAAGACCAAAATGTTCAGCTCGAAGCAGCCTCCTTTAATGGATTCTGCGTCCGCTGGTCCTGCAGTCGCTCGGCACCAGATCTGGGAACATCAGCCGCATCGAGGCCAGCGCTACCATTATTACCCGAATGCATGATTACTGTCCGGTTCAACTTCCTCACGACGGATTTCTGCCACTACAAGGGCGTCAAGGGCTTTCCCGTCCGGCTATGTGCAAGGACGGAGGTCGTTGCCGACGATCTTGGGAAATCATCGGCTATACCAGCCCGCGAAGGAAAAGGAAAAGCTGCAGCGGAGGTGTGCTATTGCAAGGTCAATCTCTTCCGGATGTACGGTGCGGAACGGAAGCTCACAACGGATGCGGCTGGTGTGAGAAAGGCCTGCGAGAAAGTATACAGGGAGATCGACAAGCGCCAACCCAGCCCGGAGTCGTCTTCTGGTAGCCAGGGTGGTACGGGGACTAGTTCAGGCAGTACGAGGTCATATAGGTATCAGATGAGGATTCTTGCGCAGTTGCAGGAGAAGCTTGGGGCGCTGCAGGCGATGCTTTCTTCACCAAGGCCGGTGACTGTTTTCTCGTTGCGGAGTGATGCGAGCGATATCCCCGATTTGTCTACGGACGGTCATTCAGCGCGGTACGAATATACTGGTGCATTCCATGGGGATCATCCATCTACCGCCAGCTGCGAAGTCTGTCCAGACGAGTCCAGCAGTAGCAGCAGCTCGATGCTAGGCTATCCATGGGAAACGGGGCAGCTTCTTGGATCAGAGAATCTCTCCCCTAGCGACACTCAAGGTGGAACTCCTCCAGATCACGCAGTCACAGTTCCCAGAAACTTTGTCGAAGACGGGAAAAGGCGCCACATCGAGGTGCTGGATATCGACCCATACTACAAGCCCACCACTCAACCACAGACTAAATCCGGTAAGAAACAACCACCAACCAACCAAACAATCCATTGTCACTGGTACTGGCACTGAGTGAGATCTCCTACATAGTTGCGTGTTTCTATATTGGGTTCGCGGGGGCGGGGATGACTCGGATGCTGGTTGATTACCACGTAGCTGTATATCTCAACGAGAGGACCGCTAACAGCTTGATTGAAGGTGTTTCAATGAAGCTTGGGATAGACCCACGACGGGTCTGGCGCGTGCTTCTTGTTCGGGGGGATTCTGTCCGTATTGTAGACGATAGTGTTGTTTGTGGAATTCCTGATGGGCAGGACATGCTCGCGGAGATCTCGGAAATATGGACGTTTGGTGGTACAAGTGAGAACCCGGTTGAGGTTAAACTGAGATACTAGCGAGGTCGAAGCTATCTAAGCGCCCATGAATAATATCAAAATATCCCGTTATTCCGTCTATCCCGCAGACGCAACACAGGTTCCAGCTTAGCAGGCCGAAGAAAAGTAAAAAAGGCCGATTATCATGCACGATCCAACCGAGCTCGCTTTCTGCTACGTGAGTCTCCCAATCCCCCGGCTTCCTCCTTCTTTCTGCTACGTGCTTCTCCCGATGCCCTGGTTTCCTCCTTCACCATTTCCGGCGTCGACCGCCGAGCGGGACCTGTACTAACATCAATCATCCCAAGCATTCTCTTCGCGTACACAGCTGCCCCCATTGCCGCGTACCCTTGCCACCTCTCGTCGCTATGCGAATCAGAATAGTCACAGATCCCCCGAACCACAAGACACGGAAATTGGTTGATCACCCCGGCGGCCAGCATCTCAAAGCACAAGACATTCTTTTCTGCGATGAGTCCATCTCGGATAGTGGCATCTTTCATGGCCTGGTTGCCAGATGCGATCGTGCCATGCCAGATTTTGGGGCTTTCCGTATGCCCCTCGGGTTCCTGTCGCTGCACAAGGCTGGACTCATCAAACCGGCTGTTTGCGTCGTAGATGATTGTAGACTTCAAGAGTCGGTCGGTGGCCGGAGGAGGGCGTTGGAACTCTGCCCTCAGGCGCGGATGCCGTTTTAGCGCCGCTTCAACTTCGTCCTGGATGCAATGCGGTTCCATCGTCCACTGCCTCTGAAGTGCATGCACCGCATTTCGAAGAAGTGTCGGCGGTTGAGTCAGCGATCTCTTTACCTGGAACTTCTTTCCCTGCACTGTCGTTCCGAAGTCATACTCAAGCACCCCCGTCTGCCCATCTCGTGGCATACCGACGACAATATCCCCAAGCCTAATATCATTCTTCGGACTCGGGCCTCCACCCCCAACTCCGACCATAAGCCCCATGCGGATGTTAGGGAAGCTGTGAAGCATCTGGCAGGCTGTCCATGCCGCAGCGGCTGTTCCGTACTCGCCGTCGGGGAGGCTCGTGATGACGACGTTGTGGCCAGCAATCGAGCCCAGCAGGTAAACGTTGGAATCGCGTGGGTGTACATACGCAGGACGGCCGTGTTCTTCATCGAGGAGTGCTTGCGCCGCGACGGCTTCGACTCGAAGCGCGCAGATCCAGCCCACGGTGTACTTGTTGGGATCTGCCATGCTGATTGAATAAAGTGAGGAAACTTGATGAATGAATGAAGGAAAAGAAAAATGTTGCGATGCGATATACGTCTTAGAATCTCCGTTCCGGTGTTTGCGAGGAAGATAATAGCCTCACTCCTGGCCTGGAAATTGCCCTGTATTTATGGAGAGGATGCTAAGCGCCAGCCTCGTCGAGCTGATTTGGGTGGCGCTTCCTGCGTCACAGAACACGATCATATCCGAAATCGATTGGATGTGCATGCAAGATTTCATTCTCTATGGAGCGGTATTTTGGGCATTTGATGAGATGCAACGCAGAGGAACGAGGGCGCTTAGCTGTTTCAACCCCCATGCATGCAGTTTGGCGCCCGCCCCTTGACTACTATTAATATGTTTACAATGCCCTGATTTATTATGGCTACATTTTATTTACTCCTTAGCTTCTATATTAAGATTTCTTCCTTTAACTATCTTTCTCGCGCGCTTATCACCACATCGCCAGGACCCCCAAGCCCCTATTCCCCAGTTGATTCAGTTCGGTTCTTACGCGCTCCATTGTGTTTATATCCGTGAGGCTTATGTCGCCTATATGGCTTCACTATGTCGGCTGGCCGCTGGATATGGACAGTAGCGTAGACCGGATGTCTACGGGCAGTGCAATTTTACCACATAAGACGCCTGCCCCTAACCCAGGAAACACCAACGACGCAGTGTGTTGTTATTCCCCTACAGAGCTGCATCTACGCAGGTACCAGACCAGCCTCGGTGGCAGCAATTTGCAGCGCCAAAAACTTGGAGTAGACTCGCGACTGGGCCAGGTTACCTCCCATCAACCAGAACCCTGGATGGCCGCTCGGGCGCCAGACCTAACCATTCGTCAGGATTCCGTTTCAGGAGGTGCAGCAATGACTTACAGTTCGGATCTCACCAGCCTCGTCTAGACCCCACACTTCCTTGTTACATCGATCAGCAACATCAGAGCCCAGCACCCTGCGCACGGACTCGAGCGCCCCATGGTACCCCGTCGCAAGGACCACAATATCAGCTTCAAGGCGAGTACCATCTCCAAGGAGCACATGGCGCTCATCGAACCCAGCCACCCCCTCTGCGCATTGCTTGACCTGGATCTTGCCGTCGATGATCAACTGGCTGCAACCAAAGTCGATGTAATATCCGCCTCCACGGTGGACGTACAGCCCGATGATGCCCTGTCCATTTGGGCCGCGGTTTAGCCCAAAGCCAGATTGCTGCAGTCCGTCGAGGAGTTCTTTATCAGCGGTGGTTATCTCGTTCGTATTGTGGCGAAGGAGCGCGAGTGCGACGGGCCAGGGGAGACTCTCGGAGAGGATATCGACGACTTCGAGTGGCATTCTACGTCTGGTCAGTCGCAGGTCAACGGGGATATCAACTCCAGCGGACGTACGAGTCATCATCTACAAACGCATTCTCTGGCAGCAGCGGCAACCCCGCCTGTCCGAGCACATACGTCGTTCCGCGCTGTATCATAGTAACCTGAGCCCCGTTCTCGTAGAAATCCTGCGCGATGTCGTGCTCGCTATTGCCACTGCCAACCACGACAACCTTCTTCCCACCAGGACTCATCAAGGCGGCATCGCGATGGGCTTTGCTGTGGTAGATCGTACCTTGGAAGAGTGGCTGCGTCGGAAAGTGCCGGATCTTCTCAACGCCAAATTGGCCGCCACACCAGACGATGTGATGGGGCTCGAAAACCCGCTCGCCATCGCTGTCCTGAACTGTGACTGACCATCGCCTCTGGTCGTCGTCGTACACGGCTGATGTGACAGTTGACTGGAGCCAGATGTTCAAGTCCATGGCCATTGCGTATCCTTCGAACCAGTCCGCCAGCTTGTCCTTGGGAGAGTACTTGGGTCATAGAATTGGGAACGGTAGGTAGGCGAGGTGGGTGACATCGACATGATCGTGCAGCACGAGCGTCCGGTAACCGGTTCCGCCAGTTGTCGCCGACGCGGTCGTTCTGTTCGATAACGACGCATGAGACGCCCATGCTCCGCAGCCGCGCACCGATATTCAGCCCTGACTGGCCAGCGCCAAGGACCAGGACGGTCGGTTCCTCGTCCTTGAACTTAACCTGCATCTGGCGTCGGTCGCTCCACGTTCGTTGACCAAGTCCGCCTGGTAGAGACTCGACTGTGCCTTCTAGCCTCTTACGGCTAACCCGCTCTACAAACTTGGAAATATCTTGGAGAGCAGTATACACCGCAAAGGCCTTCCAGGTATCTCCATGGGTGACATAAACCACCCCAATCCCACGCCCACAGTACGTCTCGAACTCGAACATCGCGCGCACCCACGTCGTCCCCATTTGCGGCGTTTCCACCACAGGTCCCTGCCCTAATCCAGTCACCAAGCGAATGCTGTTCATCTGCGCCCGAGGCTGATGCTTTGTGACAAAGCCCGTGATCTGGTTCCGGCCTCGTAGGGTATGGAAGTCCCAGTCGAAGGCGAGCATGTCGCGCCACCACGAGTCGTCGTGGAGTAGATCAGAGAGATCCGTTGCATTGCTCGCTAGTTGCGTGCTCAACTGAGATACCCACTATTTTGCGATGGTTCGCGCACTCGGTCCATCGGTAGGGAGCTCGGGGGTCGCTGGCAGGACGACGTCGTCGTGGTACGTGGAAGGCATCGTGGGTCTTGGGGGGGGTGGGGGGGAAGAAGTAGAGACTGTCAATTCAACGAGTTCGAGACGAGTCTCAGTAGATAAGAGTCGTCCCGCGGGGCACTCAGGTTGACCCAGACTCCCCGTCGGTTCCCCCCATTTCGCAGGCTCTTGCGATGCGCCGGCCGGCTTATCCTGGTAGCCGAGATGGTCATATCTTAAAGGCAGTGTCGTCTATTCGAAATGCAACGCGCTAGCCCGCGCTCAGTCCGCTCTTTTCTCGATCATCTCGTGCCGTCTGCGCTAATTAGCAGATCTGACCATATTCTCAGTCCAGACAACAAGATAGCTTTCGGGCACATAATGACACTTTAGGCCTCCGTGCTTGCCGCGTCCCATCACCAACTATAAATGTTCGCCGTGGCGAGCTCCTGTAACGGTAATGCAAGATCATCGCTGAATCCCCTGGTTCGTGCAGCCCCGTCGCTATTACAAATGAGAGCCTTGGAAGCGTTGTACAACCCTGCGATCGTACCACCTTTGTGCTTCTTTGCTCGGTTGCGTTTCAAATATATTGTGCCACTTGCGTTAAGGGGAAGTGTTTCTGACCAACTGCAATTTTTGAGGCAGTCCTCGCGCAGTCGTCGAATTCGCAGACATACGCTGAAGCTCAACTTGATTCAATACATGAAATAATCACGGGCGTGACTACTGAATGATGGGACAACTTTTTTCGAGTCAGGGTCCGTGTTTCGGGACACTCAGTACCCGTGTGCCGTGCAGCTTAATGAAATAGAATGGACCATCCTGTACTCGGATGCAAGAACCAGGCCCGAGCTTGCCAAGGGGACGAACACATCCAAATATGCTCTTTTCGAGCCTAGCCAGGCCCTTTAAAAGCACATTGTCAACTGCAGTTTGCGCGTATTCTCTCCCTTTGGGGAGCTTCGAAGCCAATGGCAAGGCTACTGGCGACTTTTTTCAACGTATTGACTATCTCTACTGGTACTTCAATTTAAGATCAGCGCTACGTTTTAACTACACTATACTAAACTAGAAAAGCAAAGGTCGTGACATAGGTAAGTCGATTTCTCTGTATATGTCATTGCACCGCCTAAAGCCGTACCAATGCAAGGCTAACTCCGCCTAGGACAGACTCGAGAGAAGACCGGCCAGGTCTTTGACGTTAGTACCAGCCTCTAGGACCGCGTCAACCTCCTCGCCAATCTCGCGAAAGAACCGCTCGTAATTCCACTCTGGCTTCCAGCCAAGCTCCTTGTCATGGTGCGGAAGTACGGCGGCACTATCCAGGTTAGCACATATCATTCACCCTGAACTTTCCAGTCGGGATCGGGTTCTTACTTTGAGTTCCATGCTATATCCGCATAGGGAGATGGAAGACCCAGGGACTTCGCTTTGACCTCCTCGCTCGGCCACACGGTCACCTCGGCCGTCGAAACGAGCCCCCGGGTGAAAAGGTCATTCGCGATGGCCGAGAGGAGCTCGTGCCATTTGAAGGTATGGGCCGAAACGAGGTAAAAGCCGTTCTTTCCTGCTGCGAGTCCGCGTTCCTCGATGATGCCCTGGATGAGGCGAGTGTAGTAGCCCGCTAGATCTGTAACATGGACTGCGGGCCATTCCTATTATCCATTAGCCCAGGTTCAGCCAGCGAACTGGTAGATCTAATTGACATACTGAATTCTCGGCGAACCGATGGACTTGCTTGTTGGCAATAGCAGCTCTGATCGAGGTGGGGACCTGGACAGAGATCTTATTCCCTGTCCCAGTTCCTTTCCCGTCTAGCATAGTAGTCAGCTTAAAGAGTCCCAACCATCTGAGGGCCAGTAGGACACGGCTCACAAACAAGAGGCGGGACTACAGTATAAACAGCAATGCCATATTCATCCGCAGTTTTATGGACGGCAACATCGGTCTAAACATCAGTATCCCTAGCAAGTAGAAGAGATGGCGGCTCTTACCTCGCGAACGGGATAAGGTGCTTCAGACCCTCTTTGTAGCTCGTATAGGTCATCGGTCTCTTTAGCCACTCCATGGGTCCAGCCCGTCTTATCGGCGAAGGCGCTAACGCCCGAGGTCTACCTGGTTAGCTCGCGAGTTCTCGATGTAGATTGAAAAAATAACATACATGGATGAAGTGCACAGGTCGCTTCGTGAGCTCTTTCCTTGCCTTTAGGGCATTCAACAGGGAAGCCGCGAGGGTAGGATCGACGACGCTGACTGTGTGGATGACAATGTCGACTATGCATTGTCAGTCATGCGTCTGGTCTCCACACGAGATGAAATAGATACTCACTGCTATTGTCAAGAATAACCTGCTTTATCTCGACGTCATCTGTCAATGCTATCTGTGTGGTATTCACTCCCAGAGGCTTGAGGCTCTCTGCCTGGGCGTCGGAGCGCACAATCGCCCAGATGCTGGAGGGTGGGACCAGGTTCGCTGAGAGGAGGGTGCGAAGGAGGGTACCTCCACTAGAGAACGTTGAGTCAAAGTTGCAGTAAGGCAGAAACTACTTACATGTAGCCGGTTGCGCCAGTAAGCAGGATGTTTGAAGACATTGTGGAAGATAGTATGGTCTTTTGGCAGATGAGTTCCTCCCTTGCTCTACCACTGAGTAGTCCTGATATATGTAGTCGACCGAGAGAATCAGCATTTGTCAGAATAGCCATCGATTGCAACATTTTCAGAGCACGCTTAGAAATGCCTCATTCCACTTTAATGATACAAGGAAGAACATAGTTAGAGATCCGGATCAATAGGCTATTGTGTGATATCACCGCGCGGCGTGGCTCGCGCGCGGGAGGGTTAGCATGCGCCGTCTCTGGATGTATTAAAGCGATTGGACGAAGGCCCCACATGGCGCATTTAAATGAGTCTCGAGTGCTCGCCTTCGTGCCCTAGATTTCAGTCTCTGCTCATGATAGCAACAATTTTCCGTGGATATAACAACAAGTCGCGTGGTCTAATGGTCATGATTTTCCGTTAACATGTGATCAGTCATCTGATTACTTCTACAATCGTAGATGCCGGAACGGTTCCCGGTTCGATCCCGGGCGTGACTAATCTTTTTGCCCCGTTTCAATTCGCGGAATTAGGTCAAGCCTGCACAGAAATATACTTTTTTACCTTGAAGGCGACATTACATACATGGTGGTGGATTAATCTCCAAAGCGAAGACCGACAGTTCAATCAATTCGATGCTTGGGTGGACGAAAGAACTCACACGTCACACTCGATCGTCAATGCGTAAACGGCCACCGACGGCTAGTGTTGTAGAGGATGGCTCAAAGAGGCGGAAATGGATGATATCCAGAGCCATGTTCGATGTAATATCACCGCGAAGCCACGAGAGGAAGGAGGAGCTAGCTTCAGAAGACGAAGCTATCTCGGAAACAGGCACGTAATTGGTAGCTTCAATCCTCTCTCTATGCTGGTGAGGAAAATCCTGAAGCGAGGACCTTATTTATTATGTTACAAGCAACTATGGCAGAACGGGAATGATCAAGCGAGTCAACGGTCGACCGCCTGTATGGCTAGGAAGGAGCTGCGACAGTAAAAGGACTGTGGAATTGGAAGAAATGAGAGATCTAAAAGCTATCTGAATGAACGACTTGTTAAGGCCTTGAACAGATGAGAAAACGGCAAGTTTTCGGCAATTCAGTGAGAGGAATCGAGATTGGTGAGGTCCTTGAGAAATTGATAAGGTCGACCGTCCACGAGTCTTTGATGGCATGAAACGCTTGGTATTCACTGTCTAATGGGAATGCCGAGCGGGCAGGAGAATCATGGTGTGGCACCACCTGACCTCGCTGCGGCTGCTAATGCCTCAGGCATACATGCCGACAGTCCTGCAGGTTGACTTTAAAGTTTACGGTAGCCGCCTGTGCGCGACGGGCCGATATCCACCCGCGATTTTGCCAAAACCCAACCTCGGTTCGGTTAATTTTGACTTCGGTTTATAAATTCTTCTTGCAAGAAGTATTTATAATCTCAAGTCGCGTGGTCTAATGGTCATGATTTTCCGTTCACACGTGACTAGTCACATGATGAGTCTATTCTGCTTCACCACAGATTACCGGAAAGGCTCCCGGTTCGATCCCGGGCGCGACTATGCTTTTTGCTCGTTGCTCACATCTCGAATCCGGGATAATTTTTGATTCAAAAAGGGCTGACTAAGTTTTCATATATGTATGAAGTTTAGCTGTTGGACACTAGCACCTATTTGTGCATTTTAAAGGACAGCCAGCCATTTGCAACGCAGTAAAATGGAGATGCGTAGCCCTAAGTGCTACTCAGTTCCTCCCCTCCGTCTCATATCCATCACCACCTGTAGTGTTCCTTCCTTCATATTTAGCGTCTGACGGTTTCTTGAACTTCCGTGGCTCTTCGAATCTACCTTCTCCGCACTGTCTGTCCTCAGTGAGGTTTGAAGAATTTGCTATCTACTGACTCCTCCTCCTCCTCCTTCTTCGCGGCGTCTTCCCTCGATCACTACATTTCTCAAACCTCCTACCAGTCAATCAACACAATGGCAGCCGCATACGAGACTTTGTGCGGGTTCGGATTTAACAATACCCGTGGAGGCCGCGGACGACCCTACCATGACCGACCTTAATCCACTGTTCCTCTGCAGGTTTGGGGGCAGGTTCTTGCGGTAATGCTTAACGAAGATTAGAATTAACGCAACACCACCTCTATTCGTGTTCAGACATGGGATATATTTTTGATGTATAGCGCCACTTTTTTTCATACAGCCCTACCGAGCCGTGCTAGCAAGGGGCCGAGCTATTCAACGTGCATTAGCTGCGATGTACAGAGGTATCACAAGCGATCAGACGACACCCAATATTGCTATAATCACACGCGTCAAGACGGAGAGTATACGTAGTATGGGTGGCGGGATGTACTCTGACCACGCAAAGGAACATCGTCAGGGTATACGAGCTTCTCGAGGTGACACACGGCATGGATTTGGGTGCGGAACATATGGTGCATCGCATGTTTGACCAAGACTGTCTGCAGCCAAGTGCAGCAATCCAGGCGCTTATACAGCGTCTATCTCCTGGTGGCGATAGCTAAGCAGGCCGCTCGAGAATCTCGAGCAGCGAGGTAAGCAGTGATCTCGATTCGCAAGTCCAACCCTTCCCGCCACCGTCTGGCCGTCAATTGTTTGAAGCTCTCGGGGACAACCCCCTTTTCGTTTGGGGCTCCGCCTACAAAGACATCACCGTGTGTGTGTAAACGGACATCAGATTGCAAGCGAGGGCCAATATAGGCACCAGATTAGGTATGTTTTCTCTTATCATGGGCGGATCGATGACTCTCAATTTCCCCTTCATTCGCATAGTCATTCGACAGCTTACTTGATCTGGCAAGAGACGGCCTCCGGCGCCAGGTTGGAATTAAAAATGAAGCATGTCCGGGTGGCCCACACTTACTTGTACTTGACAAAGCAAAAAATATACACCATGATGGAGTGGATGATTCTGTGATGACTTTGTCTGTCTTCAACCAAGGGGTACTGCATCTGAAGCTGTAGTGTCAGGCTACAGTTCGATAATTATGTTTCTCATCATAGGCTCTAACTCAGCAATATTCACCCACTTATCTGAATACTGCAGTGCAATTGTGCTTCTCGAGACGTCATGCTCTCATGCTCACATGACCAGAGCTCAATTGCCTGTCATTGAAGAACCATGAATGTCCTCTTCATTTGGCGGAGTTCTGGTTAACCACTTGATTTTTTTGGCCATTTGCCAAGGCACTCACATTAAGGGTTTCAGTAGTAAGTTCCAATCCGCACTAGGCACTTGTTTCAGAGGTGAATAAACGCGCCGTATCTTCTTCCAGCCATTCGTTCAACCACCAGCACGAGGCATTTCAGCCAATTTCATCCCAAATTTGATCATTTCTGTAGGAGTTGTTGAATACATGGTGATGCTAGATCACTAATGTTATATATTTACATAGAGCCCTGCAAATTTGTACTAGGGAGTACATTTTATGACACGAGTCTTGTGACACCCCAAGATATATTGTTCCGCTCAACACTCTCAAAGTTAGAATAATCAACAACCATAGCGAATCGAGTCCTCTGAATGCATAAAAGAAGCTGGGTTAGTATGTAGTATACTAGCTACGAACTTATACGTCACATAGCACGGAAGCATGACTTTTTATACCATATCGAAATCAAGAAAACGCCTTTTCTGAAGCCAGGGCGCGAAAAAAAGCAACTAACTTGATAATTTTGACGTGAAATATGGTATTTTATATTCAGTCCTATGGTCTAATGGTTATGACGCTCCGCTCACATGACCTCACGTGATTTATCATGTGATACATGTAGCTCCGTAGAGGTTCCCGGTTCGATCCCGGGTGGGACTATTTTTGCTGGCTGGGAATGTGCACTCATAACAGCCTGTGCACCACCTTTTTAGATTACATAAGCAGGAAGCCTACTATTAACTAACTAGTGCATGGTGTACACAGGTCACGTCACCTAAAAGACGTGGCTGCGTGACATATATGCCCTTCACATGACCGCCAAGACTATTAATCAGCAAGTATTTAATCTGTCGTTTCTGAAATACAAGGTATAACCCACAAGATATAATACATTTTAAGTCCTTTTAAAGATATTTTTTACAAGGTACACTTGACATACATATAAACTAGTACTATATTTTAAGTACTTAATAACTACTTATTAAGTATTTAAGTATTTTTGTGTATTGGTACTGAAATAGCTCCGGTGGCTTAAAAGATCATACATGGCTAGAAAAGGTAAAGCGTCAATCACCTGACTGCCAAGGCCAGGAACGTGGAGCACGACCGAAAAAACGAGGCCCGGTCACCTGCAACCACCTAGTGCATGGCATTTTGTTCTACATTGTCTATAACATCATCAATTTATACTATAAGGGTCTAGTTGAGGTAGTTAGGGTTAGCTCATAGTGCATATCTTTCAAGCCGGGTACACCCTCGTTCTATATGAGCAAACTCTTTTTAAAATCCATACATGTTGCCCTCTGCCACTATGGAGCCATGGGTCTTTTACGTAAGGGGACCTTTGGGCTGCGTAGCTAGGAACGGATTCTGCTTATGTCTTCTGCTTATGTTGAGGTAGAATAGAGAGAGGAAAAGTGAAAGGGAATATGAGCTATAATGTGAGAAGGATGACTAGTGTGGGCTTCGTAGCGAACATCGTGCTAATAGCCATCGACTTCACCGAAGTGACTCTCTTGCTCCTCTCCCTCCGACTCTTTAGCATGAGCCGCCCCGTCAAGCTCGCGATATGCACTGGTATGATATTTTGCTTCATGCACCATCCGCCCCTTGTGTTCGCGTTTATCTTCGGGGAGAGAGTACCTCTGGGCAAGGTCGCGCGCATGGTCGGGGCCGTTGAGGTCGTTAATGAACGTGTATATGATCTGCCTGCCTCTATCTGCCGTTTCGAAACTGCATCTTGACGGCAAGAGGAAGTGGCGGGTTGCGGTGGTGTTTTGGACCGGCGTCGTGTAAATCCTCGGGGTCAAGGCTTTTACATGCCTTCCCATGAGTATAATGGGATGCACCCATCGGTTCAAGATAGATTATCAAGACCCAACGTTTCCGATCTACATCGCCGGGTATGTATGTACCTTACCGGACCACCGCCAGCCTGCCATACAACTTTATGCCCCACTGGCCATTAAAGACAACCTCTCACGATCTACAGAATACTCGAAGCAGGTGTCGGCGTAATCTGCAGCTGTCTCCCGCTGATTTCCGCGCTCTCCAAGACTAGAAACGACATCGCGTCGCCGATGAGTCACCGCTCCTTGATTAGAGATTCACTGAGTTCGTGGAGGGGGTTTGTGAACTTGGGAAGGCTGAGCCTGTTCAGCTCGGCGACCAGCAACAGCTATGGCAGGATAAGGGCAGCCGTCTCGGAGGATAGCATTGAGCTACCGCGGTGGAAGATCGCCGGTGTCTCGACGAGAGAGTACAGTAGGGAGACATTAGTGGGTTGTCGCGGGGAGGGTGAGTCTTGAATGTGTGTTTGATGGATGTCTGTGGCTCTTGATATGGCCGAACGGTCTAATGGCCTCTGTATCTCGACTGGTGGACTAGTCAGATTAACTCCGGTACACACACGCCTGCAATGCGTACTTCCTCGGAATCCTCCTTCTCGAGATCGGCCTGTGGAAGCGCATCGAAACCCTGGCGATCCCCGACGACGACCCCTACTCTGCTAGGCGGGCTATTTTGGCCGCCATGTTCCGCTCCTGGTTTTTCACTGCGGGTCGGTTTCTATATGCGTCGCAAAAGAGGTACCAGATGTATTTCAACAGCATTTTCACCTTGATATTGTCTATACCACCGCGGGTGATACTATCAACGCCGTATCCAAAAGTGGATCTGGCGTCAGGCTACACATCCAAGTAATCACCTTTCCCTGCTTTCACCATGGCTTCTAGGTGGAACATACGGAATGGTCGCAACAACAGGATATATCCCATATCGGAGCTGCACGATTAGTACGCTTCGAGAGAAGAAGGCCTGCCGCTCTCAGAAAACGAGTTTGCGTCGCCCACTGAGTCATGGGACTGCAGCGTTTACTCCAGAAACACTGTGTTCCCTCCTCATTCAAGGAGAGTATCGCCTCGGGTACTAAGTACTCGGTGAGGGGAATACGACATACAGTACCTATCGGATGGAGGCTTGCAACGCTGGCCGTACAACAAAGAGGCTGAATTCAGTTAGATAACAGTAATATACAGCGAAGCATTCCAAAGCCATTGAGATGAGACTACGTCTCTAAGTTCCATTGAGTCGCCTACGATGTATAAGGGCGGGTACTGAATGATTCATATGGCCCGAGTTGACCGAGTAAGGGAACTGGCAGCGGACACGGGATTGTACTGGGAGTGAAAACGTATGCGCATGAGACTGAGAGGCAGGATGGACAGAAACACGCCGAGCAGACACCAGAGTTATGTACTCCCCAGGCCACCAGGATGGAATTGTGGCTTTGACGCGGAGGAGTGCACCTTGACCGTTTCATCCTACTACCCCACAACCGCCAACGTTCAGAGTCATCGGCCGGGATATGTACTCTAAAATCTAAAATTACGCCTGCCTTTGGTGCCCCACAGACCCAGGGTAGCCGCCTTGAGGCTGTAGGGAAAATACAGAGGGTTATCATGGTCAGTGTCGTTGTACACGTTGGTAAGCCCATATGGACGATATGGCCAATGGGACGCCAGTACGGAGACCGATGATGAAGGGTTGTGCCGAGTCTGCCTTAAGAATGCAGTCCATCTTCCTGACCTCGGGACGGCCGAGGCAGGACAACAGTGTGGCAGTGACCGGGCCCTCCAGGCTCTATTGGCGAACGAGCCAATGAAGGCATGCTGACTGACCCACATCAGTCGATCACTATCGAAATGCTCCGAAGACTGCTCCTCACAATTGTCCTGTTAATCAGTTGGGGTTAGGATATACCCGAGTTTTGTCCTCTACATAAAATCTCTCCACAAAGGAGATGGTACATACGACCACAGGGTGTGGAGAACAGGGCTTCCCGTCCGCTCAGCCGTACTTAAGCCACACGCCGGTAGGTTAGTAGTATGGTGGGTGACCACATGCGAATCCCTACTGTTGTATGTCCGTGTTCACCTCTTTTTTGCGACTCGTTGGGTCTAGCGCCCGTGCCGCCCTACCTTCAGTCCTTCACCTGAAGGCCCTGAAGCCCACTAAAGTTCGTCCGCCAAGTCCAAGAAGCTGACGTGGCCTTTGGAAGCTTGAAGAAGGGTTTTCGACCTTTGCCGCTGTTTGCTGTGCTTGCTGCCTTTGCTTTGTTTTCCAGCTCGGGTCCGCCTGAAAATGCGATGTGCATCCCATTCGTCACAAAATCAAATTCGCCTTCTGTGTTTTCTCCCCTCACATGCCCATTGAAGCACACAGGTATCATCTCTCGACATTCAGTCAGCTCTATGAGTGTTGTATTTGTTTAGAAAACGCGTTCGGGCGAATAGAATTGGTGGTCATGTTGCTTGATCACCGCCAGTAGTCTGCAGTTACTAGCCGCGGCAAAACCTCAGTACTACTTCACAGAGATCATCCTGCGCCAGAGGGCGACTGATCTGTCTGTGACAGCCACGAACATACGAGAAATGACTGATGCCTGACAAGGTGCTTTTGGTCATCTTCTGTTGGAAGGGGGGCGGCGAGGCGTCGGAAAAGATTTGCGCTAACATGATTTGAGACACCCCATTAGGAAGCTTTCATCACGATCAAACCTCTAGCCTTCAAACTGCCACGGGATCATCCAGATCAGTTTCGGACACCACGACGCCGCGAGTTCATGCCATTATCCGCGCAAGGCAAGAGGCTCGCGAACCCCAGACCTGCTACCCCTGTTGTATGCGGGAGCTGAATGTGATCGCGACCGCCCGTGTATTGAGTCGCGTCAAGCGCGATCATAGCGAGCTCTACGCGGACGGATTCTAGAGCGATAATCAGCCAGTTGGGCTTTGAAAAAGGATTATACTGTCCGCCAGTGCATGAGGCTTTCCGAATTTTCAGGGCGCAATTACCGGTCGCGTCGGTTTTCGAGATCCAACCATCAGAAGGCGGTCAAAGCTCATGCACAGGACTGGAAGGGCAGCCCCTAACCGCCTCCTGGTGCCCCCGATGGTCACGTGCCCACTGACGACAGCGAACCAAGACGCAAGATCAAGTAGAGGGTATTATGTATGATCAGTCACGAGACGCTAGTTCAATATCAGTTCATCGGAAAACAAAAAAATTCTCTTCTGTTCAGCCTGTCTATTCTCAGTGAACAGCAGAGCTGTATAGGTACTAGAAATATTGATCCCGTTAATTCCTAGATGTCAGGGCTAATACGTCACTCTCTGAGGTATCACAGTATCAGCAGGCTAAATACCAGCTTCACAGATACTTAGGCGGGTGGTGAGCCAGATGGGGGACGAAGGGTTCGATAGACCGTTCCGGTTTATAGTCACCAGCCATTATCTCTCTGTTCATTACCGCGGTGGCAAATTTGAACTACGCAGAGACTACCCTGCCCGTGGCACAGTGTTCTACCTCTCTGACTGCGAGGAAAAGATAATCCACGGCCGCAAGTATGTCGGCGCGTTAGCTGGCGATCCCAGCTATCAAGGAGATGTCTTTACATCTGCCAGGGGTCGCAGTACCTCGCTCAGAACGGGCAGTAGATAGACAGCCTTAGTGGGGCTGTCACTGTCCAAATTGACCCTCAGTACTATAACGGCGATGCCGAAACTGCTCTGACTTTGGTGGTCATTAATAAGACCTTCCACCCCTGCTCTGGATCTCAAATGTTCGAATGTAGAAGACAGAGGTGTGGCAACGTTATTCTGCTCTTTGCACGACCAAACGAGGTTACCGAATTTCTGGCAGTGGCTGCATCAATTCGGTTCGACCCTGTAGGGCTCCATGCTTCCGATCCATCTTTGGCCTACCAAAAGTCCATCCTGGAAGGCTAATTTGCTGCCTCTGGCGTGTGGAACAAATGCCTAGGGATGCAGATTGTCCCAGTGACCGGTCTTTCATCTTCAGCCAGGCGATATGTTTAATGTTGAATCCCAATTCTTCTAGAAAATTTTATCAGAATCTTCTGGATTCCCTGTTTTTTGTCTCGGTCAAGCGAGAAGCCTTCTGATGGTACGTACTTGGGTGAGCGACAATGGTTTACTGCCTGAGGTGTCCATATGCACCTGGAATCAAGCAAACAGCACAAACAGCGACGCAACCCCTCCGTCACCTTCAAGAAGTTAACGTTAACTTTCACCAGCCTCAGTTCAGCTTCACTCTTGCTTGCGTCCACTCGAACAGTTGCCTTGGATAGACCTCTTATTTAATTCAGAGATAATCAGGTATGATTGCCAGTAGTTGGCAGACGAGGCCGCCATAATGGACCACCCACAGCCTCCGCGAGCTGGCCGACAGAAACGACGCCGCGTTCCTGACTCTCTCCGCAAGAGAGCTTCACAAGCGCATGTAATCCCTGGTCCTGTGATAGGTTAGACAGCGGCTCTGACTGCCTTTCTCTCTTTAGATGTCTTCCATGTCGCCGTCATAAGGAAAAATGTACCTTTTCAGCCAATCTTATCGCTCATTTTGCCCATTCCATCGCTGACGGTGCCCGCGTCGGGTTCATCTAGGCCAAGGAGGCAGCCCCTGCTTGCGCTGTCAACAGTATAAGCGAGTATGCCGCTTCGAATCTCCGCCACGAGAAATCCAACAGCCCGGCGCTGTAGCTGCGCCTATAAGACCTGCCGGGATGTCTGCACAACAGTCGGAACGGGAACGGCAGATGGAGCGGATTATCTGGCATTTCATTGGCAGCATGCCCTATGATACGCACGATCTAGAGGAAATCGCGAACGAGCTGGAGAATACTCACCAGGCGGTGCCATTCCGAGATCATTCAGACGGTGAAGAGGACAACACCCTCTCTGGCGGCTACTCTCTCGAGCCGCTGTCCACTAGCACAATGCGTATGTCTGTACTCTCACATGACTATTGGTTCCTAATGAAGCGCAGATTATTCTGGAGAACTATCTCATTGGAACTTTTCGAAGATGATTTACCGAAGGTTGCAAACCCTGGGAAGTATTCGTGAGCAGAGTGATAAGGTGGGCAGCCATAAGCATAGCAGACTATTTTTGTTGAATTGACCATGCTCGTAGGACCCTGAGGGATTCTTCCGTGCCACAGGTCTTCAGTCGTCAAGCTCATTCATTACGTCCTCTACAGCATACTTCCCCCCGAGAAATGTTGCGGAATTCCTCACCGACATATTTCTTCAATATGCTCAGACTAATTACTTTTATTTCAGCGAAACCATTTTCCGCCAGAAGTTGGATTACTACTATTCTACTCAACAGCTATTGACGATTGAAGACGCTGGGTGGATATGTACAATCTTGATGACAATGGCTATTGGAACGCAATTCGCTTACATGCAAGCAAAGCCCGCATCGGCCAAGCCTCCGTCCTCGGAAGAGATCCCTGATGATCGTATAGGCCAAGGACTGTACCGATTCTCCTGCCAGTTGATCCCGGATCTGATAACCGTCGCCTCAGTCGAAACTGTCTCGGCATTCCTGTTATTGGGAGTCTATACTTTGCCCATCGATACCTCGGGGTTAGCTTATACTTACTACGGACTTGCAATTAAGATGGCCATACAAAATGGCATGCATCGCAAATTCTCTGGGTTCGGATTAGATACTCTTGCTATCGAAATAAGGAATCGTCTATGGTGGACTGCATACTCGCTGGAAAGGTGCGAACAGACGTCTCATTCTTTCCGATTTGCCCCTGCTAATGATCATATCTAGCCGCATTAGTATTCTGCACGGACGCCCTGTATCAGTGTCTGCCTCTGATACAGATGCTGATATGCCCACAGACATCGGAGCTTTGCGAACCCCAAACACTGTTACTAACTTACCGAATCTCACGGCCACTATCTGTTTGACCCGAAAGCTTAGTAGCATCGCCGCAGCCATCTTACGGCTCCGGCGGTGCCCGCGAAGTCGACAGGACCATCTACTCCGGCAACTAATGAATATCCGCACTGAACTGCGTCGGTGGTGGTCTTCGCAGCCGCATGAAATCCATTGTCGTGATCTGAATCCCGATGGGCCATTGTTCCGATGCAATGTCCATCTAGAGCTCACCTACGTAACCGCTCTAATATACATGGGCCGCCCTTTTATTTTCTTATTGCCCCAATCCCGCCATCTCTCTGCCCATGAGGCTGTGGGCGACACCCGTGCAGAAACCGTGAGAACACTGACTGGCGACTGCATCCAGTCGGCTATTCGCATCATCGAACTCTGTCAGCTCTTGCAGGACTCTGTCGGACTAGCGCGGATCTCGTACACAGAATTTAGTTCCTGCCGCGCAGCATTATTGGCTCTCATTGCACAGCGGCTCAATGAGTCGTCCGAACCCGTTTCCAGCGCTCTCAGTCGAGGAATGATCTTAATCCGGCAGATGTGCGTTGGGTTAGAGTCCGCCCGATCCGAAGTCGCAGTTATTGAAGCGTTGGAGCGCGCTCGGCAGCAGTTGGACAACAGGAGTAGTAGTTCTGATCGAGGCTCGACGCCTTCTGGGTCAGGTTATGGTCAGTTCCAACAGTGGGCAAAACTATGGAGTGTGGGTCCGAGGGAGTCGGATTTTACTGTCATTAATGCCCCAAGCGCAGACACCCTGGAGACCCCGAATAGCTTCCCGTTATTTGACGGATTTTTTTCGTCTTTCCCTCAGGAGCTAGACAATTTTGCTACAATTCCTGGGTTCGAATATGATTTCGTGTCCTCTGAAAGTGTCTGGCCTGAGGACCTAGGCGTGTCGTCACTCGCGCCAAATGAGGACCTACAGACTGGGTAAAGGGAACGCTATGAACTATGCTGGTCTGGTTGGCCGAGTCTAGCTCAAAAATACTATCTATATTTTCTTCCGTACCACAATCACCTAGATTGAATGATAGGCCGGATACAGTAGTGTGACGAACTATCTACTTGGTACTGTATTGTTGGCGGGGTGTGGGGTTCCTGGGATGTCTGATTCTATTCGCGGATTCAAGTTCGTGTTGGCAAAGGAGCGGAGAACCCCGGGTGCATGTACCCGAGTGGGTCTTGAGGTTATCCCAGTCGCCACGGGCAAATATAGATCTTGAAACTGACAGATGATCGAGTTAGGGCCTACAACAAAGGGCTATAGTACTAAAGGAAACCATCACTTCGAGATACCAGATACCCAGGTTAATATCTTAGTCGAAAAAAATGAATAAAACAATGTCAGATTAATGAAGTGGTGCTAATATCTTACTCTTGTCGCCCGCTCTCAACAGCATCTGCCATATCACCCAATGTATCGAACCTCCAATCATAAGCAGCTTCTGCCCGGTTCCCCATAATAGCTCCGGGCCGCTCAATCCAGCAGGACTTGAGGCCAATCTTCTTAGCGGGGTGGTGGTCATGGAACTGACTTTGAGCCGTCTGAAGCACTTCAGTAGGAGCAACCCCGAATCTAGCCTTGACCGCATTGAGCATATACTCGAAATTTCTTAAATTTGGCTTATAAAACCCAACGTCCTGAGCCGTGATCACGAGGTCGAATTTGAACCCCTGCAGGCTTCCCGCGTTGGTTCTCTCAAAGGAGTCGCGGTCAACATTGGAAAGCACGACGAGCTTATACCGCCTTGAGAGTCGTTCTAGTGCCTTGACTGTATCTGAAAATGCGGGCCATTGGCCAATTGAGTCTCCAAACGAGCGACTTTCTTCCTCGGTCGGTGTCTGGAGACCGAGGCGTGAGGATAGCGGAGCGTGGATGGTGGTAAGGAGTTGGGAGTACGGCATGTTTGGAGTTTCGTTTTGTTGGGCGCGCTCCAGATCATGGTACACTTCAAGGATACGTTTGGCGGGGATTGTAGTATTGTTCTTGTCGAGTGTCAGTTGGAAAGCTGTGAGGATGCCGGTTTCCCAGTCGATTAGGGTGCCGTAGACGTCGAAAGACAGTAGGCGGTAGCTGGAGAGCTGGGACATCGCTGTGGACGCTTTGAGGTCGAGATGAAAATGTTGTAAGCGTAAGATTTGGTTTTGTGATGGTTAGCTGTCTAGTCCGAGTTTTTATATGCGGGCCGATCTATGGACCTCGTGCCGGTCTGGGTACCCTATCCGTGTACAATTACCCGGCCAGTTTACCCCGTCCGTGCCCGGGTGTAGCAATCCACTGAAGCTTTGGTACGCTTACTCGGACATCATTGCCCCTGCAATCTTCGCCTTCAAACCTCATGCACACTCATGTAAATGACCGCGATAACGGCGCTCCTATCAGCAGCTGAGTAGCCTCCAAGGTAAGCCGTTCTAGGCCTTTCTTTTCCTTATTGTTCCTTCTCTAAATGTGTTTAAAGATATCCGAGTTGTTCGCCATTGATTTTCCCTGTCGTATCAGAAACCGAGTTCTACATCAACCAGCAAGCAATAAAAATTGTTTAATGCAGGTGTTGACGAGTCATCGCTCTTCCTTTTTCTGATGAGCGGGATGACGTAGAAATGCTGTTCGATATCGCGCATAGATGTACACCTGTACGGAATTAAGTTGTGGCACCTAGGCCTTAGAAAACCTGAGCCGGCGAGCTCCCTCGTTCGAGGCCTGTCGCGTAGCAATGCAAAGAGTGAAATCGAGGAGTGCCTACACGGGTGTCTGTACCCGGGCCGGGAGACAAGGATTAAATCCCAACCCATCCCTCGATTTAACTTTAGCCTTAGGTATTCTGATTCCATTCCTGATTAAAAACCATGGGGCAAGTTTTTCCCGAGACCGAGTTCACAAGGTTGCGGCCATTGGGTAAGCATGCTTGTTTCCTTACACCTCAATTCTCTGACTAGTCTTAGGGCACGCAGAAAAGTACTCGACGACACGTAGTTATTTGGGAATATACCTCAACGTGTGTCTGACAGCCCGCTACAAGTGGCCCAGTGGAGTGGCCGTGAAACCCGCTCTCTTCCACGCTCTGTCAATACTCATCTCGAAGCATCCGATACTGTCCGTCATTCCAGTGGCGATCGATACCCCAAGCCCTTATTTTGTCAGACTTCGTGAAATCACGCTTAGTGAGGTCGTGACATTTGTGGAAGACGATCCTCATTCTCAGAGCTCGGATTGGAGAGAGCTCCTTGACAATGTCCTTGAGGAGGAACATAATCGCCCCTTTGAGGTTTCTTCCACAGCCCACGCTCTTCCTTTCTGGAGGATATGTGTCCTCAAGAGCAATGATACCCACGACCAGTTCGCTTTTGTTTTCACCTTCCATCATTCACTCATGGACACCAAGAGCGCTCTCTCATTCCATGGGGAAATAGAAGAGTACATTGCCCAATATTCTGGTTCTGAATCACCAGTTGATACAACCTTCAGTCCTTCCACTGCTCTTCTTCCCCCGCTAGAAGACTTGTATGAGCTGCCTGTATCTCAGGGATTCTTCCAATTTCAAGAAAAGGACCACGAACCCCCCTCCAATAGCTGGACAGCGGCCCCTCAATCTACCCCTGTGAGGACTCGTTTTTCGTCTTTATGGCTATCCGAGGCTGAGACAAAAACACTGGCAGCAATTAGTCAAAAAAGACAAAGCTCCGTAACTGCAGCCCTTCACGCGCTGATTGCCACGAGCGTTTTTTCCGCCCTCCCATTGAATTATAAGAAACTACAGGGCGACTGTGCAGTGTCGCTACGACAATTCCTTCCAGAACCAATCACCGATACCAGTCTGGGGTGCTACGTCGGTTCACTATCCGTGACGTACGCCAGAATGCCATCTTTTGACTGGGGTGAAGCTCGCCGCACTAAGACAATCATCGATCAGGTCATGGCAAACAAAGGGACTGATATGCCGGTCGGATACTTGAGATTCATTCCAAACTTGCATCCCTGGATGCAACAAAAGATAGGTAAAAAGAGGTCGAGCGCCTTTGAGCTATCAAACGTTGGAAGAATTTCCCCTTCAAAGGGAGGATCGAGATTTGAGATTGAGGGTATGTTGTTCAGCCAGAGCTCCAGCGCATGCAGCGCTGCGATTAAGGTCAGTGCTGTAACAGGGCGGGATGGAAGATTAGCATTAGGCTTTACCTGGCAGGAAGGCATTGTCGAGGCCGATATGATCAAACAGGTTAGAAGGACTCTCAAGGGCGAGGTGGGAAGGTTACAGTTTTTACTTTAAGGGCTTACACTATTTCAAAAGACTGAGCTAACTTTTACATGATGGGACGGCAAAAATACAGTATAGTATAGTATAATAGTAGAGCTGGTCTAGTACAGTCGTAATGACGCCATCAGAAACTCGGGTGTCCACAGCGCAGGTGCCCGACCACTGCCTCATGCCCGGTTGCAGCAGCCTACGAAAGTGGTGTTCGTCTCCCAATGTCTTTGTGATCAGGGGAAGTGCTGTATTGTTGAGTAATTTCTGCACTATGGGTTTGTGCCCAATTTCTGACGCATAAGACAATGCGGTTCGGACTGCTTTGTCCACTGAGTTTGGTGAAGCGCCTGCGTCTATCGAATCATCTCTTACGACGAATCACCCTCGACCCCAGGGGAGTGCACAACAGATTCTCAGAAGTTGACTCATCGCAAACGAACCTGGCCTATTTGGTAGGAATTCGGTAGCCTTCATCCGCTTGACGGGTGCGTGCTAGGCTTGGGGGATGGGCGTTCAGAATGCCGAGCACCACCTAGTTAATTTGATTTCTTCCTCGCGGTCAGCTTTTTGCAAGATGACTTTGAATAGTATGAGATAATAAAGCATGGTGGAGCCATTATATACATATCGATGGGAGCAACTGCTCGACATTCTCTATCTACAGAGCCACGAAGCGGATCTGTGTGGGAGAGAATCCATGCTCGCTCGCGAACATGCCTTAGGCACGCGAATAACCATTTTCGTAATAGTTACTCCAGCCTCTTCAAATCATTGAGGTCCCTCACACTGACCTTGCAGGTCAACAACTCGGAACCATACCATCAATACTCGCTTCGGTATGGACATTCTTCTTTTGATACTGCGTTCATTTAGAAGATAGTTGTTCTAAACTTTCTCATACTCTTCGCTACCCAAACGGCTGGTCTCAGTGCAACGATGAGCTTCTGTACTGCTATGCGTATCGTCAGTACCCCGACGTTCCGACGAGACTTTTCGACCAAGACATACTAACTCCCGTCCATAGCAGTGCTCTTCATGCTCAAATTGGTTGAAGATCGTGACACGGAATCGAACCCCCAGTAGCTCATATTCCTTGTGGCCGTTTTCAGTATCTAAACGGTCCGTGTTGCGAGGAGCCCAAATCTCAGGTTTCTGTGAATGAATTGCAGAAGATATATCTTGCACAAGCAGCGGTAGCGATTAAAACGACTTTGCTGGGTACTCAGATGCTGCCAATGCAGATCGTCGTTTCTCGAATTATTTGCTTCCATTTGCTCATTTGGATTGCCAGAGTCGAACTCAGTGACGGGGTCAAACCCCCAAACTAAACTCTCCATTTGCTTGCCCTCGTCAACCTCAGCTTCAGGGAACTTAGGAAGTCATCCCTGAAGAACAAAAAGCACTATATTTAGATGTATGAAGATGCTCTTATGCCAATCCACCTAGTTCTCGAGTAGTTGGGATAACGGTTCCCATTTTTTAAAACGTTTCGAGCCTTCGAGCTATGTTGCCAGACACAGCCACCTCTTCCAAATGTACCACCAGTGCAGCTGACATGGTCGGCGCCAGAATCGTGAAGAATATTGCCATGGCTTGTTTGCATTGACGGATTTGTCCGCTGACGATCTGAAATTCAGAGCTGCGACGAGGGTCTTACTTTTGAGTTACGGAGCCGGCCGCCGACCAATGATTCGTCTTAGTAGTTCTGCCACGCCTAGTTTGAGGCGGGACAATGCGTAGTTTTTTATCGGGAAGTGGTAGACTATCCTAGACAAATAAAATATGTGTGGTGCGATATTTTGAATACTGTAAGGGTGACTACAGTGAATTAACTTATTATAAAGCACTCAGGCCGCCACAATTTTAGGTCATTACTGTCTCCAGAGCCCTCTTCTCAAGCTCATCCATTTGAACCGCTGACGCCTGATTATCTAGAGTATTATCTTATTATGCTGACTCTACAAACGCTGAGAGTCACGTACATAATATAAAGAGCACGCTAGATATTGATCGTACATTTAGTATTATCGCAAGCTCTCCCCCGGCCCCATCTTCAGCCAAAATACCCTCTCGGCAGCCCTTCTACCACCTCCTGGTTTCAACAGCGCGTTCACCTCACTCGGATGCACCCAGGCAAATACAACCATAACCAATACCATAAGCACGGCATCAAAGATATACAGGTACACCTCATGCGACACCAGATATCCATTATTCCCCTGTGCATACTCGATCAACCGAAAGAGTGATCGAATAAAGATGAGCGCGCTGCCACCGTAGAGCGCGTACATGTGCCGCTCCCAGGGCGTCTGGGAGTGAAGGACTTTGCGTGATGGACTACTGCGCAGTCCAAGGTGGAATTTTATGCTTGTTATGACGAAGAGAGAAAAGAAGGTCAGTTGTATGACGAGGCCACCGATTATGATGTTTTCGCCGGTTGTTAGGGCGTTGGGGGTTCCGGAGGCCATTATCCCGCCGCCTAAATTAGGATTAAGATGTCTTAGTATAGTAAATATGCAGTGAGCTTTATGGGGCAATTACCTGCGCCCTGCATAATAAACGAGAGGACATCGCCAGCCAGGAATATCTTGGTTAGCCACCTTCGGCGAATCAAGCAGTATGATTCTCCGTCCGTTAGGAGCACGATCCGGCCGAGTTCCATGTAGATGGTTGCGGCGTAAAGAGTGGGCGCAATGAGGAGGAGGAGGGTTTGCAGGATGTAGGGCTTTACAGTAAAATCGGGGGCTTCGGTTCCGGATATGGCGCGCTGGGAAGGAAGTTAGTCATAGCACATGATGCGGCTGGTGGGAGTAGACCTACGCCAATATAGCCGATCCATTCGACTGGGAAGATGTAAATTAGTGGTGAGGCAGCGACTGTGTCGGGTTAGAGACTCACAGTGCCCACCAACGACAAATGGGATGAGGAACCATGTTCTCGTTAGAAATGTCTGGTATGTGTGAATGCCTGATGTGGTTATGAAAAGAATGATGAAGACGACTGCTGCGCCGATTGAAGGGTCGTATCTGTATAGTTTAAAGTCTGGGTGATCGGTAGCCATGTGTAAGAAGCAAAAAAATGAATGTAGTGAAAGAGTGATAGGTTAAAATAAGAAGAGAGCGGTAGGTATGATTAAAGCGTAGAAGATTTTTATGGGGATTACCTATACTTATAGGTAGTAATCCAAAGAGATCTTCAAAGTAAACAGTGGCTGTGTGAATTTAGTCGTAATCGTATCCGCTCTCGTACCCCTTCGTGCAAGCACTAGAGCGGACCCACTAGTCGCTTGCTATAAGTACTCAGGAGGTCGAACCGAATTTCCTCTTTCCTTACTGAACTTTCGCTAGATCAAAATGGCTGAACAGGACGTCATTGACTTCAAGTTGTATAGATATACACCCAACCGCGCCGCTGCAGGGCTATTCGTGGCCCTTTTCCTCCTGACAACAATATACCATGTCTATCAGGCGTGGCGCGGACGAGCATGGTACTTTCTGGCCTTTGTGATCGGAGGAATATGTAAGCCAATTACCCCTTTTTTAAGAAATCTTCATAGGCTTGAGACCGATGAGCAGACGACTAATACTAACTCTTCTAGTCCAAATCATTGGCTATGTCTGCCGCATCCTCGCCCACAATAGTAAAGAATCGGTTCCAATCTACAGCATACAGACCATTCTTATTCTGCTTGCTCCGCCGCTCTACGCCGCCTCAATCTACATGGTCTTGGGCCGACTTATCGTCTTTCTACACGCCGAAAAGCTCAGTGTGGTTTCTGTGCGGTGGATGACCAAGATCTTCGTGGTAGGAGATGTGATCGGATTCGTCGCGCAGGCTGCAGGTTAGTTGCCGCTTTATCATCTCCTTTTGACTGACAAGATCATTAATAAATTCCTGTCAGGCGGTGGCATCATGGCATCTGGCACGATCGAAAATTACAAACTCGGCGAAGACGTCACCGTCGGCGGCCTCGCAGTTCAACTAGCCTTCTTCAGTGTCTTCATTGTAACCTGTGGGATATTCCACCGCCGCATCCGACAGAACCCTACACACGAAGTGACCGTTCTCTCGGCCCGTCTGAGCGAACAGAAGAGACGGGGGTGGGAAACTGTCCTTGTGGGACTCTATGCTGCGAGTGTTCTGATTCTTGTGCGGTCGATCTTCCGGATTATCGAATATGTGCAGGGCAATGATGGGTATTTGATCAGCCACGAGGTGTTCATGTATGTCTTTGACTCGGCACTGATGTTTTTGACTATGGTTGTTCTGAACGTGTGCCATCCTTCGATGATCCTGGTTGGGTCGCAGAAGGAGAGAGATGCGGAGTTGAGGGTGCTCCAGTCCGACGAGCAGTCTTAGGGATAGGGGTTGTGTATGATTTTGTCAGCAGTTGCTCTGTTGTATATAGTGCCACTATTGCTTAAACAAAGTTAGTCTGTTATCTTTAACTTCAAAAAACCCTGCTCCGCTCAATCTCGGCCATCATTACTGCCCTGCCGAGAATAGGAAGGCGATTGGCCGAAAACCCTTCGCCAAGTCCTTGTGGCGCACTCTAAGTGGCGCAACCTGAACCGCCTCGTTTTCGCCTCGTATTCGTGCGCAGACATTTCCTTTCCTCTCCAGGTTTTGCTCAGCTATTATGTATTGGCATTCAGTGAGACTTATGCTCGACGCGTTTCTGTCTTTTGCTGATACCCTTCCCCCTTGCTATTCAACTGCTTGCGTGTAGATAATAGGCCCACGCCCATCGCGTTATTACTCAGCCATCTAATCCAAACATGGTGACTCAAAGGTCGCATAAAAAGTCTCGTAATGGTTGCGACCAGTGCAAGCGGAGGAGGATTAAGGTACCCGACCATTATAACTAGATCTGATAATAGCTGTCACACTATAGTGTGACGAAGACCACCCGTGTCTGAACTGCTCCAGGCGCGGCATGGACTGTACATTTAAACATCGCAGCAGCGCCACTCCCCCCAGTAGGGCTAATAACGACGTTGACATCTGATCTGATATCCAAGGTCACCTGCAAGGTAGTAGTGACATACCACAACTATTTAGTGAAGACCCCTTTCATGCCTTTAATGATAGATTATTAGAGGGACCCTAGTTTCCTTAGGAATGGACAGGGCAGGACCTAGAGCTAATGCATTACTACACACTTTATGCATTAAAAATATTTGCCAGGCGGCTATAAATATAGGAAATATAGCAGGTTATAGTTCTAAAACTTGTATACTTATACAAGTTTCTTATACATAGGATTCTAGGCTTATTAGCTTTTTATCTTGCTTCCCTTAAACCTAAGAGATATAGCCATTACCTTGCTAGTGCTAGATTCCACATGTCTCTAGGCTTGTGATTATATTAAAGGATCCTCTTGTCTCCATCTCGTGATAACTGCTACGCCCTATTCTACTTCTCTAGCCTTATTATAATCTATATCCATGGCTCCCCCACGGAACCCTCTAAGTCTTGCATGGCTAGGGGACTTAACTTAATTATTAAACTTTTTAGTCTATGTTAAGGAACTCTTGTCCTCCATCTATACTTTAAACAGGTATAGCAAAGCCCTCTAAAATAATTATTCATGCGGGAATTTGTGATGGATAATATAAATAAGCCGTAAGTTCAATACCAGCGACATAAAATATAATAATAAGCTCCTGCCCTGCCTAACCCACTCACCAGAACCAATCAGACCACCCTCTTCAAAGGCCTTACCTCCCACCTAACCAGCCTCCAAACGCTTATAACATCCGAAATTCCCAACGCCATAGAAAGGTCTACCTTCCTTCAAGCGCTTGACCGCCTCAAGGCCTCTTTTACTTGTATCGAAAACGCCTCGCCACCCCTCGAATGCGGTATGCTCTACATGTGGCCACTCTCCGTTGATGAGCAGTTTCTTAGCCTCCTTTAAGAACGACATCCCATGGCCCTCGTGATTCTAGCGTTCTATAGTGGGCAACTCCATGCATTTAAGGATTACTGGTTCATCAGCGGGCAAGGAGCAGCGTGGCTGGGACATGTTGAGGTTGCCCTGGGGGGAAGGTTGAGTGAGTGGCTTCTTTGGCTTAGGAGACTATTGTTGGAGTAATAGAAGGCTCAATCAACAAGAAATATAAAGTGTGAAATATCATAGAGCCATGTGATGGCGAATCAAAATTTCCAATCCCGCCCGCGAGGGACGTGACTAAGGTTGCCAATATACTGTGAGAGCTGGATTATACCGTTATTTTATATCCTTACAGGCGAAATAACAAGTTCACCCAATGCTCAGCTTGATGCTATAATCACTCATGCTCGCCCAAAAACCGTTCATGTGCGTCAATCCTCTGATACCATCACGAAGCATCCTATATTAGGCCAAACATTTGATCATCTCATCAAGATTATAGTTTTAACGTCTCCTCCCTCTCAGCGAATGGTGTTTTCAGCCAAGGGAGGGACTGTTGCTCAATATTCGTGTTCCACATAGCCATCCAAGCCCACAGTATCGCCGGCGATCTCCTCGTAGTCCTTCTCTAAAGCTACTATATTTTCGCGGGCCTCCAAGAATTCGCCCTCTTCCATACCTCGCCCACGTACCAATGAATGAAAGCACGTTTGGAGTACATGAGGTCAAATTGGTGGCTAAGGCGACTTCAGGCCTCGGCGATGGTGGTGGAGTTGGAGAGCATGGTGACCGAATGGTCAACGGAAGCAAGCTCGCTGTTAGGAACAAACATAGGCTTCTGGTTGTTGATGCCAAATTTAAAATCGCTTGGACACCACTCGACCAGGTTAAAAGAGGCCGTAGCCTTGATATCAGTAACAGCTCGGACCCAGTCGTGAGGCATCACGTCACCATGGTACAAAAGAGCGACTGCCATATACTTTCCGGTTTGAGGATCGCAGACGATTATCTGGTTCCAAAGTTCAAAGCCTGCCAGACGATTACACTGAAGGGACATTCTTGAAGAAAAGACAGGACACATCCACTGCAAGGTGAGATTCTTAATCTTGAAGCTCTCGTGAGCACTGCAGTTACTAGAGATGACAGGATCATACGAGATTAGAGGGTATTAAATACGCGGGAACGGCACAAGATTAGTCTGGAACTCATTCAAGTCAATGTTAAGGTCACCATTGAAACGCAGGCTGGTGGTAAGAGAGCTAACGACCCGGGCGATGAGACGGTTGAGGTTATTATAACCAGGGCGGGGGATGTCAAGCTTGCGCTTACAGATATCGTAGATAGCCTCGTTGTCCATGAGGAAAGCGCACTCAGAATTCTCAATGGTACTATGCGTGGATAGGACAGCATTGTAAGGTTCCACCACGGCAGTCAACGTGCGAGGAGATGGGTAGACGGCAAACCCAGCTTTGACATCTTGCCATACTCTGAAGAGAGATGCTCAAGTAAAAGTGCGCCGAAACCAGAGCCAGTACCGCCACCAAAGGTGTGGAAGACCATGAAACCCTAAAGTGAAGAACAGTTATCTCCAAGGAAATTAGTATACAATCCAGGACTCAGGGAGTGTTCCAATGCACACCAGCCACACGACGAATGCGGTCAACAACGCCTTTAACAAGCGTCTTGCCGACGGTGTAGTGGCCATGAGCATCTAGAACGTATTAGCTTGGCTTACCACGCGGCTCTTAAATATTCGGAGGTCAAACAGTTGTTGGCGGCATCCTCCTTCCCGCTTATTAGCTGCTCAGGGTGGAACAGATCGCGGTAGGTATCAGTGCGTATCTCGTCGATAGGCTATACCACCATGAACCTGTCAGCTCAAATTCCAGCTCCCTACTCGCCCGTTACACACCAAAGGGTCAAGGTCGACAAAGGTGGAGCGAGGGACGAATTTGCCATCGCCAAACTCGGTGAAAATTGTCTCATAGGAGTCGTTCTGATGCATGTCCGTAACGATATAGGGATTTACATGGCCATCGGCTGTTAGGCCGTGCTCGAGCAGATAACTAGATAGTAATTGAGCAATTAACCACCGCCAGAAGGATCACAAAGCAATAAAGACTTACAGTTCCCACGCTGCATTACCCATCTGCGTACCAGCCTGGTCGATATGAAGGTAACAAATCTAATCGTTTAGCACATCGTTTTCCGTCATATGAGAGTATCGGGTAGGCCCTGAATGCTATTGAGCGTCACATCACGAAGCAAACTCCTTGTCGAGCTGAATCCCTCTCCGCAAGAACGGGCAGGGACGGAGCGGATTAATGATTTGCCAGATAAACTGGCCAACCATTTCGAAAAAATTATTCCGAACAGGACTATATATAACGTGAAGACTGACAACCCACGAGATGACTTCAATTTCATGAGTAGTCGAAGTACCAGCAACGGCATTTGTACTCAAAAGACCTCATTGATTGATTAACCTCTGCTTGAAATTTTTATAAGTGAACCTATTTGGCAAGAGTCTGATAGATATAAGCTCATAACTGCAGCGTATGACCTCACTTAGTTCTCTATAATTCCTATTTTCTACAATACAAACCATTTAGTTGAGATCGTCCTTTACACCTCGGGTCCGGCCGAAACAGGGCAGCCACTGTAATAGGTCAAGCACTAGGGACTAGAATGTAGTATTTACCACCAAAGATATCTCTAGAGGACCGCCTCCCGACCCTGTCTTTGTATGACAATGAGGGGTTTCTCCTAATACCGGCGTCTAACACACTAGACCAGGCATTTGAGCCATAAGATGGCTTCAACGGCGCTCTGATTTGTCCTTTTCAAAGTATCCAATCCATTAGTCTTTATAAGGAATCCTCAGTACTAGTGCGATTACATATATGTTGAACGACAGGCCAAATTTATTGCAGTAAACCAGAATATGAACATCCACCGTCGGGAGGCTACTCCTGGAGACATGCACGTCTTCCATAACATAGACTCACCACACCTCTCGATATTGACAGTATAGAACCCAAAGACCCCCAGGCATAGCATCAAGTTCAGGTCCTTCTTTTCTCCACAAAGTCCATAACGTCAAAGAAGCTCCTTCTATAAGTTCTCTGCTGCGTAGTCCAGTTAACGTGCTGCAACCCAAATGCATGTGCATATGTTCCCCATTCCCAGTTATCGACCCAAGTCCACATGAGCGCACCCATGACATTCACTCCATCTTCCCAGATGCTTTTGAGGACCTCTGTCAAATAACTCAAAAAGTACTCTGATCGTTGAATGTCAAATCTCGTATCATCTAACTGGGAATCTGATGTATTTGATATCGCAAGTCCAAATTCAGTGATCATCACTGGTATCTTGAATGTATCCCAGAGATAGAGTAGTTGAGTTCGTAGGTAAGTTGGAGCTGCGTATACAGCGTAGTCGGCATGGTAGCCTATATTCCAGCCATTCACAGTCTTCTGGGTCAAGCCAACGCAATTTGGATAGAGAGTGTTAGTACTCGCGTTGTCCGCAGCGCAAGTAGCTATGTCAACAGCTGGGTATATTATAGTAGCAGAATATGCGTCGAGCCCCACAAAGTCTACGGGTGCTCAGTTAGGCTTTGATCGCGGGTCAACGAGCGGGATTCACGTACCGAGTGTTTTATTCAGATAACTCAGATCCCCCTCGGTCAATGGCACGTAGTCTTGTATCGTCATTTTATATGCCATTGGGTAGTCCTTCCCCAGTACGAGAGGGTATAGAAAAGTCCCAATATTAAGTTCATCGTAGTGCCTCGCTGCCGCAACATGGGAACTATTAGATGGTGCCTGAGGTATACCAGGACTAACACCCATTTTCATAGAGACTCGTCCTTTGCCTTGGAGTTCGTCCTTATAGAAATGATACAGGCGGGCATGGGATTTGATCACTGCATCAATAGCCGGCCCACTTGCGCAACCAGGTTGTGGCTCATTGATTGTAATCCAAATGGGTACACGGTCGGCAAAGTGGGACATAACAACCTTGCCGTAATTCACAAATGCGTCTTCAAACGTCTCATTCTGGTAACCGAAATTACTTCGGCCAAAATAAGGTCTTTCGGTCATAGCTGAGTAATTAACTCCGAAAAATTGCGCAGGAGTATCAAAATGGAGAAGCGTGACGATTGGTTGCATTCCTTTGTAGATGACAAAGTTTATGAGATCGTTATAGTGTCTGAGGCCATGCAGGTTGACAGGAGACCCTGGGACAGCAAACGGCAATATACGTGTCCAAGCGACACTGAACGAGTAATACTTCACTCCCATTGCTGCTAGACGCTCTATGTCTTCCTTATAGAGGTAATAATTTTCGTTCGCAGTGTAGTCGTTTTCCAGGTTCCCTCCGGCTCGAGGCAGTAATTCGGGAAGTGCTGGCGATCTTCCTTCATCAGCAACAGCGCCCTCAACTTGTGCTGCAGCGCCTGCCACGCCAAACACAAAATCTTCGGGAAATGAGTAGCAGTCGCGGGGCCCAAAGTATAGTGGCGGTGGCAAGACTAGCTCTGTAGCCATAACCGCTGAAGCGGAAACAGTGGTGGAATAAAGACCTCGTGTAAAGCCCGGCGGATCCAGGTTGTCCCATAATTCGGAGAAGGCAGCCTGGCCGTAGGGACTTTCAGTGTCTGTAGCGGTTGGGACAGCATTTGGATCCCAGTTTCCCCAAGAGGATGACGATAGACTTGGAAGCAAATGCTTCACAGCAGCATAGGAAGGGCCGTAGGTAGGCAGAGTGGAAGGCTCAACATAAGAGGCAGTGCGAACGGTCTCGGTCAGAGTGTACGAAAATTCACCGAAGCGATATGACGGTACATTATTGACAGGTGTTTCTTCGACAGCTCTGGTGCAGTAAGGTCTACCAGGAGTTCCCTCGGTAGAAATATAAATTTGTTGCGCAAAAGCTACAGCGATGTAAGATATAAAATGACACAAAAGCATGATGGATGAGGTACATCAATGTAGTTTGAAAAACAACGGCGACCACCATATCGGCACGATGGGACAAGGCATTTTATATGGTGTGTCAAAGGTGCTCCAGATGTGAACTGAGACTAATGGGAAACCCAATTTTTCACTGTTGACGATAGGAAAGATGCCTATTGTCCGTAATTCTGGGAACGCGTAATAACCTGGACCAGTTTACACCGAGTCCCGAACCATTACCCCGCTCTCTACGTAATCCACAGATGGTGCAAAGCATAGTAATCTCGATAAATTAGAACTTCGTATCTCAATCCTCATGTGTGATTATGACTTACGTCAAAACTGAAGGAGTGGTTAAATACCGCTAGGACCCTTTGGGATAGGATGTTCATCATCCTTCCAAATTCACCAAGTATTCGTATGGTATTCGGGTTCGACATTTCCTAATGTGGTTGTATTTGACGTATACAGGCGGTATATATCACGTATTGAAGAGATTTCGGCCAGTGGACCCTCCAAAATGACTCGGAATTGTTTCGGGTTATTAGAAGCCGACCATTCTCCTTGTTGATACCCTCGAGCCTCCTTTGACGTCGTTTCTACTACGCGTCCTTGTCCTTTTCCCCGCACCCCGCCTTCGGCTAAGCTTAACCGACGCGCAGTATTGTGGATCCCTTGCATGAATAAGCTCAATGAATGTCATAGTGTTACTGGGCGGTAAGCGATGTGGGTGGGTATGCCACTAAGCTGCAAGATTTCGTGTCAAGAAAAAGTGGGGTCATTTATTACAGTGACATGGGATTAGCCCAGATGCGTCCCTTTTTTATGAATGTTGTATGTAATATGTGGGCAGCAGTTGGGTTCCAGTATTGTAAACAAATACCTGTCTCAATCAATCAGTTGGCATATTTTTGATGATTTCGGTCCTCATTCGTCACCATGTTTACTAGTTCGTATGCTATTAGCTGGTTCGGACCTTAACTATTGGTTAGGCTTACGCGTATTCGTTACATCGTATTCGTATTCGTACCTGACTGAGGTCGATCGGCAATAAATAACCCTCGCAACTTACTATCCGTGGGCTCCGTCCGCTCTTTCCGGGGCAGATTAGGCGACAACCTGGAATAGAGTCGCATCATCCTGACCTTCCACCCGGACAACCATTGCATAACTACCTCTGATAGTATCGACTCTATAATAAAAAATGCCATCATGGAATACAAACATGCTAGGCAGACCTTTCGGGATCAATAAGAGGCAGTGAAAGAGTGTCCCCACGCTTTACGGGTTTCCCCGAAATACATCATGCTTTGGAATTCCCAAGCTTCTCCCAGCCAGAGACTGTCGCCATTGACCGGTTATAAGCAAAACCATATCTGAGGGTGGTATAGATCAATCCCATCTGTAGAGATAGGGTTGTCTGCATCTACGACCACGGGACTGGAAAGCGGGGGAGGGATAGCCTGGATCTACTCCTGATGCAGGAACCCTCTATCACTGCATACCGCACCCATGTTAGCCACAGCGCCTGACGCCTTTACCGACCAACGTACCCAAAAGTACCAAATTTCGCAGCTACAATGATGCCCACTTCCAGGAACACCACCATACTGGTCACCAAGCTACCAGGAAAGACATCCGTTCTCGGCCTGACACTTACCAACGAGCCAACGAAGCTTCTCAAATGCCATCTCTATCATGATAACTATGGATTAGACCACCGTGGAACCTACTCTGAATGGGATCTCCGACCAGAGCGCAACGGAAGCCCGGAACCCAAGAGAGCATATGACCGAGCTGACTGGCCTGAGACTGGCTACAAGTCACTAGGACAACTAGGCGAACCACGCGCAATCCACTCCACAACTGAGCTCGACCACGAAGTTGCGCGGCTGATTAAAACAACAACAAACGTACTCGACCAAGACGCCCCACTGTAGAGGGCATCACCCTACTCAAAACGACGGTCCACCCTGGGGCTCAAAACCCACCAGACCATCGTCAACCTCACACGAAGGAAATGGGAGAGAAGCTGTGCTACCATAGGCATTAACCGCCCAATTACGTTACTGAAGAATTATCAAAGTCATATTCCGGGCCGAGAATAAACCCATGATTATACTAAGAAACTTGCGTCAACACGTATGGAGTTACAGTGACTGTACCAACAAGTCCAGCCTCAACTGCAAGAAGAGGGTCTTTCATCGAGAGGGGAAACGGCGTAGAACCCGCCGTCTTGAGCTTCGGTAGAAGCCCTCTGAGATAGTTCCACATTACCGTGGGGACAACAATCTGGACTTCATTCTTCCCCACTTTGAGATATCGTGAAATATCGATGTCAGGCTTCAAGAGATCCAAGGGTGGCGTCTGTTTCCCGTTGACAAAGACTCGTGCCGCCTCGGTTATGCGCCCTAGATTAAGGTATGCACCATCAGCTTGCCCCTTTAAACATCCCTTAGAAGAGCACCAGTCGAACGAAGTGCTGTAGTAGCCCAGACCTGATACATTTGCGAGTGTTGGCAGCCGGTCCCAAGATACAAGCTCCTGTAGCGCATGGGTCGTGTTACGCTTGCGCGCAATAACGGAAGCATCATATAGGTTCTCAGGCGCCTCCCAATGCTCGGCCACCAGAGTCCAGTTTGACAGCGGGAAAGCGGGCGCCACAGCGTCTCCGTGAACGCCGACTGTTTTGCCGTTGTCGAGACGAACAGTCTGGATGCCTTTGGCATAGGCCACATGAAGTACAGCCTCCAAATGTGTGCCCACCTCGGTGCCAATCACGTTGGGGGGAGCTGAAATGATCACATGTCTCGGCGTTGGCACCGATTTTGAGAGGCTATCACTAAAGGCAATGATGACCGTCTGATTTCCAGCGAGGTCCAGTGGGATAATTGCCTTCCCGCCATTTTGGGTGTAAGCCAACACCGGTGAGCGATCGCCTGTCCAGGCGTCGTAGAAGTAGGGTGACTGAGTGCTGTTGACAATCAACTGGCCGGATGCCTTGACCATGTCACTGAAGACCACAGCATAGCCGACGTCGCCCGCATCGTACCACGTGGTATACCAAGTTCCGTTCGTCTTCACGCCAACACGAGGACTGAGGCCAATTGAAGTTAATTTTTCGGCGACCTTCTTGTTCGCGACGTGATAGACGCTTCTGAGTCTCTGGAGCCCTCGTAGCTCGCGGTGGAATTTTTCCTCGGTGTCATTACCGATTGGATAAAACCCAGGAGATCCTCCACTAAAGATGATCGGAAAGCCTTCGGAGGCGTATCTTTTCAGGCTGGCGACGGCACTGAGTGTGAGGTTCTCGGACTCTTCAACGACCATGGCCTGCCACTCTGGCCCATTGGGAGCTAAGTGTGCATTCTTGACTTTCGGTTCATCCAAGCCAAGATTGTCTGACGAGAGGTAAGTGTATGACCATCCTGCAGGGGACAGTTAGCCAGACCCAGATCAATAATCCAAAAGTGGGAGACTTACCTCCGTCAACGAGGTCGACAGGCTCAGTTCCTGCAACAATGGTGGTAGTAGATTGTTTTGAGTATCTTATGATGTCGATCTTGGGAACGCCCTGCCTAAGGACATGTGAGACTCTGGCCACATAGTCGAAGACTTCCTTGAGGCCATGATTCCAAACGGGCTGCTTCTCAGACCATGGATCAGAAAAGAGGTAAGCGAATCCTGTGTGTCCAGGCCAAGTGGTGGCGTAGTAGTTTCCAGTGTATGCCCCCCCGTGGAGGACAAATCGATTGACACCTGCTGCAAATGCACGATTTATGGAGAAGAGAAGGTGGGAAACGGGGTAGCGATATGCCTGATTTGGAACAGCTCCCATTTCATTCGAGATGATTCTCTTCCCTGTCAACTGTGCTGGGCCGACAAACCTGCGATACAGGTCGATGTTGTCCTGGAAGCCAAAACTTTCGCATTCAGGAATATCAACATGAGGGATAGCAGCAAGCATGTCCACCGGGAAGTTGTATGCTGGTTGCACCGAAAGGTCCTTTCCAAGTCGTTCGCGCAACCAGCGGCGGAGAGCATCTAGGTATTCCGCGTATCCTTCGCCGAGAACTTGATGAAACTGGTTGAGACGCCGCTCCATCTCCTCCCGGTTGTCAAGGGTGCATTCGAACTTCCCGGGACTAGCGGGCTGTAGAATGGCATTGTTCTGCTTAAAAGCAAACAAAGGGAGGAAGGGATTGATGCTGATGCCAAACTTGCACTTGAACCTGCCAGGTATCGACTGAGACCAGGATATGTTGGATGCAACCTCGAGGCTGTCCTCCCAACCTAGCAAGATTGGTCAGTACTCGCTCGTGTGTCTTGCTCCAAGAATGCAGAGACTACTTACCGCAACCTCCGGCCTTGATCAAGCGATCTGCCACACCGTTTGTTAGGATATACTTTTCCCAGAAACGGGCAACTGCCTCGGCGCCATGAGCACTAAAGTGGTCGACCGCATAAGAACCATTGCGAAAGATGGTGTCATTCATTGACGCGCTTGGTTTGAACTCCAAATTCTTGTGTAATGTCTTCTTCTGGAAAAACGAGAAGACCCGATGGTAGGTGCCGGGACTTGCGTTTGGGAACGTTACCATGGCATGTCCATCATGCCGCGACACATGTCGCGTCTGGTCTGCAAGACTACTGTGACGAAGCCAATACTGGTCGTATGTGACATTCTTCAGGTCGAAATTGTCACGAACTTCGAATGTATGAGATTCTTGGGACACGACCAGCGCTGAAGTGAAAGCAACGAGCTCTCCCGTGCCCCAGCCGGGGATCTCTCCGTCAAATATTCCGCTGTCGGGCACTTTGGCAGTGAAAGGAACCTGTAAGGAAGCTATCAGAAAATGAAGACCTTGTAGCAGAAAGCGCACAACGTGATACCAGATCCATCTGAAGTCCGTCCTCGGAGACATCAGCAGGTACTCCCTGGCCCTGGTTAGGTCCGAAAGCAAAGTCCATGAGCATACCATGCTCAGCATGTGCTTCTAGAGCTGCTCGAAACACATTTTGAAACGCAGGCGTTCCAAAATTGTACCGTTCCCAGTTAGCACCCGGGGGCATAGAGCCAACGTGGCCCCCCCCGTATTCGAAGAAAGGGACGAATTCCAGGCCGCCACCGCCGACTGATGCTACAGACTCGACATCATGCTGGACTATTTTAGGATCAACACTGGCATCAGGAAGCCAGTATCGGAAAAGGGGTCGATCTGATGACGGGGGATTGGCAAATGTTGCAGGCTGCCCATACCAGTCTGCCGCGAGCACTGGCGGCGAAAGGGCAGTGGCTAGCAACCCTAGGTGCAGAAGAGATCGCATGATGGGACTTGAGACGGAAGCGTGCAAGAATTATACATGAAGTGGTTGATGACACCAGGTTTTATAGGTAGGCGTGTAGCCCTTAGTCTGGGGCTCATGCTCCATGGTAGGTAAATCGGCCGTTACCCCTCAAATCTGCCCAAAATGTCGGATCCAACTTGTTCATGGGGCCCCAAGGAGGCTGTCCCTCTCTGGCAACGTCTCATATGGTTGACACAGGACTGGTTGGATAACTCACCACGATCTCGGCCGAACGCTATCCCGAGGGATCGTTATGTGGACATTCTGTTCGCTATCTCGCGCCATAGTTATCCGATTTTCTTGGGTCTTAACGGAGCCTAGGGCCAATTACTCAAGGCACGCTGCTGGGTGGCATCCTCGCCAACGGCCCATCTTAACTGGGCTTGGTAACTCTCCCGGAGCCCCAGTGGGCCCCAGTGCCCAGCATGTCGCTCAGGAGATTAGATGAGATGAAGAGGAAGCGGAGAAGACGGTGCTGGTGGCCATTCTCCCACCCCTCCCTCCTCCTTACCCCGGCGTATTACAGTTCAGCAGTCGTTCGAAGGCAGGACTATGCAACACCATATCGGGCTAATAGGAGGTCGCCCATGGGGGTCGGACCCCTGCACACTGGGGAAATAACCTAGTGAGGGGAACTGGCAGGAAAACGCCCCGCAACTGGCACTGCGGGAAAATATGGCCGATGGGACCGGTACATCTCCTCCCGACTATACGTATCAGATTACTCCCGCTTGAATTGCTATTATCTAAAATTAGATGGATTTTGTTTGATATCTCGATAAACTTCTGGAGATCTCGCCCGCCCAGCCGAGAAAGGCGAAACGACGAGCCAGACGCCGTGACCCATGTGTTTGGAGCACTCAAAAAGTGAGCTGTACCATCTCGTATTCGCTTCGTATTCGTACGCAGACATTTCCTTTCCTCTCCAGGTTTTGCTCAGCTATTACGTATTGGCATTCAGTGAGACTTATGCTCGACGCGTTTCCGTCTCCTGCCAATACCCTTCCCCCTTGCTATTCGACTGCTTGCATGCAGATAATAGGCCCACGCCCATCACGTTATTACTCAGCCATCTAATCTAAACATGGTGACTTAAAGGTCACATAAAAAGTCTTGCAATGGTTGCAACTAGTGCAAGTGGAGGAGGATTAAGGTACCTGACCATTATGACTGGATCTGATAATAGCTGACGTTTCCCTTGCTGAGATAGCCACCTGTCAGCAGTCTCCACCGCAGTTTTTATGTTTTCCCCGCATTTCGAAGACACTCCGTCGCACACTATCATCGGTATTCGATTATGGATGCCCCTCTGAGCATTTGCATCATACCACCTCACTCGAGATGCTCAGATCTCGGATATGGATGCACCACATAGAGAGAACGGTATTAGGAAGCGGTCAACCAATGCGTTTGTGAACCCTATATTTTCCACAGTGTCACCAGTCTTGTTACTCATATGGGGCTTAATCGCAGATGCCAACGATGCCGCAAGCAGAAGATTAAATGTTCCGGATTCCAGCCCTGCAACACATGCCACAGGCGAAAATTGACATGTGTCTTCGATGACCGAGACCAGAAAGTCCTTGTGACTAGGGGGTACGCAGAGCCTGCTTCTTTTTTCAGCCTTATCGTACGAACCTAATGCCGGTTGGCAGATTCATCGAAGATCTTCAGCGAAAGGTTGCGCTAATAGAACGAGGAGAAGAGGATCTAGCTAGCCCGCAGAGCCATTTGGAGCAGGAAAGGACAAGACCCGATGACGGTATGGTTCACAATTTTCGACCTCGATATAAATCTGACCATACTAGGTGGAGATAAGCTCCATATGATAGAGTCACGACTGAGTTCGAATTTGGAAGGCGCAGACTTGACAAACCCACTATCAACCGGTCCGTCGACATTCTCGACGGCCGTGACAGGGAGGACGTGTAAGTTGCCTGCCATCTGCTTCTTGACTCATGGCTCATTGCGTTGGTAGTTTACTTGGGAACTTCGTCAAATTGGTCTTTTACTCGAAGGATACTAAGCATGACCCACGAACATCTCTACAACGCTCCCCTCCCAACAGATAGTTTGCTGTTTGAAGGCTCGACTTACGATTTTGGATGGGACGGGTCGAGAACCTCCGTTTATCAAGAATCCCCAATCGTGCCAACCTTGGATTACTCTATTTATCTTATCAAGGCTGTCAAGTTCCATGCAGGACAGCTGTTCCATTTATTTGATGAAGTGACCTTTATGGGAGGACTGTACGCCTTCTATGACAATCCCCAGGGGCATGTTAACACTCCAAACTTATGGTACATCCACTACCTGGTTATCATAGCGCTTGGAAAAGCACTCGTCTCCCACAAGAACCAGTCTACGAGACCTCTTGGCTGCGAGTTCTTCACGAAAGCTCTCCAACTACTCCCCGACTCTACGCATCTTGGTAGGGAGCCTGTCATTGGAGCTGAGATTTTATGTTGTCTCGCATTGTACCTTCAGTCGTTGGACTACCAAAACTCAGCGCACAACTACGTATGTTAATCTTGTCAAAATATATGCAACAGCTAACCAGTTTAGATTGGTCAAGCTGTGCGTATCGCCCTTGCACAAGGTATGCACACAGACATGCCAGCGCAACAACTTGGGGAAGCTGTGGTTCAGAGGTGTCGCAAGATATGGTGGACAATCTATATCTTGGATCGGCAGATAACTTCGTTGATGGGCTTACCGCAATCAATTCACGACAGTCAAATTCACCATCAACTCCCGTCTTTTCCTGGATCGCCTCAGAAAGCGGTTGCCTTGAGGATGCAAATTCGTATGTGCCAGATTATTGCAGAGATAAACAGAAGTAAGTTCTCCACTTTACTGTGAGCACCACCTAACCGATTCAGCCGTGTATGCACCGAATGGAAGGCTCAACCGAAAATTCCTTCTGAGGACTAAAGCCGCGCTGGCTAACACAACCGACCTCGCCAATGACCTCCAAGGGTCATTCGATTTGCAGTTAGATAAGTCTACGATAAGTGGCGTTTCGCGCCTCTCAGCTCATCTACATCTACTATACCACCGGGTTTGTCTATCAATGATCCTTCAAGGAATATACTTACGTGCGTAGTGTATTGTTTTGGCAACGCGACCTTTATTATTGTGCTTCCTAAAGATGCGCTTCCGGTCTGCCGATATTTGTCTCGAGACTCTCAAATTGTCTGCAAATGTGCTGCGGCTACTTCAGGTTTGCGTGGATTCAGCTCAGCAGCAACTCAGCATTCTTGGGTGCTTATATGAACAAAGCCTTCTTGGTAGGTAGCTTTCAGAATTATTCTACATAATATTGACAAGGAACAGATAGCTTCCTGCCATTTGACCTCGAGTCCACGTTTGTCTCCAGTGTGGTCCTATTGATGGCCCCAGCAATCGATTCTAATCTCTTAGGTAACCAAGTTCCATGGCTACAGAAGAGCTGCGTGATACTGGATGATATGATAACCCGCAGAAATCTTATCGCCCGATTCCGAAAAGCCGAGCTCGAGCAGCTGGATGGCCTGCTCAGCTTGTACCTGGTCGACAACCTCAAATCGTCGATTCAACAAGGAAAACAGAACTGGGATTTGCGTCGTCCTCTTTACCACCTCCATACCCAGACTTGCCTCGGGTGAGCGTCGGACTGACCACTGAGGAGATAATGGCCGTAGCTGACGGACCGCCAAAACCTCGAGTTGTTAGAGTATGTACCGGGTTGGCGATGCTCGTTTAACAATCGCTGCAAGGGCCGAATAATGCAGTGGAAGTCCGGGCTCACATCACAATTAACTTTCTCGGGCAGGCAACGACAAGCATTCTCGATTGTGCCATGAATAAACGGGTCTGCGGTTCGTAAAAGCTTTGTTGAATACTTTAGCCCGAATCACATCCATTAAAACGGAAGCCCACCTCCTTAAGTTTTTGGTACTTTGTTTCCTGAGCCATATTTCGCCGAAGACAATAGAAGAGCCGGCAACCAAGCTCGATATATCAACGCTCTAGATTATCAACGCTGATAGGTGCTAGACCAAGAGCATGACGGGCCCAGTCCTCGAACGGTATTTCCAAAAACCTCTCCATGCTTTCCCAGGCTAGCGCTTCGTAAATTTTCTCAGCGCTAAGATCACGGGACTCGGATGGTCTCCACTTCCATGGTGAATATGGGGTCTCGCAGGCACTGTCCCGCACAAGAATGTGCGGTTTGAGCTCAAGGTCATCGGTAAATGAGCGAAACCGAAGAAGACGAGAAATCCTATCTATATCGTCTGCCCAGTTAATCCGTCTTACGTCGCCTAGTCTCCAGCACGCTGGTGTTGAAGGTGAGTCCCTAGTGAGTGGAGTATTTAGGGGACTGGCAGGTTCACTCTCGACCTTCGTCGTCGCAATACTCCAGCCCGAACGGGATGGACGCAATATGCTGCGAGGATTACACTACATTTCTCTGACAACTGTCGGAGAATATTGGTGAGGCGCAAAACCAGAGCTTTATATGTAGAGGATACACGATTCTGGAGCCCCTGCGGCTACTCTCGATAGCAATCAAGCAACTACTCCTCCTTTCATACATACATGCGACATAGCACTTTCTTCACCACCACTCAGGCTTCTCTGAAGCAGCAATTTCCATCTACTCATCGTCGAGCACGTCGACGACCGTCTTCGGCCATTTGCGAGCCGGGACACGACGCTTGAACAGAATGTCGATCTCACGGAAGGACCTGTTCTTCATCTCAGGAATCCAGATCCAGGACATGACTGTGCAGGCAAAGGCGGTGCCAGCCCAGATGTAGCCGCTCTTGCCGCCCAGGTTCCATTTATCGGTGTTGAGCATGTAGCTGGAAAGGAAGATGCAAGGAATATTGACCACGTAGTAGGCGCCTCGTCCAATACCGGTTGTCAGGGGCCTGAGACGAACGGAAGATGTCTCGCCAATGATGACCCATGAGGCAGGGGCGGGTCCCAAGCAGAACAGGACGGAGACGATCAAGCCAAGTGATGCTTGCGCATTGCTAGCCGCCTTGCTAGTACTATCTCCAACTGAAGCCGCAATACCGAGCGCGACCAAGAATACACAGTTGATGAATTGACCATAGACATAGATGGTGCGTCGGCCGAGGTATGTGGTGAGGACCCAGGAGAGCATGACCATGACCGCCTGGAGGGCCGAAGTGATGAGACCAAGTGAAAATGCGGTGTTGTCTGCCATACCGGCCTCTGCGCTGGTGTTAGTCTGCTTGCTACGAGGTTGCAGGAAATGGGTAGACTCACGTTTGAAAAAGTAAACCGCCTGATTAGCAATCAGATTGCCCGTCAGATTCTGAGATGCGTACACACCGCACACAATCAATGTGCGATAGCGATCGGTACCTTTCCAAAGTTCAATGAGACTGGGCTTCTTCTCAGTCTTCTCAAGCTCGATCGTGCGACGCATCATTGCGACTGCGTCAGCGAGATTATCATTTGCACTCATGCGTCCAAGGCGTTTGACAGCCTTCTCTGCCTCAACCAGGCGGCCCTTTCGTACGAGCCACCAGGGTGATTCAGGCGCAATGAAGATTAGGATAGCGAGGGGAGTAGGGAACATCCACTGGAGTGCAATGGGAACTCTGGGATGAATGTTAGTACAGTCGATGGCATCGATGGGAGCGGACGAACCTGTACGCGCTGGAGTCAGGCTTGGATTGGTAGTGGTAAGTGATACCGCCGACAATGATGGACCCAATTGCCCAGAACATCTGCAACATTTGCGTCGCCGGAGCTCTCAATCTCATTGGCACAATTTCGGCACAGTAGGCGGGTGCATTTGCGATGAAAATGCCCCACGGGATGCCTTCCAGGATCTGCGACGCGAAAAACATCCCCTGGCTGTTGCCGAAATAGAAGATGAAGATGAAAGCGTTCAGTGCCATGAGGCCGCCAATGGTTGCCCATCGATATCCGATCCAACTGGTAATGGGCCCTGCAACGAATACTCCGATGAAGGCACCGACGGGTCCGCTACACTGGAATGCCGACTGCCATGAGGCTTCGATAATCCAACCTCCTCCCTCTACGTGGCTCTGTACACCAAAATCCCTGGCGAATTGAGCGGTGGCTATGAACTGTCCCATCAAGAAAACACAGTATGACTCCATGATCTATCGCAGCGTTAGAGAAATGATCTATCTGCCGATTGTGGGCAAGAGCTTACAATGGTGCATGACATGACGAATGCCCACCAGCTGGCAGCGGGATAGGCCTTGACGGCCTCGATCACAGTCATATTATGTTCGACCTGCTCGGCAGCGATGGCGCCCGCCCTGTCGTAGTCGACCTTCTCGTCAACATCGTAGACAGGTCCGTTGTTCGAGGTGGCCTGCGCCTCGACCTCCGCCGCCGAGGTCTCCTTCTCCGTGGTGTCACTAGGCATGTTGATGATTTCTGAGAGAAAACGGTGAATAACGAAAGAGCGGCAGGCACGACGCTGGGGGTTACAGATCTTTATAACTGCGACCACGCGCTTTTGGTGGGTGGTAATCCTGATCCAAGCTCAATTAGGTGAAGCTTACTCCGGACCGACCGCACCTTTTCACCCCTTCAATTGGCGGACATAGCTCACCCGAGGTGCGCGAACAACCCAAGTGAGGTACACCCCTAATTGAACATCTCCCCATTCATTTTAGCCGTAGGTGCATCTTCTCCCGAGCTGCGCTCAGGCCTGCGTGTAACGGTGTAATTTTAATTAACTTATGGAGTGTTCTTGTCGAGCGAAGAAATGGGAGACGAACTAGTCGGGGGTAGATGACCCGGTCGCATCCCCCATGTTGCTGTTTCCCCGCAAGTTGCAGTTGCGGGGGGGCTTTTCCTGTTCGGTTTGCTCCCTCGATTAATTCCACGATGCACCGGGCGACTAGAGCACTTTCACAATCTCCGGATAATGGGAAATTCATAATCAATATTAATTTTATTCAATATTATAGTTGCTAGTGGATTATTGACTTTGATTCGCTACCATTCGCGCCGCCTCTGGAATAAACCAAGAGGGTCCTGAGGGTCTTAAAACATGACGATGCTTCGGCAAATGGGGGATCACCCAATAGAAATCAGGGAGGCACCTGTACACGAATCCTACGGGCTTGTATTTCCCTCAGTGGAGTAAGCAGAGGAAAACTTCACCTGGTCGCTGTCGTGCATTCTCCTGGTGCGGGAGCCCATTGCGATGCGTAAGCCTCCAAGGAATCCATAGATTTCAGTACCGCGCATAACCTGGGCCATGAGTTTCTTGCTTGCGATACCAGTACAGTGCCACTTTCATAGAGGGAACTAGAAGGTCATCGATAATACCCTCCATCAGGTGCAGGCCCCCTGGATTGACACCCATCAACGAACAGATAAAATTGAACACCACCTTGTAGACCAACTTGCTCCAGCGATTCTTGGTCTCGCTACTAGACTAGTTGAAGAGTGCAAATCACGGAAAGCTGACTCTGTAAGCTGATGTCTTGCTCTCCAGCAGTTCACCCGTTTCAGCGTTATTCCGCCATCACATGCGTCTAGATAATTCACAACTTTATATTCCTTGTTGATTGAACACTTTATTACTCTGACAAAACTCCTCTGGGCCAAAGAAGCCACTTACTTAACCTTCCCTCTAGGGCAACCTTAACATGTCCCAACCACGCCGCTCCTTGCCCGCTGATAAACCAATAATCCTTAAATGCATAGAGTTGCACACTATAGAACGCTAGAATCACGAGGGCCATGGGATGTTGTGTTTGAAGGAAGTCAAAGAACTGCTTCTTAATAGAGAGCGGCCACATGTAGAGCATGCCGCATTCAAGGGGTCGCGGGGCGCTAATAATGCAGGTAAATGAGGCTTTAAGGCGGTCAAGGGCTTGGAGTAAGGTGGACCTTTTGGTTGCATTGGGAGTTTTGGATGTGATAAGTGTTTGGAGGCTGATTAGTTGGGGTGTAAGGCCTTTGAAGATGGTGGTTCTATCTATTCTAAGAGTTGTTCAGGTAGGGCCAGGGACTATAGTTCGATATTAATGCCATTGAACTTACGGCTCATTTATATTATCCATCGCAAATTCCCGCATGAATAATTGTTTTAGAGGGCTTTGCTGTACCTGTTTAAAGTATGGATGGAGGATGAGAGTTCCTTGACATAGACTAAGAAGTTTAATAATTAAGTTAAGTCCCCTAGCCATGCAAGACTTAGAGGGTTCTATGGGGGAGCCATGGATGTAGATTATAATAAGGCTAGAGAAGCAGAACAGGGCATAGAAGTTGTTATAAGATGGAGATAGGAGGATCCTTTAATATAATCACAAGCCTAGAGACATGTGGAATCCAGCACTAGCAAGGTAATGGCTATGTCTCTTAGGTTTAAGGGAAGCAAGATAGAGAGCTAATAAGCCTAGAATCCCATGCATAAGAAACTTGTATAAGTATACAAGTTCTAGAACTATAACCTGCTATATTTCCTGCATTTACGGCCGCCTGGCAAATGTTTTTAATGCGTGGAGTGTATAGTAATATATTAGCACTAGGTCCTGCCCTATCCATTCCTAAGGAAACTAGGGTCCCTCTAATAATCTGTTGTTAAAGGCATGAAAGGGGTCTTTACTAAATAGTCATGGTATATTACTACTACCTTGCAGGTGACCTTGGATATCAGATTAGATGTTAACGTTGTCATTAGCCCTACTGGGGGGAGTGGCGCTGCTGTGATGTTTAAATGTACAGTCCATGCCGCGCCTGGAGCAGTTCAGACGTTGTCCAGAATAGGAATCCAGAGGAGATCATGCAGCGATAGCCTCCACCATGACGCCCTTGCCCTGATAGCAATGACCGGGTTCCCTCCCGGTGTCCCTCCTCCACAACCGGGTACGCTCCCGACCTGACAATCCTCCTTCCCCAGATTAAGTTCAAGTGTGCCCATATGAGTGCGTTGATATACAGTATACGAGTATTGAAGCTCTCGCAAAGCTGTACGAGTATTCACGCCCTGGTGAACACCGCCCCAAACGCCAAGATTTCGAGGTGGATCAGCTCCCTTTCCGGGCTGGTTTTGATTTCGGATTTTTGCAATAGGATCCACCCTGGAGAACCACGGTACTACTAGTTTGTGGGTACGGGCATTCGCGACTGTACGAGTACGAGTACGAGTACCTCCGGCTGTGCAGGTAACTAGCCTCCGCCCGTCCAGTGGCCGCAGGATTTCCTCGATCCCGCTCTCAACAAGCAGTGCTCGGTCTCAAATTCCCCGATGCCTTTTCCCCCGCATCTACCTCTATGCCTGATGCTGAAAAAGCGCGCTGCATCAATGCTAGGACCCCAATCAAAGTGTCTAAGCATTGATCCCTCGGGGTAATACTATGTTGAGGGATGCCATGTAGTCAAGCGGCGTACATAAACAACCACGAGGCCCCCGCCCACGGCTTTAATGAAAGCATCAGACTATCCCCTGTTCCCACGATGCTTCTCATACCCCTGGCGATATTTTTCCTGTTCCATAAGGCCGCTATTGCGAAGGAGGATGGAACATTCAAAAATCCTTCGATGGCCACCAGGCCCCGATTCCGGTATTGGCTCCCTGATGCAAGCGTCAATGCTACTGTCGTAGCAAATGACATCGAGGCCGCTGGGAGTGTCGGTGCCGGTGGCGTCGAGTTCATCCCCTTTTATAACTATGGTGGAGAGGCCCCCACAGGTGCCGACTGGGCCACATACGGCTTTGGTACACCGATGTATCGCGATATATTCGTCAAGGCGCTTGAGACGCATGCTGACAATGGGATGGTTATGGACTTTCCCTTAGGTCCGAATCAGGGGCAGGGAGTTTCTGCGAGATGGGATGATGAAGGACTCCAGTGGGATCTGGTAAGTAAAACTAATGCTCCATAGCAAGCATGGGATATACTGATGATCATCCTTTAGGTCTCGTTCACTGCCAGTGTTCCGACAAATGGTGTCTTCAAAGGCATCATTCCTGGATGGGGCCATGGCGACCTCGTCGCCGTGACCTCTGCCCTCGTCCAGTCTGAAACGAACCAGTCCGAGACGACCACAGATTTCGATGGACAGACTACGCATAACTGGTTGAAGTTTACCCTTGCCCATGATACTCTAAGAGAGCATACCTCGGATATAACCCTGGCAACCGGTCAGGTTAAACTGAACTTTCCACGAGCCAGGGGTAATGCTTATTACAGGCTGTTCGTTTTCTACCAGAAACTGTCACACCACAGGAATCTCCAGTTCGAACCTACAGGGAACAGCTCCAGCTCCATCAATACCTCCATATTCTCCAATGGCTCGTTCGTTGTGGACCACCACTCTGCGCGCGGAGCGCAGACGATGATCGACTTTTGGGAAACACACCTACTCGATGATAAAGTACGCGATCTAATTCGTCGTGTTGGCAATTATGGTATGTCTCATGTTTTGCCAAGACTTATTTTACCTCACACTCATCGTAAACAGCGTGGGAAGATAGTATCGAAATTCTGTCGAATATCACATGGACCCCATCACTCCCACAGCTGTTCAAGAAGAAGCATGGATATAGTATCAACCCTGTATTGCCCTTGCTCAACTTCCGGCAAAACTCCAAATACGCGCAGTTCACTGCTCTTGGATCCTTTGAAGCTGTACTCGACAGCCCGTGTCATGGCGTTGGCTACATAAACGATTATCGCAGCGCCCTTGAAGACGGGTATAATGCCTACCTCGATACTCTTCGCGCATGGGTACACAAGCTTGGCATCAAGTACTCAAATCAACCAGGCTACGGTCTACCACAGGATATGACCGCGGGGATTTCGCATGTCGACGTACCGGAATACGAATCTCTTGCCTTCCAAAACAGCATCGATGGTTACCGCCAGTTCATCGGGATGGCGCACCTCAGTGGCAAGAAGGTGATTAGCAACGAATTAGGCGCGGCTGTGTTCCGTGCGTATAGCTATACCATACCAGACCTGCTGGACACGGTCCACCGCGCGATTATAGGCGGGACTAACGGCATCATTCTCCACGGCCAACCCTTTTCTGGAAGCTGGTTTGGAACGACCTGGCCAGGGTATACGCCCTTCAAGTATCTGTTTGCGGAGATGTATTCGCCGAAGCAACCGGCATGGGAGCACGGATTCTCTAATGTTCTCGAGTACATTGCGCGACTCCAGTTCGTGCAGCGCCAGGGTACTCCCCGCACCGACGTTGCGATCTTCAATCGGGTCTCGAGGACGAACACAAGCTTTCCTTCCATTTACGCAGACTCGGATCTCGAGCAGGCTGGTATGTGTACTCGATGATTACTGTTAGAGTCTTCTAGCTAACCGTACAAATATCAGGTTATTCGTATTCCTATATCTCCTCCCTTGGTTTCGACTTGCAGCAGGCCTATGTTCAACACAAAGTACTCGCGCCAGATGGCCCCGCCTGGAAGGTGCTCGTTGTCCCCTCCCAGCAGGGCCTTACAGCTGGGGACGTTCGATATCTCAAGAGATATGCGAGACAGGGTCTACCTATTATACTAGCCGGGGGCCAACCACAATATCGAGCCAGCGGCGACAAATGCAGTGAACGCACCTTCGGTACTGCGCTCAAGGAGCTGACAAGGCGAAGGAACGTGTACATGGTGCGCAACGGCGAAGTGGCCGCACAGCTGTCGAAACTGAATTTGTCACCTCGTGCCTGGGTGAATGCTCCTGGTGTTGTCTATACCACTTGGCGGGAGGACCCAACGAATGGTCTCAGCTATGCATTCCTGTACAACCAAGGAAACAGCCCAGTACAAGGAACGGCAACATTTGCCACCAAGGGCGTTCCATATTCGCTTGACGCCTGGACCGGAAAGAAACTTAAGATCTTGACGTACACTCAGGGCCGACAAGGAATATCAGTTCCAGTCCGGCTTGCAGCTGGACAGACAATGGTCCTGACCTTTGACGCCCGCCGAACACCTGCATCGTGTCATTTTACCTCGCTATCATCGCATGTTCTTGGGGTGACACAATCGGAAACATCAACCCTCTCAGCGAAACTCCCAGCTCACAATCTAACTGCGCTAGCGACTTTTGCCAATGGGTCTACCGTCCAACTCAAGGCTGATACGCCCGAACAGCCGCCGATCCACCTTAAGGGTTGGAATCTAACCGTTGAACACTGGGAAGCGCCGGCAGACATGTATGACGCAGAAACAATTGCAATCAAACGGAACATGACGTATCGCCTCGAAAGTCCCACCTCATGGCTCAACATCACCGAACTGCGCAACGCGAGTGGCATTGGATACTATACAACAGAGTTCACCTGGCCGCCTCCTGCATCCGAGCGCCGCTCTCTTCACAAATCCGGGGCGTACTTGCAATTCTCTAATATTACACACACGCTCCGGGCATTCGTAAACGACAACCCCGTCGAGGCGTTCGATCACAGTGGTGGCATGACGGAAATTAGCGGATTGCTTGTCCCTGGACGCAATACACTGCGCGTGGTCGTTCCGACCACCATGTGGAACTATCTGAGTAGCATCGCAAGCAAGATACGAGAATCAGGGCAGGTTCCTGATGGGATTCTGTATGCGGAAAGGGCGCCGCAGTTGCTGCCTAAGATGGAGAATGGGTTGGCGGGGGGCGTCACTCTTTTGCCGTATGCCACGGTGCAGGTCGCATGTTAACTGGGCTGGTGGGAATAAAGACAAAGACCGCTTTTTGTAATATTACCCTTCTCTTACATTAGAAAAGGGCTCCATCCTGAGGGCTGACTAGAGGCTTTATTATGATAAATATATGCTCGAGCAGCTCTTCCATAACTGCTTTAGGAGAAGCAAATAACTTGACCCTAGCTTTTAATTCACCAAGATCAACCTCTGTTCCATTATAAAAGGAAGACTGTCCAAAAGCAGTTGGGTAAAGAAAAATAGAGAAACTCGATTTAGAATAGCGGTCTCCGACTTCTGAGGATGGACGGCAGAGGGGATTTCAACCATGATGATCTGGCCAGCATTCAGCCTTAAATTAACCCACCGCGGATGCCAGGCGTGGTCGAGCCGCCTAATCTTACCTTCCTGCTCACTGCGGGGAAGACGCGCTGTGGTTGGGCAAGCCGTCACACCAGTGGTCTAAAATTAGGCTGGGCAGCGGCTAAAGAGTGCCAATCAACGATGCCTGAGCCAATGAAAACCTGGAGTGACGCTTGGTGTGCAGGAGGCTGTCTAAAAGGCCATACCCACAAGAAGCGCCTCATTTGGATGGGACAAATAATAAGGCCAGCGCTTAGCCAGAACAACTGAATAATAAAAGGCAGCTGTGCCAGAAACAAAGCAAAAGTAACCCCTTTCTTTTATCTTGTCTTCCCACTTGCTCTCAAAAGTCCAGCCACCTTATATTATATCATTAACCAGCACTACAGCTAGTAAATGGAATCTGCTCTCCATCATTAAGTTGCGCCCCTGCAGCTCTCAGAAGAAATGGACTTTCTTAGTAATACCATATCCAAGGCTAGCAAGGCAAGACGCCCAGTTCTTCTCTCGTTTAATGAGATGCCAGAATGGTTCCAGCGTGAATCCAACCAGTGGATTCATCAGGGCTATCGGCCTATCTCAGGCTCGGCTCATGCGTCATTCTATAGTTGGTTGTATATCCACGAGATAGTGAATATTTATTCCCACCTGATCCCAGCTGTTTTATTTCTACTTGGCGAGTGGCAAATCCAGCAGTACCTTGCCAGCTAGTAAAGTCGAATATCGAGGCCAGTCGTCGGGTTGATGTTCCGGCCAATCGTTGTGGCTCGGGATTTGAAAAAGGGTCCAGTACCACGTGGAGATCAAAACACCAACCACGGGTCGGAAAAAGGGTGAAGAGTAATGAAAATAGGATGAATCTCTTGCTTGAAGCAGAAGCTATCTACAAATCGCTAGATTTTAGATAGTGAGAGACGAAGGGCTCATAGCCTATCGATGGCAAAGGAGATGCTTGATTCTCTACCTACTGAGCGGCGAAGCGGAGGTAAGCACGTGACCTCGCCTCGCTCGCTGAAGGTGCCTCAGGCGCCTACGTCAACAGACTTTGACCTGATCGGATCCCGCCCAAAAGTGACCTTCTCGGGAACGATTATCACGTGACCAATACTGCAAACACAACAAACAGCTTTTTCAATGAATTTGAGTGATCGCATGCGACCAGCCACGTCCACCCATGTGATCCACCTCAGTTGTATCGGCATGAACTGGAATGTCCGTCACGTTTAGTTCACGACAAACTCCACGGGACGGGTTGATGGATCCAATGAGTGGATCTGTTAATTCTCTGGCTCTCTTGAGTCCGCATGGCTGGCCTGCCGTGGAATCAGTCAACCGTGACCATCCAATTCAAAGGCTTCTTGGGGGGCATGGCGTTTCACAGACAGCCTCCTGCACACCAATCGCTGCTCCAGGCTCATTGGGCTGGCATCCCTTGATTGGCATACTCTTGCCGCTGCCTGACTAATTTTGGACCATTAGTGTGGCGCCTCCCCCAACCGCTGCCCGTCTTCCCCGCAGTGAGCATTTAGGTTAGCAATATTTTGAGCCTCCCCACTTCAGGCCCAACCAACCCACCCACTTCAGCTCCAAGGATTCTTCACATTAATTCTTCTTGCTCCGTCTCAACCGTCAGGTATTACAAAAATAACGCAGAGAACATCCGAAATGGCAGAATCCGTGGGCATTACTGCCTCAGTGCTAGCCACTATTACAGCAGCCATCCAGTCGACAAACGTGCTCAAGGAGACTGTCCGACGCTTCAAGGAACGCAACAAAACATTGGGCAGACTCCAAAATGAGCTTGAAGATCTTTCCAGGATCCTTGATTTAGTAAAGCACACTGATGGTGATAATGTAGAAGTGCTTGCACTTCTTCAAGGCCCAATTAATCGATGCAGCCAATTATGCCACGAGTTTGAAGATTCCATGAATGCTTTTAGTGCAAAGTCAAGGTCAGGCTTCCGAGACTGGGCAAGAATGGAATTCATGAAAGGCGATATAAACGAGTTTATCGACATTCTCGCAGGGTATAAATCCACAATCTCTATCGGGCTAGGCACTATTACAATGTTGGTTACGACTTCCTGTTTACTACAAATTTACTAACTCTCTCGAAGGCATGCGTCTAAAGTCTCCGACAAAGTTGTTGAAGAGTACAATAGGATGATTGAGGATACGTCATATGGCCTCCAGGAGCACTTACAGCGCATTGACGAGAAACTAGCCCAGCTTACCGCTAAAGACATTGATAATCTCGATGGGAGTATAGACCTGAAAGACGAGCGAGGGGTTACTAAGGAATGCCTTTGTATTTGTGAAGATGCAATGGCTCAAATCAAGTCATTGAGCGATCGACAATCAATTTTATCCCCAGACATCCCTCAAAGCGCCGCCGAAGAAGCTGCCATGCAAAAGCCCTTTGAAGCGCAGCAGCTCACTCGCGCAGCTCTGGATGAGAATCGAAGGAGCTTCGCGGAGGTCATTGTGCGTCTTGAGAAACGACTAGAGATCTTGGCAGTGAATATGAACTCTAGTGAGGACAACGAGAGGATACGGTTACACGAAGGCCTCACATCCACTCTTGAAAAACTTGGAAATATCTACAGGGATCAGGGCAAGCTGAGGGAGGCAAAGCTGATATATCAACGAGCCCTCTTAGCCTATGAGAAGGCACTGGGCCTGGATCACATATCCACCCTTGACATAGTCAGCAATCTCGGGGATCTCTACAGAGATCAGGGCATGCTAAGGGAGGCAAAGCTGATGTATCAACGAGCCCTGGTAGGCTATGAGAAGGCACTGGGCCTGGATCATACTTCCACCCTCAACATAGTCAGCAATCTCGGGAATCTCTACAAAGATCAGGGCAAGCTGAGGGAGGAAGAGGAGAGCAATCAAGGAGCCCTGGCAGGGCATGAGAACGCCCCGAGTCCTGATAATGAATTACACCAGCCATGTGGGAATAACTCTCCCAATGTATCAGACTCGGCATCAGTTGTTACCGATTTTTCCTATTCAGGCAGCCTTTCATCCACTACCACTATCAACAAATCACTCGAATTGGGTGGAATTGAGGTGTTTGTCCAGAGCCTGTTCAGGCATGGGAATTTTAAGATGCTCTGTGATGATGCACTCGAAGAGAAACGTATCCAAAGGGATCGACTGCGAAGGAATCTGGTCAAACTTTTGCGGGTATTTGCATCTAACCTGAGCAGGGAGAAAGCCGACACCCAATATGCTAATATTCCGAAATTTATACGTCGTTACTCTTTCAGTATCGCCACCGAAATCTTGGCCAATATCTCAGACGGCACTATCGACAATGGTCTTGGCGAATCTAATTTACGACTGCTAAGAGAAACTGATCTAAGATCCAGGATTAAAGCATATTTTACATCAGGGAACCACGAAACAGACGATTCTGGTGAAAATGCCGGTAAACTTGATGCTGAACATCTCGAAGGAAACGGTTCAGCTTCAGATCATGAGCCCTCAGGTTCAGACTCAGACTCCCTAAGCTGGACGACTGGGAATGAACTCCAACGAGCGGAAGCTTTCTTGTTCGAGAGTGAAGCATTTTGGCGTATGGAAAAGCAGCTATCTGATTTCGTTCACCCGTCCTTCCAATCGATCTTGATCAATTGGGCTCAGAAACAACGCCGCCAGAAAAAGCATTCACCAGAACGTCTTCAAATCCTTGAAGAACTGATTAGTGAACTGCGTTTCATTCATCCAACAGCAATTACAATATCGTATGATCAGTCTTACTCGCCACTTAATTTCTTCAAGGGGGCGTTCGAGAGACTTACTGGTGAAGAATGGGACTGGTGGCCTCTTAGCCCATATAAGCGCGCTCTTGCTAAGGATGAAGTTCGGCTATTCTGGCAATGCGTAAGGTCTCCTACAGTAAGATCTTGTGCGTGGTACTGAGGATCACACTTTTAGCCTTGTGGCGATGCTCGTTGGGCGGAGGTCCCGACGCGTTTTGCAAAACGCATCGTCAGCGCTACAAGGATTCTTGCAGCATCCAATGTTTCCGATGGCCAGCCAACCCAAATGCAGTCACTCCCGCAGCAACCTATTCCTAGCCCACAGCACCAAGGAGGAACTTTAACGCAGAGTCATTCCTTGTTCTTAGATTCGGCTCGCTCACGACTATCACGGCCCAGCCACGGGATTGCCAACACTTCTAGCCAAAATATCTCATTGCATGTGTTTCTGGTGATGATGAGTAAGCCAATCTTTGACGAATACCATATTCTTGCACAAAAAGAGGTTAATGGGATAAATAATGGCGAATTTTTCGCTTGGATTCGTGATACCTATTATGCTCACCGTGGAGTTCTGCCAAGTTGGTTTGGCTTCGCGTGTACTCGCATTGTGAGTTCTATAAGGTGTGTGTTACCCATGTTAAATCTTCCTAACCATTTACTGATACTGGATAAGCTTCGGAGGTTTGACGGGTATGAATATGCCCCTTTGAAACCAGAATTCCCTGAGTCTCAAGAACCATACTATCATTTTGATCCAAAGCCGATGGAGTTACAACCACCTATAGACCGACACCAATTCGCGCATTGGTTTTATAAACTGCCCGGGCAACCATTTGGCTTTCGAAGCCTGCTACGACGTCCTCGAAGGAAGCTATTTAACACGTCGGCAACTAATCTGATCATCCTCCTACCAAAGAGGGAGATGGAGCTTGAAGAAGGAGTTTCGAACACTGAGGACTTCTGGGGCCTCTATATTGTGGAGAAGCAATCAACCTTCAGAGCAATACTTTGGAGCTTGTTCCTCTTACTTCCGTCCCTTTACTTCTTTTTTGCCTGGCTATTCCAATGGGGCCGGGCTAGCGATCTCCAAAACGCCTCCATTCCTCTAATTCTTCTACTAGGTCCACTTTGTACATTCTGGGGAAATATTTTGAAGAACATAGGAGGAGTAGAGGGCAAGCAAAAGCTTACTTGATGGCAGACAGACATGGAAGAAGGTGATTTGATTTTGGGCAGGCTGTCGGGCAAACACTGTGTACAGCTAACGGTCAAAAACTCTGGGTATTGACCATCCCGATACTCTGTCATCCTCTGCCACATTATGATCGGTTGGCAGACTGAAAAATTGAATATTGGTGTATCAACGGCCAATGCTGCTGTATAACTAGATTTAGTTTTTATGATAACGCTTGCTATTATTATCTCTTGCCGGTGGGCTGTAGCCCTTGTTGGGCGACGTGATCATCAGCAAGACCGTTTGCCAATACGATTTTGGCCGGCAGTACACACATGGGTTCCAACGCAAGAACAACGTCGACGACAGTCCTGGTCGGTTTCCTAGAGCTATCCGGAGCCTCCTGAGGAGATTCGAAACTCGCCACCACTCCAAGCAACTCAAAGAGAAGACTGCGTCTTTCCTTCAAGAGCTTCAGGGCAAAGCCTCTCAAGAAGGATGCCAAGACAAGTGCTTTTATCCAGGAACAGCGAAAGACAAGCTCTTTGAAGCCGCCTACCACCATAAGCACCATGGATCGCGGACCTGTAGTTGCGTTGATCACGTCAATGGCTCAAACTCGGTCTGCAATACAGCGCTGCAGTCTTCTTGCGCGGAACTCGGATGCGGCGATGAGCATCTTGTTGCGAGGGTTCGGCTCGGGGGGAAAAAAAGTTAGAACAAGACGGGAGTGATGCGGCCCAGCAGCCTACAGTGCATGTGGGAGCTGTCGCTTCAGGAGACATGGTCATGAAGTCGGCAGCAGACCGGGACAGGATCTCAAAAGAAGCAAACGTGGTTGCATTCGAGATGGAGGGCGCTGGGGCCTGGGATGAAGTACCCTGTCTTGTGGTCAAGGGAGTATGCGACTATGCCTATAGCCACAAGCACAAAGGATGGCAGGGCTTTGCAGCATTAACCGCGGCATCGGCATTCAAGGCAATCCTCGAATCTCTCGTGCTATACTGAAAGTCCTAAGCCCATCTGCTCACAAGGCCATCAGACGGTAAAAGTAGTCTGTGAACGTAGAACATGTCTGTTCTTGCAGGGACCGGCGAGGATTGCAAAGTGGAATTCCGGTCGATCTCGATCTCTTCTTGCTCCGGAGGGCCTTTTCTGCGCGGTGTCTCTGGGTTGAAGGGCGATCTCCGCCTGGCACTCGAGCGAACTATAACAAACCCCAACCCAAGCAGCAAAATCACCATATCGACTTGTGCAGCGGTTTCCATCTTGGGCAAGGAAGATGTCCAAAGCGGTTGGTGAATAAAAATAAAGAAAATTGATTTAGAATAGCAGTCTCCGACTTCTGAGGATGGCAGAGGGGATTTCAACATTATGATCTGACCAGCGTTCAGCCTTAAATTAACCCATCTCAGATGTCAGGCGTGGTCGAGCCTCCTAATCTTACGTTCATGCTCACTGTGGGGAAAACGCGCTGTGGTTGGGCAAGCCACCACACCAGTGATCTAAAATTAGGCAGGGTAGCGGCTAGAGCGTGCCAATAAACGATGTCAGTGCGAACGAAAGCCTGCAGGCTTTCTAGAGGGCCATACCCATAAGACGAGGCCAGCGCTTAGCAAGAACAACTGAATAATAAAAAGGTAGTTGTGCCAGAAACAAAGCAAAAGTAACCCCTTTCTTTTATCTTGTCTTCCCACTTGCTCTTAAAAGTCCAGCCACCCCATATTATATCATTAGCCGGCCCTATAGTTAGTAAATACAATCTACTCTCTGTCTTCAAGTTCCGCCCCTGCAGCTCTTAGAAGAAATAGACTTTCTTAGTAATACTATATCTAAGGCTCGCAAGGCAAGACGCCCAGTTCTTCTCTTGTTTGATGAGATGCTAGAATGGTTCCGGCTTGAATCTAATCAGTGGACTCTTCATGGCTATCGGCCTATCTCAGGCTCGGCTCATGCGTCATTCTATAGTTGGTTGTACATGCATAACGAGACAGTAAATATTTATTCCCACCTTATACCAGCTGTTCTCTTCCTACTTGGCGAGTGGCATATCCAGCAGTACCTTGCCAGCAAATACTCCAGGGCTACTAGCACTAATTTTATTGCTTTCTCTATCTTTGTGTTAACGGCAGTCACATGCTTATCATTGTTAGCAATATATCACACCCTGCTAAACCACTCCAAACACGTGGAACATCTCTGCCTTCGACTAGACATGCTGGGTGTTGTGGTCTTTATTCTGGGCGATCTTATCTTGGGAATATATATTATTTTTCGGTGCGAACCTTTGCCGCGCAATATCTACTGGTCTATGGTCAGTGGTTCTCTATATGGATCTGGTGCTTGAGTCTAATACTATTTTTTCTTCAGGTTGGCTTTTTTGGGATGTTAACTATCTTTCTAACAATGCATCCTAAGTTCCAGGGCTCAAAGTATCGCATCTTCCGAGCATTAATGTTCGTGGCGACTAGCTTGTGTGGCGTTGCGCCATTAGTTCATGGACTTAATGTGTTTGGCATGACACAAATGATGAGAAAAGCCTTTCCCTATACTCTGGCAAAAGCAGGCTGCCTTTTATCCAGGACTTTATTCTATGCAGTAAGTCTCCTAATTTTATGAAAGAGAAAAATTAACCCTAACACATGTGTCTATGAAGACCAGGTTTCCCGAAAGTTGATACCCTGGCAGATTTGACCTATGTGGCTCCCATTTGATCTTTCACATGCTAGTGGTATGCGCTGCTGTTGTTCAGTTAATGGGGTATCTGGATGCTTTTGACTATGCACAGGCAAATCTTGCCTGCGTGTCGCTTTAAAATATATTCTCTTATCATAGGTCTCACTGTGGGGAGTAACCTCAGGCTGAGCTGGCGGTGGATAATGGTTGGACGGCGGGACGAGCGGGACAAGAAAACTGGAGTGTTTAACTCACTGCCCATAATGGAACCTGAAGAAACAGACGAAGTACAGGTCGAACGAACGATGAGGAAGAAATGTCGTTAGATTATACCTAGAATACTCGGCTTTTAGAGAAGGGTTCGAAGGTTTGTTTAAGCTCCTAATTTGTGAAATTGAAGCCAAGCACTATCAGTTTACGCGGAAAGAATTGATATATGAAGAAGCCATTAATCATACATGAAGATGTAGCTTATACTTCAGAATAACTTGGTACTCAAAACAAGTATGGAGTATTTTCCTCTGCGTTGGGTCACTTTTTTGCTTTGCCAAGAAGGCCACTTTTGGCTAGTGGGATCCGACCAGCCCAAATTAGTCGACCTTCGTGGCGGCCCAAATGCGACTTTCCACGAACTTCGTGAAATGCCTGCATTCTTGACAGTGGCGCCCGATTTCTTCTCCTATCATATTAGACCTCAAGGAAATCTATTGTATGGAGAAGGACTATACACGAGAAATTGAGTTAAGAAAGTAGTATCCGTCTTCTAAATGTGGTGGGAGAAATTTAACTATGATGATATGACCAGCGCTTAGCTCTTGTTCATGTGGCTGCCTGTGGCTGCGACTGTGGCGTCAGCAATGATAAGCACGTGATTCCACCTCCTAGTTCCTTAACAACGGGATCATGTAGGACGACAAACGCGAGATCACTTGTCATCAAACCATATTTGCAACGCGTTTGTTTTGTACTACGAGAATTGGATGAAGTGAAAATATATTAACTCCTGGCTTAGTGGGGTTTTGGAACAAGAATAGAATCTAACCCCTTGCTCAACTCCACCGCCTAACCTTGATAGGAGCTATCGAGCAAAACGGCGAAGGATGTTGCATAGGGAAACGTCGACTTCTTGAAAACGCAGGACATACCACAGGGTGATCCTCTACTACTACTAGCCCTGTATGCGCGATGACTGCAAGCGATACACTGACTACTGTTAGACTTGCGCCCGCTTGAGGGCCCAGAACACCTAGAAACAAGGCCTGCTTAAGCCCCTACCTATCCCGGAGCAAAAGTGGCTTGACATTTCCATGGACCTTGCTAAAGACCTCCCTCCATGCACGCTAAACGGTCGTACGTACCGCCACGTGCTGATTATCATCGACCGCCTGACAAAATAATAAATCTTCAAGCCACTGCAGACCAAAGAAACCAGCAAGCTTGTGGAGGTGATGCACCGCCAAGTTTTCTATGAGTTTAGGCTACCCTGCTTAATTATTTTAGACTATGGCAGCGCCTTCGTGAGCCATTTCTGGCGCCGCTACTGCGCCTGCTATCATGTCTCTATCAAGCTATTATCTGCAAACCACCCTAAAACTAATGGCCAGTCCAAAAACGCTGTAAAGGGCCTGAAGAACTACCTCCGCGCTTATATTAACTACGACCAAGATGACTGGGCTTAGTTTCTCCCTGATGCCCAGTTCGCTGTGAATAACCAGGTTAGCGAGACTATAGGGATGACGCCTTTCTTTGCCTGCCACGCCTATCACCCCTGTACAGGCGCTGAACCTCCAGGCCTGTATGGGGATCCCGCCCCTCCAAACCACCCCCAAGCCCTTGCTGCTGACCAACTGGTTCGACGCACGCGTGAGATCATGGAGTTCCTTTATAATGAGATAGCCTGGGCCCAAGGCTCCTACAAAAAATACGCTAACTAGCAACCCCAGCCACATCCTCGCTATAATGTTGGAGACCTCGTGTACGTGGATGCTCGCTACTTTAACCTCTAATGGAACAGTGATTTACTGGCCCCAAAGAACCTGGGACCATGGCCAATTAAGCGCGTGATTAATGGTAAGGCCTATAAGGTTGGACTACTAATTCACATGGTAAATGCTGGCGTGACGCCTATTTTCCACCTATAGAAGCTATATCTTGCCCCAAACAATCCCCTCCCTGGCCAGGTAGCTGACCCTAAACCCCCAGTCATTATTACCAATCCTGGTAATCCTGAAGGCCACCAGGAATGGGATGTTCATGAAATTATTAACTGCCGCATCCATCAAAACCACCACTAATACAAGGCTATATTTAACAGCCTGTGGGATGAGTGGAATGCTGATCCCCCGTGGCAGCCCTGGATAGATTTTAAAAACACTCCTAAAAAGATCCTCTACTATCACTAATAGCACCCTAAGAAGCCCCTACCACCTGATTTCTTTAACTAAACTTAATGTACACATCCCTATTCTGTATCCTCGTCTCTGGCCGTGATATCCGCCTCTTTAAGGGGGTAGTGTCACGGGCCTTGCCCTGCTTTCCCGCTTAGGTCATCGCCACGTGACGTTTCCCTGTATATAGTCGGTCCCGCTTCGCGGAACCTCCTTAGTTCTCCATGCTTCGTATTTTAGTTTAATACGACTTATTCTTCTTGATCGTTCCTTACATTAATAATGCCCAGCAGCTAAAGTATTAATCTTTAAGCTGGTCTAAGGTTGCGCGATGACAGGGGTAGTACCTAAGGCTCATGTAGTTTTGTACAGCTTTTCCTTTTTATTATCTAAGATAATGTATCTTTATCTACTTTCTTAACTTTACTACTTTACAACTAGAAACCCTTTTCAGCCTTAGTAAATTATGGAACATAGAGTAGCGAAGGAGATGCTTCTTATCATGTTATATATTACGCAAAACTTGCTTATTTATTACTAGAAAATGCACTTGAATAGGCTAAATAGAAGTGGAGATTAAATTTAATTACTGCAAGGTAATATATTAGTCCTTAGAGGGCCTTTTCCTTCCCTGTGGTGGTTTGTAGTAGTGAACATCCTTAAGATGAAACCTTAAGGCCTTAGCACTATTAAGTTGTATATTGCAAGTAGGATGGTAATAGTAAAAGTCTTTGGTTTAGGCTTTTAGTTCTAGATGGGACTCCACATGCTTCTACCATGTAGGGGAATGGAGAAATTGCTTTATCTGTCTAATTGGGCTAAGGAGGCTATCACCCATGTAGAACAGGCAAAAGGCAGCCTTTACTAGTGCGTTGTGGAATATAATAAGGTCGCATCTTATTAGCTCCTTAGGCTTATTAAGATGTCCCTAGTAATGTGTAGACCACTTAGCCTGCTTATTGCACTAAAAGTCACACTTAAAATAATACTTGGCAAAGCAATCCAGGCCCATTCGCGCCAATATACCTCTATAGCATTTAAAGACATGCGGCCATTGCTTGTGCAGTTGATACCTATGTATATAAGCACTGCCTATAGTAGCTCTTCCATGAGACTTACCATGACACCTTCTCCCCACAGACATACTTTCCTTCCTTTGGTGCTAGTGGGGACTAGTAAACCACTTATCTTTCCTATACGCATAAAGCTTCTAAAGTGTAGAATACTTTTCGCCCATCCAAAGACCAGAGTTCCATGCTAGTGGGAAGTATTTTAGCTAGAGAAAGATGTTCTGGCATTACTCTGCAGTGGTAGTAAAATAGAGTTTCTTGAAATTTGTTCTTAGATCCTCCTGTGTTAGCTTTGCGCAAGTGAGTGAGCTTATTTTAGTATGCTCTAGACTTTTGCATCTTGAGCTGTCACCTCCTGTTAAGCAGAAGCTGCTTCTTGCTGTTATTATTCTCCCGTAAAAATTTGAGTCTAGAATTCTTAATGTTGGCAGTTAACTTTTGGATGTTATCCTAAGCTTTAAACTTAAATATTTGTTTTGCAGGAAGCGATTACAGCATATAAGGATTATAATGTACGGCCATGCTATGGTGATTCTTGATATGTGCTGTCTAACTAGGTATATTAAGAAATGTAGCAAGACCATCCATGTTGGAAATTAGATGTGCATACCACTTTAAGAATATGTTGGCATTAAAATGTCTAGCAAATTTCATTCTTGCCATCTATGAATGGCCTGGATCTGAATGTGGTCAGATAAACCATGAAGTTAATAGAAAATCACATACCAGCCTCTTGTAGTGCCTAAGAAGCCCCTGCATTGATATTAATCCAGAACCCACTGTGATGGCCAAGATTAACGCATTGTTTGCTGATAGCATCGGCTCCGCGGGATTTACCAGTCAATTCATTAACATCACATTCTGTGTATTGTTAGAAAACTGGCGTTTCTAGCACACTCTCCTTAAAATAGATTGTACGGGTGATCTTTGCTTCTGTGGGTCCTATTCTTGCGATATTCTCCACTTTATTAATGATATTAGTGACTTGGTTGTAATCTTAGAATGCGCCATTAGCAGATGCTATTAGTAGAAAGAAAACAAGCAGGTTAAAGAAAAGGGGTAATTTCTTAGAGTACACCTTATAAAATAGATAAACAGGGAGATCCCACTCTATCCTCTCCTTGCCTCTCTTTATAAACTTTCCCTGGTATTGCAGGACAAACATTAGATTGCTGTCCACCCATTTAAGTGTTAGTTGGAAGTGCTTGTAGCAGGCAGCAAGTGCCCGCGGGCTCTAGCTTTTATCTGGCATATTCTCTATCTGAAGCTATGCCCTTTTTTGGCGGCGGGTAGAATTATGCACCTCGCCTGCCCTAGCTAATGTAAAGCAATATAGAAGAAGTGCAGCACTAAGTTGAATCCTTGTTTGATCAGGATAACGCCCTTAATATTCTAATAAGTCCTAATACTATAGTTGAGTCATGAGGATAGCAAGGTTGTTGGGAGACAGCCCCCCCTTTTTCCTCTAGGCTTTGGATAGTGAGATCTTCTGCTTTAAAACCATTTTAATATACTGGGTAGCTGTTAATATCTGCTTATGATAAGAGTGGATTCTGCAGTATACCTGTTGCACTGTTGTCTTAACATGCCCTGGTGTAATAAAACCTCTCTGCTGCCTAAGGGTGGATTGAAGGCAACACCACCACCTATCCACTATGCCCACTGTGGGACGCTCCTTAATCCAGCCTTTAATGTTAATGCTAATATATTCTATAAAAGCTTTGAAGGTTTGAATATCTGGCAGTGTGATAGTGCCTGGGTGGTCCTTAACAAACCTACTTTAGATCAGTATGGTGCGGGTAGGTTTAAAGAAAAGAGGCTTACTAATTAAAGATTTAAAGGATGTCTTTGTATTCTTGCTCTGTTTTAGGGAGCATAGGTCACTAGATGGTTAAACCATTATGCTTAGCAAGGATGACCTTTTTGTGAAACTTGCCTCCCTGCATTATGGTGATGGAATCATCAAGAACGAAGTCAAAGTAGCGATTTGGGTGAGAAGAGGGAGAAGGATGGAAAGGAGGATGTTAAGAATTTTTCTCCCCTGCAAGATGGTTATCTGCGCTAATGTACATTTTAGCGCTGTAAGAATTAGTGACCTGGGTGAAGTTCAGCCAAGGCGCGCTTTGAGGCTGAAGTAGGGCGGCGTCAAATTCTAGTAGGCCTGGTGAGCAAAGTCATACTTTCTACTGTTGTATGTTTTTTGCTCACCTCTCTTTTTGCGACTTGTCGACCGCGCCGCCCTACCTTCAGTCCTTCTTCGTCTGAAGGGCGTGAAGCCCTCTAAAATTCACCCGCCGAGCCTGCACTGCTGACGTAGCCTTTTCGCAAAACGGGGAAATCTTTCTGTTTGCTTTGTTTGCTTAATTTGCCATGTTTTCCCTTTTTCTACCACATCCGATGAACACGCCGTTGTCGCACTCAAATCCGCCGCTGGTCATGTCTCATACCGTTAAGAAGAGAGGGCTAGTTTGAGGTGCGTTGACAGCAATTCCGCGAAGGGGTCAGAAGAGCCAAAACATTTGAGACGGGACACTGAATGAAAGCAATTACTTAGCTGAAAGAGACTATTCGCATTGTCCGCTCAGAGCCAATTCTAACAGTAATTCTCAGCAATGATCCTGGTAATGTCTAACAATAATATTCTAGTTGTTTTTGTGAAATGCCTGGCCAGAAACCTTCCAGTTTCTCACGCCAGCCCAAGGCAACCACTTGCACTTCTGGTAAATGAAATAAGCGCCATCAGCAATATCATTAAAACCCATGTGTGTGTGGGCTCGATGTATTATAAAGATATCTATAAGTTTTGAGTACTAAATTATTTGTTAGATAGTCACTTATATTATTACACCACCAGATTACAGATTTATAGGAGTAGCTAACTTAGACATAGTTTCCTGGTCCTGGGCCATTTCTAAGTTGGCCTTAAACTTGTCTTAGATAGTGCACACCATCAAGAATAGCAAGGTAGTCTCAACCATGCCATCTATCACCACAGACGTATGCGGCATCTTGAAAGTTCGCTCGTATAGACAGCTTGGGGCTGGCAGAAACCTGGGAGATTGTTGAGTTTAGCTCTGAAATGTTGTTTGTCAAGCAGGGTTTAGCTTAAGAAGCTTATTATGAACCTCCTAGATTATAGGTTGTCGTACTCCGAAGAGGTAAAGCAAAAGTTGGATTGTCAAAACGGAATTGGTGATACCAACGCTAAAACACCGCCGCTCGCCCAGGCCAGTGTATAACCAGGGAGGAGTTCCTAGGCTTCCAATCACGAAGCCTGAATATTCGACCCGTAAGGGACGCGGAACTCGAAGAACATCGCGCGAGACAGCAGGAATTTTGTTTGCGTGAAGGGAAAGAAAAAAAGCGAAAACATCACGAAACAGAAAGACAATATCTTCGCCGAGAAAGAAGGTGAGGAGGAACTAGAGATCAGAGAAGCGTTAGCTAATTCTTTCCTTAGGCTGCGTGAGAGTCCGTTTTGGTTGATTTGATGATACGGATTCCACTACCACCGACTTACAAGATGGAAATAATCATGTCTGGGCGGCGGGCGGCCACCGCTAATTCATTTATATACCGCTGCCGCACTGTCCGCATATATGCTCTTTGGTCATGAGGTATGTCCGCGTAAGCGGTGCCTGCTCCGGCGGGGTGGTGCATCTGGTAGATGCCGGTGCCGAAGAAGAGAAATGCCACGCAGCCCACCAGGACCACAAACACGTAAAGCGAGTACTAAGAAGACGAAACAATTACGGCTAAGAATTGAAAAGGATAGTTCCGCGGGAGTAGGTAAGTTAGTTCCGTAGGATACGATGGTTCTGTGGTCATGATCTCGCGTCTTTATAAGATCTAGTACCACGACAAAATTAGCCCCCAAGTTTTGACGCTGCTTAGCTCAGTGATTGATGGCGCTAAGGCTTTAGCTGTAGGTACATGATGTCAATTGCGAGAGGACCAATCATGGAACAATGTTTCTGATCTGAAACACATCGTCCCAATCAGGTTGAGACATGGCACTGACATTCCTAGCCCAGACAAGGACCGCCATTCTGGCTGACCGTTGCCGATGACCCAGAGGTCTAACTCATTCGGCAGGGACTTGTCGCCGTGGACTGAAAGACCCCTTTCCCCCTAAGGTTCTTCTCGAAGAGGTCGTAGTAAATCCTTTACGACTTTGACGGCCTTGGCCCCCTGCCTCTTGCTCTATCGCCCACGCGTTGAACCCCCATGATGCACGAAGCAACAGCTGTTCCTCTTCGAAAGTTACATGCAAGTATATATATTGGGATAGATTGTATATAAATATTCTAAATAACTCAGGTTGCGCCCGAGACGTTAGGGTGTATAATATCGTGGCGTTTCTAGCGCACCAAAGTCAGGCTAGTGGGTATGAATAGCAAATTATGCTAATACTTAACCCCCTCTTCCCACTCCAAATACTACTTATATTCGCTATCAAGTTCGAAGAAGGGAGGTCAGTGGTTCGAGGAGTCAACACATGCGAATATCTACTGTCGTAACGTGCTTCCTATTTGCTTTTTCGTCTCCTGGAAGCGGGTGCTGGCAATAATGGCTAGATTGATTTCTTGCTATGTACATACTCCATGCAATTGGGATCTAGAGCAGTAGGTGGGAGAGCTTGGTGGGCGGTTTCTTGATCGGGGTTTCTATCCACCGCCACGTAGGCCAAAAGCACACGCGGCGTAAAGAGACTCCGCGAGAATCTTGCCGTGTCCAAGGGAGGTGATTAGAGCGCAGGCTGGCAATAAAAAGGCCTACAAGGCCCAGTTAAGTCGATTTTATTCATCTAGTATAGTACTCTCATAGGATTTGCACCTTGAATTCGCTCCTTGACCATGTATCTGGTATACCATCCCACTATCCTCGCTCTTCTAGCAATGGTTGACTACGCTCTAGGACAATCCGAACCCGACTATTGACTCAATTTGTCTATCTTAGTGAGGATGCCAGCGCTCCCGATTTCAACTGCAATACATCCCCAGCATGTGATGTCTCGATGATCAGGGTCACCCTACCACAGCCGAGACTGCCAGCAGGTGCGGGCTGTATGCTCAGGCCGATCAAGGGGATATCATTTACGTAGAGACAGTCTTTACCTTAGCGTGCCACGCAATTCTCCACAGCCCGTCCTGTCTGTCAGAAGCAATACCAGTGACCGGTTCTGGACAACCTCATTGACTGCCAATGGAGAAAGTTCAGCAGTAAGTTCAAGAGGTTTGACTAGGGGACGGCATCCCTATTCCCCTCTTTCCCCTCTCTAGTCTTGCTCTTCCGTTGCTGACGCTCTCTTAGCTGCTCAAGCTCGATGTCTATAATGGCCCTCACCTCCACTGGAGACCAGAAGGGTGGCTCTACCCAGATACCAGTGGAATCAGCGGACAGCGCACGAACGAGACTGCGCGACCGGGGGGCATTTGCTTCTTGCGTTAGCGGGAAAGTGGTTAAGGGGCGATTTCTTTAAAGGGTCTCTGAACCCTCATCAGAGTGATGTTTGTGGGCGTAGGAAGAAAGGTTGATGTCTAGGAAAATGGAGGCTAGCTGGGATGGGACTTTTCGGATTATGTAAGATCCTGTCTGCGGTCAGCAACCTTCCGGCTATAGTTATAGTGGAGAGACCCTGTTCCTCGAAAAACCTGATGTGGCAACGAATGGATTGAGCAGTAGTAGCTCGAGTAAGGATGAATTCAGTTTGTACTTTATTCATTACATTATGTACTGTACTACATAAAGACTTGGCATGCTAGTCCATCCATTCCTCTCCAAAGACTAAAAATGCAGTGCATCGGGCTACATGGCCAAGTTGACTAGCCCCAGTCAAGTCCCTCTATCCAGCGATGGCGGGTTTTGACTGTAAGGTCATTTCATCCGACTCACCCATATGGGAGAACAGGTGCATCAGGTGGGTATGGTTATCGGCCAGATGAGAAAATTGTACCGAGTATCGAGCGGCTATTGACAGAAAATATACCAGCCCCCTGTTTGGAAACTGGAAATGATTAATCAGTAGGACCTTTTTGGACAGCCTTCAAGATAGAGTCCGTATCATAAGATCTCCCGGACAGATGCTGCTGCAAGGTGTGCATAGCTATGTGACCCGGAAGGCCTTTCGCTATTGGAGCCCATTGAAACTTTTAACGTCTGTACTTATTAGGATGCTAGATCGGAACTGACATAGTGCGTTGACCTGTATGCAATAGATGCAGCCCACAATACGAGCCTCACAGAACCCTGCCAAGTAATAGCGTTGCAATTTGCAATGCAGCCCGTCGATTACACGATAAATGACTCAGAGCCTCATCTAGAGAGAAGTAGGAGTATATCAGGTCCCGACGAGTCACAAGAACGTATCTAGGAATAAATACACGGCCATCCCAGGTACGTGTGTAGCAATCTCACCTCTGTCTCAGTCGGTGATCGTCGGGCGGGCGAAGGGTGGTCATGAGGGGCTTTAGATGGATGGCTAACCTTGTTCTGTAATTCTCTACGGCGCGAGCCTCGCACTCGTTTTCAGCTGATCGTTCTGTGCTGTGAGATAGGGGTGGGTTACACATGCCTGAGCCGCGGCGTAGAGCATTAAGCTGCCAGACCTGATCAGACAACCTTGGCAACCAAGGACATACCTAGTAACCGGGACAATGCTCTGACTCGCTTTAGGAAACTGGCTGCCTGCTAAGGAAGGCGAAGATGAGCCCTTAACTTCTTCCGTGTCATCATAGGTACAAGCCAGCGGTGATCACGGGGACAGCTCCTTTCAGTTTCATAATCTATCTAGATTTGTGAGCTAGGTAGAGCTTTACTATATAAGCTTTTCTACCTAGTCTCTATCTAGTATTTACTAACTATTTGCACGTGGAATCATATATATATATACTTTATGGACTAGATAATAAATAGTAATACTCGTCTCACAAGTGTTCTACTTTATGGATAAGGCGAAACGGAATTATATCGATATATATGGCAGAATACTAGTTATTAAGATATGCCTAACACCAAGGGCCATTCAAAACTAGAAGATGGAATATAGCTTTAGCAAATACTTAAGATCCAGGTATAGTGTCATAAGTCTTAAAGCCCCACCTTTCTAAATAATATCACCTATTGAAATTCTTTCTGGTCTTTCCCACCGCCCATCACACGTTTCCTCACCTCATTAGGGGATGGAGTGCTAGAATTTGTGCTTGATCTAGAAGACTGCTCGTTATGGTCAACTCTGGGCGAGAAGGTATTCGTGGACCTCCTAATTTCATTGACGAATTGTGAACCAGCAATACCGGCTTTGCCCTGATCGGATCCAGAATTTGAAGTCCCAAAACGACTGCTGTACCGCCTCTCGACCAATTGCTGAAGCTCTCTTGGTGCCATTGAACCAACAAGCTGTGCTGAATTTCCTGTTGAACGCGCTTTCTTCACGTCGAATAGATCTGCTAAAGTTGTCACCACCACCTGATCGCTGTCACCATCAGCAATCACTTCCCCCACTTTAAAAATCTTCTGATTAGAAACATCGCTAGCCACTTGGCACACTTCGAGACACTGCTTCGAGATATTGAGATCTTCATGTAGGCGCAGTCGCTCCTCCTTGTCTTCAGGGTTCCCACTTATTACTAAGACCTCTAAGCGTTTCTGAAGGTGGACGATAATATCTGCGAAGCTCTTTTGATTCTCAATAAGCGCTTGGCGTGTGAGTCGTTGCGCTTCGAATTCATGTCCCACGGCCGCTTCGTTGGCGAGATTCTGAGGCAAGTTTTCCCGCAAAATTGCTTCTTGATCGGTCAACGATTCAATATAATATCTTGCATCTTCACAAATACGAAGACATTGCGCAGTAACTGCCCGCTCGTCTTTCAAATCTATGTTTCCGCCTGAAGTTTCAGTATTTTCGGGAGTGAGTTCGGCTAATTTCTCGTCAATGCGCTGTAGGTGCTCGTTCAGACTGTATGAGGTATCTTGAATCATCTCAATGTACTCTTCAAGAACTCTCTGTGAGACTTTAGACGTATGCCTATAATTGATCTTAGCAAAATTCAATGAAAACGAGTGACTGCAACTAACATCGTAATGGTACCTAGCCCAACGGAGATGGTAGATTTATAACCGGCAAGAGTGTCGATAAACTCGTTGATGTCACCTCTCTTGAATTCCATCTTTGTCCAATCTCGAAAGCCTGTCTTTGACTTTGCAGCAAAAGTCTTGATGGAATCTTCAAACTCGCGGCATAATTTATTGCATCGATCAACTGGACCTTCGAGGAGTGCGAGTACTGATGCGTCGGTATCAACCGCACTTTTCAATAAATTTAGGATCTTGAAGAGATCCTCCAGTTCATCCTGCAGTCTGCGTAATGTTTTATTACGCTCCTTGAAGCGTCGGACAGTTTCCCTGAGCATGTTTGTCGATTGAATGGCGGCTGTAATGATAGCTAGCACTGATGCAGTAATACTAACGGGGTCTGCCATGTTCGATAAAAATGGATGGTTCTCTAACAGATATTTCTTAGTCAAGATGATGCAAGAGAAAGAGAAGTGAGCATTTGTGGTGAAGGTGGGGTCGTGACTTTAAATGTGAGATGGTCACCACTGCCAAGCCCACCTTGGTTCCTGATTGGCCAAAGTTAGCGCCGTGATATTTGTGACCATATCTTTCATCACATCACAATACCGACAATACTCCTTGCCTTTTGAATGGATAGAGACGGCGCTTAATTGCGTAACTTTCCCGTGTAAAAGGATTTGGGTTTGAATACTAAAAAAAAGTTGGGTTGTAAACCTTGAATCGGATTTGAGGCAACAATTTCCCTTGAACTGGTAAGTCTGCCCAGGGCACAGCTTCGCTCAAAGACCCATCGCAATTCTCATTGCTATAGTCAGCCTCACAATAACAAGCACTCTATTTATTTAGATATAACCGAATTTAGCAATTGACCCAACATTGGATCTCATAGATTTTTATTTTCTGCAAGTATGAGGGGGTTAGTTGCTCACCCTACTCACTAGTCTCTACCGGATCACGCGACCGTAAGCCCATGGCTACACAACTAGATAATCACCAAGACAATGGTCACATAGCTTATAAGCCAGGGATGGCTTCACAACTCGCCTGCTTCTCAGATTTTCTCTCAAAGACCCTCGGCCAGCTCAGGACCAGAGGCAGTAGCTTGATTCAATTAGAGGGTGATTGAGGATTTAAGGAAGCTTTTCTTTAATCGCGAAGCCGGCCCTCTTGAAAGACTTATGGACATAAACCACATTATTGCATGTGTGCTTGTTAAGTCCTTTGGTAATAAATGTCACGGTTCACCACTAACATGAGTAGATCGCATGCCATTATGCTTTCAGCTGCCCCGATAAACGCTCTCATCTGCAAGGTTTTCAACTGATAAAGTTTCTTGAAGAGGCTGGATGCCCAGTTAATGAAGCTCACAATTCTCTTCCCTTCCTTTTCAATTCTGCGGAGGAAATCCGATGAGCAAGCTCGTTCTCAGAAGAGCAGGCAGGGAGGCGGCCTCTAGATTTATGAGCCTAGGGGCCTGCCTGAGGGCGGACTGGAGGCAACGCCGCTCCACGCATCCACTGTGCCCACTGTTAGACGCTCCTCAATCTGGCTTTCTATCTTAATGCTAATATATTCCATAAAAGCTTTGAAAGTTTGAATATCTGGTGGCGTGACAACGCCTGGATGGTTATTAAGAAATCTATTTTATATTAGTATCATACGACAACCTTAAAGAAACAAGGCTTGCTATTCAAATAATTAAAATTTAAAGTACATCTCTATAATTTTATTCTATCACTGGAAGCACAGGTCGCTGGATGGTTGGACTACTATTCTTAGTGGAGATGACCTTTTTAAGAAAATTGCCTCCCCGTATTATGGTAATAGGAATGGTCGATAACTTTAAAGCAGGAATTTAGGCGAGAAGAAGGAAAGGATGGAAAGAATAGGATTAAGTATTTTGTCCCAGTGAGATGGTTATCGGCGCTAATGTAACTTTTAGCTCTGTGAGAATTAGTGACCCGGGTGAAGTTAAGCCAAGGCGCGCTTCGAGGCTGAAGTAGACCGGCGTCGAATTCTAGTAGGCCTGGTGAGCAAAATCATACTTTCTACTGTTGTATGTTTTTGGAGGTTTTTTTTTTATTTCATTTTGACCTGTTGGGCACATACGGGGACGATGCTGCCGTCGAGTGAAGTGTCGAGAGATATGTTGGTGGGCACACACGCGGATTTAAGAGGCAGTATAAGCGTACGAGCACCAAGCAATGCCGAGTTGGAGATCTGAAGTGGACATGCTCACCCCTAGAATAGTACCTTGGACGTGGAGTAGTGCGCCTTGACCATTTTATCCTACCCCGCACAGCCCCAATGGCAGTGCGCTTTGCAGCTGAAGGCGCCCGGCCACCCATGGAGTAGGTGTCGTTATTTAGTTAGTGATAGTCCCTGCTACGGCCAATCTCCTACGCCCTGGCAGAAGTCATCAAGACCTGAGTACCCGGGCGTTGCTGAACTAAGTTAATAATGGGGACACTTGTCAGCCGCATATGCAGTTTAGATCAACCCAGGCAAGGGTACCGCAGAGAAACTTCAGCCTGAAAGGTCTCTCTTGCCTGGAAATGGATGCTGAGAACAACTCGAAGGGCAGTACGTAGAGGCTAGACCGTTGGCAAAACCGCCGGCTAACCCTAGGGCTATCTACTCTGGCATTGTTTTATTCTATACTTGTGCCACCGACCGACCGTTTTGGACTTCCGCCCGCGGAATCGCGGGCATTGGCGCTGATAGGCCGAATCGTGCTTAGGATGATGATGTGCGGGTCATCAGCACTGACGATTAATGAAAATAAGCCCCACGCACACAGCCACCAGTGGGATGGGCCAATGGCCTGTTGAGTAAAAAACGCTTAGCACAAACGACATCGCCTTGGCTGACCCACGGCGCCTCCACTGCTCAGCTCTCCGATTCCATCGTCCGTACGAAGCGCGGCTATTTATCTGAGCCATGGCGAGTTCTCCCTTCTTAAACTCCTCTCTCACTATTGCTAAGATCTACGAATAGCTACTCCTACATTTATCCCGTTCAAACCACACGACAACAGTTCCATCCCAGCCAGCGCTAGCAGGCCTAGACTCAGACGCAGTTGTCCATCGTCCGTCGCTAGCATCATTTGACTTGGACCCGCAACCTCATCTCTTTATCCTAGCTCTCAATTTCTTCACTATGGGGTTTAACGACGCTTCGGGGTTCAATGAACGGGCCCAACTTCTCCCTCACATCATCGACAATTATGCCGCAGTCAAACCAGACGCCATCTATGCCGAATATACGGTATCTCCCACAAGCTACGAGAACGGCTATCGACCAATAACATTCAAGGCATTCGCAAATGCAATCAATGGAATCGCCCACTGGCTTGTGGAGCAGCTTGGCCCTGGAAACGGCGAGATCCTCGCATATCTCGGGCCGAATGATCTGCGATATCCGGCTCTGGTGCTGGGTGCGGTAAAGGCGGGATACTGCGTGAGTGGCTTTGATCGACTTGTGTAAAAATGTCCGTCGAATTGACTAAGTCGTCAGATGTTTTTTACATCCCCGCGTAATAGCGTTGCCGCGCATAGCAGCCTCCTCACACGGCTGAACTGCACCAAGTTTCTGGCGCCTGTTCCGCGACCACCGCCCGTTACAGCGATCCTGGAGGCACACACGATAGATGTCCTGGATGTTCCGAGTATCGATACCTTGCTGGACCAAGACCATCCGCATTTCGAGTTCACAAAGACCTACACAGAAGCCTCCGGGGAGAGACTAGCAGTCGTGTAAGATCTTCATTCCTCAGTACCTCGTCACGATGACAACTCATGCCAAAACAATAGCCACACATCCGGCTCAACGGGAATCCCCAAGCCAATCTTCTGGACGCACGAGAGCGCCTGCACGCATATGCGCGCGACCGATCTGGATCCCCCGGAGGGCTTTGAGAGCCTGAGCAGATGGCCCTTTGGGAAGCGGATGTTTCTCGTTCCGCCGCCGTTTCATGTGAGAACTCTCTCCTCGCCTGCTCAAACACACATTCATGACACGCAGATCTGATAATCCCACAGGCCGCCGGTCTGGCGTACTCGCTGTTCATCACCACCCCCTTCGGAACGACGATTATCTTCCCGTCATCTGGGGGCCTTCCAACCGCCGCCGGATTGGTGGAGGCGAGAAAGAAGACGAGAATTGACCTCCTTTTGGGTGTTCCCTCCATCATTGAAGAACTGGCGCAGAATTCGGAGCTTCTGGATTACTGCAGCGAGCACCTCGAGGGCTTGATGTACTGCGGAGGCGATCTACCGCAATCGATCGGCGACGTCGTCGCTTCGAAGATCCCCCTCGTGAATGCATACGGCGCCTCCGAAATCGGGATGCTGAATACGATCCGGTCCAAAACCAACCGAGATCCGCTGAAGGATTGGCGATATCTCCACATCAACCCGCGCATGGGCGCCGAACTTCGCCACGTTGCGAACGAGGAGTATGAACTTGTCCTCGTCCGCAAACCGGACACCGAGGCCCACCAGTTCGTCTTCACTGTCTTTCCGGAGAAGCAGGAATATCACACGAATGACCTGTACGTCCGGCACCCTGATCCGAACAAGCCGGACCTCTGGCGCTGGACTGCCCGTGCAGACGACGTGATTGTCTTCTTGAATGGGGAGAAGACGAACCCCGTCTCTATGGAACAGCACATTGCTGCATCGAACCCGGAAGTCAGTGCTGCATTGGTCGCTGGCGCACGCCGGTTCCAGGCATCGCTCCTGGTGGAGCTTCAGGATAAGGATAAGGAACTCGATGTCACGGCGCGCGGTGCGATGATGGAGAAGCTCTGGCCGAGTATTGAAGAGGCAAACGCGGTGTGCCCGGCTCATGCGCGTATCTCAAAGTCGCATATCTTGTTTACCAAACCGGGGAAACCGATGCTTCGCGCTGGGAAGGGGACGGTTCAGCGGGCTGGCACCCTCTCTCTATACGGGGCTGAACTGGATTCTCTGTACGCCGATGCCGACAAGCTCGCGCAAGCTGACAGCGAGCACTCGGGACCCTGTCGCGTGGATGACCCCCAGATCATTGGCGAGTATATCCGACAGACGATCGTCAGCATCACTGGGTGGGGCGAAGACAAGCTCACAACCGACTCTGCGAATTGGTTCCACCTGGGGTTTGATTCTCTGCAGGCGATAAGCGCTACACGGACACTGAGAAGAGGCCTTGGTTTGCCAGAACTGAGTCCCAGTACGATCTATCTGCACCCCTCTGCCAACGAGCTTACCGAGGCGGTTCTGCGGATGCATAAACAGCAAGAGGAATCTGCAGAGGCTACGAAGATTGCACAACTGAACCAACGAGACCAGTTACTGGAGGAGCTGGCTGCGAAGATCCAACCTCCTGTACAAAGAAGCCATCCGCCTACAGTCGAGAATCACACCGTCATCCTCACCGGCTCCACTGGAAACCTGGGCACATACATCCTCGACGCCCTCGTGAAATCCCCATCCGTTACACATATCCACTGTCTGAACCGGAAAGCCGACGCCATCAACGTACAGCGCCAAAAGAGCGAGGCATACTCGTTGAACATCGATTTATCCCGCGTCACCTTCTCGACAGCAGACCTCTCCCAGCCAGACTTCGGCCTGCGGCCCGACGTGCTCGACACGCTGCAACAATCGGCCACGTTGATCATCCACAATGCATGGGCCGTCAACTTCAACCTATCCCTCCCATCCTTCCGACCGAATCTCGACAGCGTAGTCAACCTGGTCAATTTCTCCGCGCAAGCGCCTAAGGCACCGCACTTGTTCTTCATCTCATCCATCAGTTCTACGATGGGTCACCGCGCAACCAACGGTCTGACGCCAGAAGCCGTGATCCGCACCACCGCGCCCGCGCCGAATGGATACGCCGATAGTAAATACCTCGCTGAGCTGCTGCTCGATCAAGCCGTGAAGCAGGGAACCCTATCTCATGCATCCTTCGCCCGGGTAGGCCAAGTTGCCGGGTCGCTACGCTCCCGGGGCCTATGGAACAAGGCAGAGTGGTTCCCGAGCCTCGTTATCAGCTCGTTGCATGTGGGTGCGCTGCCGGATACGCTTGGTCCGGCGATGGATCGTGTAGATTGGATGCCGATTGACCTGCTCGCTGATGTCCTGGTGGGTCTCGCCCTGGGTGGGCGTGGAACAGGCAGTGACTCGGGGTCAGGAGAGGTCAATGTGTATCACCCGGTTAACATCCACCCACTGAGCTGGGAGGCTATCCGGCCGATGGCGGTTGATCCTCTTTCGAAGACGGCGGGGAAGACGGTGGAGATCGTGTCTTCCCACGAGTGGCTCAAGCGCGTGCGCGAGGATGTCGAGCGGACGGGATCGGCACCAGGGCTAAGCGAGGGCGAACTGCAAAGTGTCCTAGCGAAGAACCCTGCAGCGAAACTCCTCGAATTCTTCAGCGCAATCATGTCAGAGACAGAGCGAGGAGATGTACTAGATACAACTGTCACCGCGCAGGTCAGCGACAAGCTTCGCACTGTCGAGGCGGTGCAGCCGGCCTGGATTGAGAAGTGGGTTGGGGAGTGGTTTAGTGATTAAAGCAATATTTCTCGCGTGGCATTTCTCCATTTATAATATGCCATAGCAGCGCCTGATTCTTGAGCTTTATGTAGTCTGCTCGCTCCTAGATAACTTCATCATTTCTCCGCGCATCCGTCCATTCACCGTCGCTGAGCTTTCTGCTCGTTGCCGTCTACCTTTTCCAGTCATTATAACTGCGCATGATACAATGGAGCCTGGAGATTATTTCCAATTACATGATGAATATGTAGATAGCATCAGCGCCAGATTGACAACCTATCGAGATACTGTTGGATTCATCAGTATGCAAGGCACCTATTTCGCAACTAGATGCATTTTGGGATCAACCATCTCCCTCGGAACACCCCACCCAACATTTGTTGTCATGTGCCGCATGGACCAATGAGGCTAGAATAGGGCACTGGACTACATTTTGCATCCGCCTCGGCAGCTAATATCCTGCGAGCAGGTCGAGTTCGTTCTGGGTAGTCACGATTGCACTGTCGAACCACAAGGAGTAGATGATCAAGACAAAGAAGCCAGAGCATGACTGGCCTCTATATTCCCCAAAAACATGATCAACTTAAAGACAATCCCTCTAGCCTATTACTCTACTACTGCCTATTCTCCTTGTAAGTGTGCTGTGCTATCCTGGCCCCCTTCGCGACTCGACGGGTGCATCAACAGCAGTGGTAGAGCCATGTTGGCTCATTGTCCCTCGACACTAACGTGTGACAAAGATTACCATTCCTCATCGAGGCACATAGGACATGTTCTCTTCTTTCATCTTTAGTGACCAAGGCATTGTCCTATAACAAGGGCCCCGTCTTTGCAACCGCCTGAATGTGCTTTGATACGTGTCGCTCAAGGAGGCTCCATGCTGGAGATAAATAAAAACGTATCCCCCCTAGCACCATGGAAATCACCTATCTACAGGATTAGCCAACACCACCAACATGCCGTGCGAGAACCTTGCAACCCTGTGCCCCACCTGTCTAGACCTCGCGTCCAAATGCAGCGACAAACTCGCAGCAGAGTACATCCCCGTCAACTCCCTCCGCCAGCCGGCCAACACAAACCCCTTCATCACGGATTTCGACACAACAACCCCCTTCAACACACACGCCGGCGGGAAATTCATCGGCAACCACCTCCGAAACCTAATCGAACCCCACCTCACGACAGCCGGCGACGACGATGGCGGCGGCGTGCCCCGCGTGCAGCGCTTCCACATGTGGATCCGTCAATACACCGAGGCCGAGAGGCGAGCCAGAGCCCGATCCACGTCGGAGCCCTCCCAGCCCCAGCCCCAGCCCCAGCCCGTCATCAAGGTGAGTGTGGTCGTCGACCTGGCGCAGGTGAGTGCGCGCAGCGGCGCGAAGTTCCTGTCGGACGTCTGGTTCGGGATGCGGAGGACGATGGTTGATTGTGTGAGCGGTCAGGCAGTGAAGTTGATCCCGCGCAGCCGGAGGCTGTATGATGACGAGGTCCATGATTCCCTATATAGGCTCAAGTGGTTTGAGGAGTTGGTGCGGAATCAGCCGTGCGCACCGTATATGTTTTGGAGCAATTTTGCGCCGTTGCCGAGGGGTGAGATGAAGTCTGCTGATGCGAAGGTCGAGCCCTGGTTTATTTGGCGCGCGGAGCACCCGACGACGCCGACGGGGAAGGTTGCTGGCGCTTAGATATCTCGCTATTCCCTTGGGTAAGTTCTGTTCTGTTTGACTTATTCTTTCGGTCGTTGTACTCGACGTGGAATCTATTATGCAAAAAACCTCAGGAAAACTGTCCCATCGAGCGTTGAAAACATCGAGAGGGCTTGAGGGCTCGAGGGCCTTGGATCCCTTTTTATCGTTTGAGTTCAAATTTTATGATTAGTATGTCTGACTTTAGGTTCCATATTGTAAAGGGGACTTGAAATATCCCGCCGTAAGTTATTTAGACTGGAAATTCAAGCACCACGGCCCATCTGCTGCAGGTCCGACCTCCTACCTCGCTCAACGATTCTTACGTCGACCATTACGCGCGAGTGCCTGTGCCGGCCGTGCTGTTCCATGGTCTGAAGGGATTGGGAACCGAGGTTGAGGAGTACAGAACGAAGACTATGGATTAAATGGAGAAGATGGCGCAGAATATACAAGTGAGGCTGCAGACTGTGGATGGTGACAAGGGTCTTGTGCTAGATCAGACTTGAGATAGCCTTGTAGTACAGCCCGCGCTGTGTGGCATATGATGAGCTTCAAGCTCCCTTCGCAACACCAGAATACTAAACAACCGATGTATGAGCAGTCCTCGGACCCGTTGGCTAAGTAGGAATATCGCAAAAGTGTGTACGTGCGTCGGCGAGGAGTATCTCTACTATTAGTGGTCAGGGTGGGATGAACAATCCGCAGAAACCCGGTTTACTTTAGGAGGCACGCTGAACTTCTCAGTCCTTATCAAGCCACGAGAAACTACTCTAGATATCAATATCCCCCGCCGACACCCCGCCAATAACAACAACTTCAAACAGATCCAATGCCGGAAGACGGATCACGCCTTTTTCGACAGCCAACGCCTGATTAGCCCGCAAAGCCTTCGCCGAAATACCCTCATGAGCCCCCTTAATCCTGATCGAACCCCCCGGAAGCCGGACATGCGTCCCAAAATTCACCTTCCGCGTCCCAGACATGTTGACGAGATGCACAACAACAGTGCTAGGACTCGTACGATGAATCGTAACCTCAACCTGCTCGGCAAGGTCGAATATCAATCTCTCCTGGACAGCATGCTTCTCAAGGACAGACACCAACAAATCCCGGCAACAAGTCAGTCCCGTCTCATAGTATGCGCGACCCACTGTGAAGGCCACGACGACCCCCTTCCCCGACGAACCATGCAGACCGTGATCGAGGACCCCGATCCCAGGCTGTTCGCTCTGCAGATTCCCGTAGGCCTTCTCGGGCGGCGCGAACGGTGCATGCGGGAGGACCTGGAACTCCGTCACGGCGTGGTCCTTCCAGTCGTATTCGTACCCTGCGCCGACGAGCGGGATGATCGGGCCCTCGTAGTAGTGGATTCCGCGTTTCTGGACCGGGGCCATGTACGAGGACCAGATTTGCGGGCCCTCGGTTACTCCAGCCAGACGCTTCCGGACGGGGAGGGATTGGAAGTCGACGAGTCCGGACTCTTGATTACACGAGACGGCGCCCGTGGCGATCAGGACGCCGCCCACGCGATTAACCCAGGAGTCAAAGATGGCCACTGCCTCCGGAGGAAGACGGCCGAGGTTCGGAAGGAGTAGGTTCCGGTACCGGTCGAGGCTGCCGTTGGCTTCGATGCCGGGCAGATGCTCCATGGCGACGATGTCGAAGGGGATGTGCTTTTCCTGTAGGGCTAGATATACCCCCCGGAACTCGGAAAGGCTCTCGGTATACTCCTTGCTGCCCATGTGTCCGCGGTCTGGCCGCACGAGTCCGGTTATCGCGCAGGGCGTGAAGTCGCGATAGACGTCTCGCCACCTGGCGTGGAACTGGGTGATTTCCCGAGCGAGGGGGAGGCACGGGTAGGGGATCTTCCCTGGGATGCCCATCATGTATGTTGAGGGTGTCCCACCGCGCGAGAGACACTGGATAAAGTATTGCGCGAATTGCGCGGGCTCTTCACCGGCCATGCGGTACCGCATGTCGATGAAGCAGGTGGAGTTGGCGAGGACGGGGACATGCGGCCGATAGGCGATCCAAGAACTCACCCACTCCGACGTAGAGTGCGGCCAGAACTCCCTGCCGATTTCATTATTCGATTCCTGGTAGATGATGTCTGCCGTCGTGCCCCGGATCAAGGCCGCATTGGGTAGCCTCTCGCTGATGAATGCGCGGATTCTTGCCGTGACGTCGTCGATGATCTGTCGGCTGAAGACGAGCCAGAGGCCGTAGGTGGCGTCTTCTGGGCCTTTGGGGAGGGGGGTCTCTTCCCCTGCATAGGCGAGCCATTTTGATCGGCAGTTCGTGCAGTGGCAGACGCCGTGGTATACCTTGAAGTAGTCCTCCTCGTTCATTGTCGCCCAGTTGAAGAATAGCCCGTCGATCTTGTAGCGGGAGGCGACTTCCTCTAGGATATCACAGATGCGTTCTTGGTAATATCCCCCGGAGGGGCAAACAGACACCAATCCCGCCGTGTGCTCCTGTAACTTCCCCTCTGGCGAACGATAGCACCACTCCGGATGTTCCGCCGCGACATTCGGCGCAATCTTCGAAAAATCCATGCGAGCTAGAAACTTTAGACCCCGAGAATGTGCCGCGGCGATTGCATCCCCGACTAGATCCCGACTGGCTCGTTTAGCGAGGTATGGGTTCGTTGATTGGAATGTAAGCTGCGTGGGATAGTGCGCTTGGATCCCACCGACGCCGCAGAGCCAGGCTGAGGCGCCGTGGTCTTTCACCCAGTCCGCCACTGCTTCAACGTCCATTCCGGCGTCGATCTCGCGGAGGTTTGTCTGGACGACTGAGAAGGGGTCGTGCCACCATTTTCGGGGGGAGCCGTTTGGGATCGTCATTGTGCGGTCGTGAGCAAAGGCAATTGAAGCCGTTGACATGACTCCGTTTAACAACAGCAGTCAATGGTGCTATCATATATCCGGCAGCAGCAGATGGTGGGAGGAGGGGCAATTCCATGGCCTCATCCAACGTGCAGTCTAGTTGCCGCGATACCCGGTGCGAGCGTTGGAGAACCGGATGTTGCACCCTACGGAAATAGGCAACGCCGATGAAACCTAGACTGACATGTCTTTATCTTGTTCATCTGTTCTAGGCGTTTATATCTCACACGATAGATCTTGCCCTTTTCATCTGCGTGACTTCAGCTCCCCCACGCACCCAGCAACCGACATCCGTTATGGCATCAACAATGTCCTCACGCCTCGCCGGCAAGACGATCCTAATAACAGGAGCATCGTCGGGAATCGGTCGCAGCACAGCCAAGGAATTCGCCAGAACATCCCCAACCAACCTAAAGCTCATCCTTGTCGCCCGACGGGTCGAGTCTCTCCGTGCCCTCGCAGAGGACATTCGCAAAGAGACCGACAATGGGGTTAAAGTCCATCCTGTGCAGTTGGATGTTAGCAAGCCGGCGGAAATCGCCGACTTCGTTGATTCGCTCCCGGTGGAGTTTCGGGATATTGATGTTCTGGTTAATAACGCGTGAGTGGCTCCATACTCTCTCCCGCGCCCCAACCACTACTCCAGACAGTCCATCTAATGAGATCCGATTGTACAGCGGCCTAGTCAAAGGCATCGCCCGCGCCCCAAACATTGCCGAGGCAGATATCCAAACGATGTTCTCGACAAACGTCGAGGGCCTAATCAACATGACGCAGGCAATCCTCCCGATATTCCAGCAACGCCCAGACGGCGGCGCCGGCGACATCATCAACATCGGCAGCATCGCCGGACGGGACCCCTACGCCGGTGGGAGTGTCTACTGCGCAACCAAGTCGGCTGTGCGAGCGTTTACGGATGCGCTTCGGCGCGAATTGATTGCGACGAGAATAAGGGTCATTGAGGTTGATCCGGGGCAGGTTGAGACGGTGAGTTTGTGTTATATGGATAATGGAGGGACCTCCCAGGGCTGATGGGGGATAATACCCTACGTAGGAATTCTCGCTTGTTCGGTTCCATGGCGATAAGAGTAAGGCAGATGCTGTCTATGCGTGAGTGGTCGAGACTAATATGTTTTTCGGTGGTTCTCTCTGACGAAAGATCAATAGGGGGTGCGATCCGCTTACGCCCGATGATATCGCCGAAGTCATTGTATTCGCTGCGGGAAGAAGGGAGAATGTGGTACTGGCTGACTCGCTCATCTTTCCGAATCATCAGGTTAGTGCTACTTAGTCCGAATGAGCAACTGAGAATGCTGACTGGGAGGGTTTCAGGCTTCTGCAACAGTCATGCATCGTACGTAGTCTGTGCGGCCGTGAGTTCTAATAATATAGTAGAGGGCGAAGGCGATGGAGATGGAGACGGACGGATTGCCTGTATCTTCTGCCTGCATTAAGAAATAGAGCTCGGTGCCTACGAGCCTGAAATGAATTTGTCTACTGCAGCTCCCTTGGAGAAAAGCACACTGTTTATTGTTACCTAAGACTAAGCTATCCAAGAACATCGTATATCTTCCAGCAAAGGGTATAGATTCATGACCCTTCATTCCCTGTTAATTACACTTCAAAATCTGCCTATAACCATGTCCCACATCCGACCTCCAACATGATGATTTGATTACTGCCTGGCCGTGGATGTGGTCAGCCCCCGACGGCCGAAGCCCGCACGGCAAACCGGCAACCAGATGGCCCCAGGCAGCAGCGCCCGACCCCCAATCAAAGGATATACTCTACAGAAAGTACCATTAGTGCAGACTACTGGTTCTTAGCAAGGACGGGATCCTTTTCATTACTCCATTTGATATTTCCTGCGCACCTTCAGTGTGTAAACAAGTTCTACACCAACCATGGCGAGTCTCCAAGCCGGCCAAACAGTCCTCTGCACAGTCGACTGGGCCCCCCACGAAATCAACCAACTCAGAAACGCATTGCAGCCCGCAGAGCTAATCCACATCAACAAGAACGACACCACCGCCATCCAGCACGCCCTCACCCAAGCCCACATCGCCATCCTGGCCTCGGACATCACCCCCGCCATGCTCTCAGTCCCCGCCCCAAACCTAACCTGGATCCACTGCGACCACGCGGGGCTCGAGAAATCTGCCTGTCCGCAGATCTTCGATCGCGGGCTCATCGTTACCAGCTCGGCGGGACGCTCAGCGCCGGCCCTTGCGCAGCATGCGTTCTACTTTGCGCTTTCGCTGGCGTATGACTCGCGGGCTCTCATCCGGAGACAGGAGATGCGTGAGTGGAGACAGGAGAGTCGGGAGGAGCTGCGACTACGTGGCTCGCTGTATGGGCGACGCCTTGGGATCCTAGGGTTCGGGAATACGGGGCGCGAGATTGCGGCCTTGGGTCGGGCGTTTGGGATGCACGTTACCGTTCTTCGAAGACGCAAGATGAGCAGCACCGCGGACGAAGTGCCCTCGACGGTGGATACGATGCTGAGTATCGAGGCTGGAGATACCGTGGACGACCTCCTCGATTGTGACGTCGTGATGCTCGCCGCGAGCCTTACGGACAGTACGCACCATGTTTTCGGGTCCCGCGAATTCAAGCGGATGAAGTCGTCTGCTATCATTGTGAATATCGGGAGAGGGTCCCTAATTGATGAGAGCGCGCTGGTGGCGGCTCTTCATGCCGGGGAGATTGCGGGGGCGGGACTGGATGTCTTCGAGGTTGAGCCGCTCCCTGAGGACTCTCCCCTCTGGGGGCTGCCGAATGTTCTTATCACCCCTCACTCGACGCCGGGCATGTTTAATCGTACGGATCGATCGATTGAGATTATTCGTGATAATATCCAGCGGTTCAGGAACGGAGAGCCGATGTTGAATCAATTGCGGCAGGAGGATATATACACCAAAGCTAGAGGAAGATAAATCACGTCTAGTAGGTCAAACTAAAATCATACGAAGGGATTCCATTTCTCACTATGACCACGCGTAAATCCAAGTCTCCCTTATTCGAGCTTGTCAAGCAGCAGACGCCATCTCCAACAGGCGGTTGATTGTAAGAAACAAAGTCTCCCGATACCCATCGCGGTCCCGATCCCTAGAGACGTGGCTGCCATCGCTGTTGAAAGGGCCGTCTAAGGACGGAAGCTCGACCCCAGTACCCGTAGGCGATAGTACAGGCTCATGGAGGCCGGAGGAGATGTCGGCCGCTCGGCCCCCACCAACAGTACTACGACTGCGGCTTAGAGTGGGCGACGGATCAGGGTAGAGGCTGGAACCAAGATATCTAGATCCCTCGATCAACCCGTCATCCATGTCGGCCAGTGTGATGTATGAGGCATTCCCCTTGGCGTGCGTTACGTCGTCAAACGATCCAGCAGACTCGAGGCCAGCTCCTAGTTCATCAATGCCAGACACCAGCTCGGGCGACGTCAGAAACGGCGTCCCGGATGCCAAGGGGAAGTCCCATGATGCATCAAGATCGAGCCAGTCAGCTCCGTCGAATCCGTGCGGCGGATCAGCGCTGAGCTGCGTTAAACTGACTAAACCAGGCCCGTCTTCATTAAACACGGGGACAGAGGAGTGTGCGCCGCCAATACCTACTTCTGTCGCCGGCGGCTCTGGGGGCTGAGCCTCGGTGGCGGCAACTGACTGGCTATTGTAGTATGAAAAGCGCTGGTCATTGTCCTGCTGCGGAAGTGACCGGACCAGGCCCTCTGGTGTATGGACTGGCATCGTAGGAAGCTGGGAAAGAACATCCCCATCAACCGCCAGCACCGGGGCACAAGGCGCAGGTCCCGATTGACCTTGAGCTTCCTGGTTCTTTTGGTTCGAGGCACTGGAACCCGCCGATTCCAGGGTGCCCAGCCCTGATGGGCAGACACGACCGCGATTCGCGCTACGACGGGATAGTATCAGCATTTATTTGCCTGGGAAGCCCATTCGCGTCACGGTATAGCACCCGAACCAAAACAAAAAGAAACGGAACGACAACCCACCAAAGCATCGCGAGAAGCTGATTCCCCGCACTGCGCACAAACGTAGGCACATAGTTCTCCCTGCACGGATCCCCCGCCATTCTCAGCGCAAGACCCAGAACCAAATCCCGCCTGTCGCTAAAGCGCAGGATAAGCGCACCGGCAAAGGGGAAGATACTCGCCCGATGCGTCATGTGCGTTCCGCGCTCGGCGTCGAGGGCTGCTTCGAAGATCCGGATCGCGATGCTAAGCAGATAGCGCTGGTGGTCGGCTCGGCTGCTGGTGTGTGTTTGAGGGAGACGCGAAATTATTCGGGTTGAGAGGAGGAGGTGCACGCTTAGGGCGTCGTGTAGCAGGTGCCACCGGGCAGGGGCGTGGGAGGTTGGATTGCACCATGCGGCGATCCATTGTGAAGTGTAGTGCGTGACCCAGGAGAGATCGGCTTGGAGTTGGAGGGTTGAGCTGGGTGTTGCTTCACCGAGGGTGTCTAGTCGCCGGCGCACTTCTTTCTGTTTGCCTTGTTAGCGAGACTCGTGGACGCTTCCTTATAGGCGTCTGTCACACACCTGGAAAATGTAAAGATGATACAAAGCCGGGAGGCTCGCCGACGGGTGATCTGCGCCAATAGTAGAGATTTGATCTATCTCGGCTTTCTCAAGTTCAAAGTAGGACAGATCCAGCGGGCAGCGTCCGGAAAAGGTGAAGAAGCTTGGGGAGAGATCAGGCACGGGTACGCATGTTTCAGCAGGGGTGGAGATGACCTACCGATATTCATTCAATATCATGAATGCCCGGGTCCGCAACGCATTCCAATAATCAGGGTCATCGAAACTCCTGCCAGTGGAACCTCTGGAATGTGTGTGAGCGGTAGCAGGCCCCAGGCCGATCTCTGCTGCCATGCGAGGAATCATCGCCGAGCGCACCCAGCGCTGCTCATCCAGGCGCGTTCGTGATGAGACGCCGAAACGGGAAAGTAGCTGACACACATTAATCTCAACTGTGAATAAATCGTGGCAGGCTCTATTGACTCACGATCCGGCCCTGGACTATCTCCAACGATCTCGCACCGGTGGAGTAGACGACTAGATCCAGCTTTTCTACGTGGGCGCGGAGCCTGAGCGCTTCGGCGACCTGGTCCTCCACTGCATCTGGAAGTGTTGCCAGAGCTATAGATCCTAGCGCGAGGATGGACGTCGTCAGGTAGGCAGATTGACGACGGACCAAGTCCAGCGCGTGTTTGCTGGGATCGAGCATCGCCCACTGAGGGTGGATATATTCAAAGTATCTGAGTCCGGTCAGTGGTCACAGGAAGGAGACAGGATATGGCACGATAACTGGCGATTAAGGCCACTCACGCATCGAACAGCTCCTGCGCTCTTTGCTCTGATATCATCCCCCGCTGCAATGGATCCAGGTCCCTCGCCACGTCGCGCTTCGGGCCCCGCAGGCCATACTCGAAATATCTGGTGGTCTCGCTAACTACGCCTTGTAGAGCAGACGGGGTCCATCGGGCCAGAAGCTCCGCATCTTCAGGCAACAGCTCCGCCGTCGGCAAAGTCGGGGCCCGTCTTTCTCGCTTTCCCGTGCCCTGCTCGTCAACCACCCATCCCTGCTGGGCGATCTTGAGTATGGACGGCAACGGGTCCTGCGTCCCGCTCGGTGCATCGTCCGGGTCATCTCGTTCTTTCTTCTCATGTCCCACGGGGAATTGCTCGCCCAGGAACCGCATCAGTTTCCTCGTCACTTGACTCGAGTTTCCGCGGAGGTCCTGGTCGAGGCTCTCCATTAGGTTGTGGGGGTCCAGGGGGGTAATCGTCCCGGACAATTCTCGCTCGGCGCTGTTGGAACATTCGACCGATATAGCTGAATCGGAACGCGATGCTGGGCTGCGTCCCTGGGATGTAACGGAATGTCCAGTCATATTTTCTGCCCGATCTAGAATGCGCTCCCAGGTCCGGTAGCTTTGCACAACATTGTTAGACATGGGCCTTCCAAATGACCATTTAGGTTGAGGGTGGGAGCTAGGGTTCTCACTTTTTACTGCCCCTTACACGCCCCCTTCGACTCTGGGGGACCTGGCATACGATTGCCGCTGCCGCACAACGAGTGCATGGCGGGCAGAAGGGATTCAAGTCGCATTTAGTCTTGGCCTGATGCACGGCATGTCAGTTACAACGATCAAATACCCGCAGCTGGCACTCGGCTTACTGCGCGACACCTGTACATCCGCAACCAACATTAGCAAGGTGAGCCAATTCTTGGGCAGAAGGCTAATCTGTACATACGCTTGACAGGCAACACTGGACCGCCGCTTCACGACTCCCTCTTGTTCACCGGCTTCCGCTGCTCGGACTCTTTTCACAGCTGATGGGGCTGGAGAACCCATGGCTCCTTGATTCACCCGGTAGAGGCCCGTTCAACTCTAGGACGTGCGTGCGCGGGCATGGATGGGGAATTAAAGGGCACTTTGCTGGTGCTGGAGCTGGTGCTGGAGAACCCCGGCTTTTCAAAGTGCGGGGAATGAGCAATTGGGGGATGCATGGAGAGTGCGGAGGAGACTCCCATCCACCACTGGCTGGACTGAACAGGTCACCGTGAGCGGTGGAGATGTGTACCATTTGGAGTAAAGTCTGTAGTCTGCAGCGGCTGGCATTGGAGACGCGTCCACTATCGGCCGACAGTGGACACAAGGCTAGTCCTCGCTTGAGGGTACTTTGTTAGTTAACAAGCACTCGGCTTTTCGACTTATCATGTGTTCTCGTCGGTCTCTGACCCCGGATGACCTGAGGCCACGGGGCCAAGGATGCTTCGATTGCCGAGTCTGCTTGGCCTGCTGCTGTCGTACTCGTACAGCTGCCTGCTTTCTGTTTGGCCACAAGATATTCCCGTCAATCACAGCGTTGCAAATACGGATCATTCTCATAATGTGGAGAATATGAAACCAGTCATGGCGTGAGTGTCTCAGACGGCATGGTGGCTCCATGGTATGCCATGTCTTTGTCGCTGCCTGTGCACGAATTGCACTGTTTACAGATATTGCCACATAAAGGCCGAGTGCGTAAAAACAGATAATCAAGATACAGACCCCCTGCCAGCGCCCAATCTACCACACTGAATTCCTCCTCCAGTAATCGATCTAGCCATTGAGCGTAATAACTACAGCCTCCGAAGCGGCCAGCTCAATCGTCGCCCGCCCACCCACACCGACCTGAACCTCCTCAACAACCTCCTCCCCAGTAAACCGGCACGTCTGATCATCGACAACCCTCCCAGCAAACGTCGGCGCCTCCCCCAAATCCTGCTGCGAGAGCGAACTCGGCGCCGTCAACCGCTTCACACGCACACTCCCACCGCCACCTTTCCCCCTAACCATCAACCCCTCAAGAACAAACTCCCTCCTCGATCGCGTCCCATCCCCATCGAAAAAATCACTATTAACAAGAACAACCTTCCGCACAGCGCCGCGCGCCGAGTAAATCGCATACGCCGCGTAATTCGTGCTCCCGTCGTCGAGCGCCGCGATCCGCGATCCGCCGGCCATCGCCTCGGCAGCGACATATCCGCCGTAGAAGGGTGACATGACGTTCCCCTCCTTGAACCAGACGTAGTACGATTTGCCCACGGTCCCTTGGTGGAAGTACAGCCTCTTCACGCCCACGCTTGCGGCTCGCAGCGCGTAGTCGAGGGCCCAGACGCCTGTGGCGAATGTGGCGCCTTGGCCTGGGCTTCCGTTGCCGGAAACTGGGTGCGGATGGATGGGTTAGTTGCGTCATTTGGGTTTCGGCCAGGGTGTTCGGGCGTTTGGGAAACTTGTTTGTGCGTACCGGAATTCGTCTCTCCAAAGACGTAGTCGAACCCCCTTTCCCGCGCAACCTGGACATCCGCCGCATACATACCAACCTTCTTTGTGACATTCACATGGCTTATGAGCGCCTCGACGTTTGGCGGATCTTCATTTTGCGAAAGCGCCGATTGCGGGTAGTGGTGCTGAGAGAAAACTCTGATATACTTGTCCGCTGACGCATTCGCGTACTGGAAGTAGCTCTTTGCGGACCAGCCGGTCGGAGGCGGGCGGTAGTAGCTCCCCGCTTGGAAGATGTGTTTTTTATTGAGGGCTCGCCCGATTTCTGTCTGCCACTCGGATTCGGATTCGGCGTCTGCTTGTGGTGTCCAGTCTTCTGGGCTTCCGGCGATGGGGCGGCCGAGGGCGCCGAATACTAGAATTGGATGAATGGGTCAGGAAAACGGGTTCTTGTAGAGTAGGTACTTGAAGGGGGTAGGGTGCCGAGACTTACTGTCCTAATACGGTGTTAATTCTAGTCAGCGAGACCGGTTGTTTGTGTTAAACGGGACGAAGGGGCTACTCACTGGTTCGTTTCCCAGCTCGAGAGCGTATAGCGATGGGATCTCCTTGAGAGCAGCTTTCGCAGCAGCGATGGTATTGCTGATATTATTGGCGCCCCGATTGAGACCTATTCATAAACTGGTCAGCCCTCGGTGTTCGTTGTCCAGTCAATTGAGTACCAGGCACGAACCCCACACAATAGGCCCTTTATACCCGGCGACAAGGCGCATGAGGAGGGGGCCGAACGTAGTAATCCCCTGCCCGGTCGGGGCGGTCCCAGTGACTATGTTTGGCACGTCGAGGTCGGGATCGAACGTTCCGTAGTCCCTACGAGGGTAAAGGATTAGCAGCGGGATACGCAGGGTCAGGAAACTAGTCGTAGTAGTAGGCTTCTCACTCAGATGTGCCCCCAATGCGAATCCTGGGCCATGTTCCAGTTACTCCTTTGAATGTGTCTAGACATTTATGCGCGAGGGGCATTCCTGGGAAGTAGCCCGGGAGCCCTGCATAGGGGAAGCTGCGGTATGCCCGTTAGATGGCTCCGTACGGATGGTGAGCAGGAAGGTACTTACGAGAAGGAGACCGGGGCCTCGTCCAAGCGTTGTGCATTAGACCCCGCGGACTGGGGAACGGTGAAGGTGGTGGACTCAGCCTGCGCCGTGGGGGCAGCGGAAAGTGCAGCCAACGCGAGGTGGGATATGACAAGACGCATTTTGCTCGAGGAGGATTGTATAAGTTCACGAATAGAGAGACGAAGTCTTCCTCCTGAGATTCGCTGGGGCTACAACGTTCCCTTTAACCGGTTCGCTCCAGAGTTGCCTACCTGGTCCTTCTCGGCCGAGGCCCTCCTTCCCCCGTATTCCCCTGCCGGAGAGCGACCGGGAACTGCGGCAACCAAATGGCAGGCCGACAAGGAACATGTGTCCCTTCCCCAGATTGCCCCGGATTGATCTTGATGGAGCTACTGCGGGGTGAGCTGGGACCCTATATAGCTTACGCGACGTCCATTGCTTACTTACTCTGATCACCCTGCTCTCAACCTGCCCTTCTCAGCTCGTAGACAACAATGATGACTCCCCAGGAACGCACTGCGTGGTTCTCGGCCACGGCCGCGGCGATGGTCATGGTGCGCAATACCATCTCTGGTCCATTCTCGATCCACTCCTTTGACACCCAATAGGCACTCGCAGGCTACGATGCATCCACCTTCAACTCGATCCAGGGATTCCGCACCTTCATCGACCACTTCAAGGAGGATGGCGACGAGGAAATCAAGCCCAACATCCTTGGTGGAATCAACACCGGTAGGCCCCTTTAGACCTAACCCATGTATTTACCTTTCTCCACGCAATCGCTGACCTTTTTCTTCCCAGCGTACCATGTCGGAGCCATCGCCTCGGGTCTCTTCATCTCGCCGACCATCTCTAAGCGGTTTGGTCGCCGGGTCCCGATCCAGCTCGGCACCTTTATCGTCCTTATCTCGGTCATGCTCCAGACGTTTGCGCCTGAAATCATTTGCTTTATCGCTGGTCGCGTCCTCATGGGGCTAGGCAAGGGCATTAGTATGAACAATGGGCCAACCTACATTGCTGAAATTGCACCTGCTAGGATTCGAGGGGTTATGTTGTCTCTCTGGCAGCGTACGACCCTTTACCTGCCTCCCTTGACAAAAGAAGAATCCACTGACTCGGACAGTATGGTACGCCATCGGCGCATTTCTCGTCTACTGGGCAGCCTACGGAGCCCAGCGGACCACAATCGACATGGGCATGTGGCAGTGGCGCATCCCGCTGTTCGTCCAGATCCCCATCCCCGTCTTCATCATAGTCAGCATGTTCTTCTGCCCGGAATCGCCGCGGTGGCTGGTCGAGAATGACCGTGTTGATGAGGCCCGCCATTCTCTCAGCAGAGTACGCTCAGACAAGGTCGATGAGGAGCTAACGGACATTGTGACGGCCGTCGCGTATGAAAAGGCAACCACCGTATACTGGGATAAGTGGTGGGCTCCATGTATGTTCCTGGTTGCCAGCTCCTTCATGCACGCGCAGCTAACCACAACCCCCCTCTTCCAGACTGGACTCTAATCCGCGAACCATCCCTCCTCCGGCGCACATTCGTGGTAATCTTCATCAACGTCGGGCAGCAAATCTCCGGCAGCTCCTCCCTAAACGCCTACACAACACTCATCTACAAATCCGTCTTCAAAAGCAGCGAAACAATCGCGCTAATCAACGCCCTCTCCAGCACCTGCTCCATCGTCTTCACGCTGAGCTGCACACTCCTAGTCGACCGCGCCGGCCGCCGCTTCATCCTCATGCTCGGCGCAGCAGGTATGTGCCTCTCCCTCCTGGTCGTCGCCATCCTCGGGATGAAGGTCCCCGAGAACGACGACGGGACGCGGCCCTACGGGATGGGCGTTGCCGTTGCCGCTATGTTCTTCCTGTTTATCTTCTTCTATAAGCCGTCATGGGGCGCGACGGTGTGGGTGTATACGTCGGAGATCTTCTCGACGAATGTGCGCGCGCATGGCGTGGCGGTCGGCGCGCAGTCGCAGAGTGTTGCGTCGACGATCCTGAATCAGTTCTTTCCGAATTTTTTGGCGAATTGTGGGTTTTATACGTTTTTCTTCTTTGTGGGGGTTAATGCGTTGCTGGTTTTGGGGGTTTTCTTGTGAGTTACTCCCCCCCACCCCCCTTCCCCTCCCCCCGTTCCCCCTATGCATGCATCCTCAAGCAGTTTGCCGTGCGCTAACCCCGTGTCCACGATGTATAGCTTCCTCCCGGAGACGAAGGGTATCCCCCTCGAGGAAATCGACGTGCTCTTCGGGTCCGTGTCGCACCTAAAAGAGGGACAAGAGGTCGTCGACCAGAAACTGAAGAACGAGATTGCGGACGACGAGGAAAAAATTGGTCCCGCGGTTGGGTCTGCCGAGATTGAGCATGCGACCCCCGTGCACGACGCTCGGCAGCGGTCCTAAAGATGATAAATATGCACTGGGTATGTTTCTGGTGAGGTGGGAGGTATGTGCTGTCTAGGTCGTTGTGATGGTGAGTCGGTACAGGGCGCTGAGGGATGTTATTGGACCTGACGTAATTGCTTAAACCAAGGTGTATCTCAATTTTGGCCAAGTGTTGCCAGATACATTAAGCACGGAATGGCACTGGCATGGTGGTCGAAATAAGCAGTATGCAATAAATGGCTCATCCCATACACTCCTGCTTAGTCTGAACAAGAGAATAGGATTTCTCCATCTCCAGTACTACAAGCATATGTGCTCTACACGCCTTTAGTACCAGCTGATAACTGGCCACTCGACTTTACTGCTTCCCAGACCAAGATTGCCCTCAAGGTTAGCTGGGCCACGTCTAGCATAAAACGAATTTCCTTTTCGAGTCCTTCGCTCACACAAACAACGACTCTAAACCCGAAGAAAGCTATCAAGATACCCCTCCACAGCACTGCCTCCGGCCGTATTCAATCCAGCCACGAACCCGACGTACCCATCGGGGCGCACCACAACAAGCGCTCCATACCTGAGATCAATCCAATATCGCCTGTGTGCCGCCCGTTTGTCGTCGTAGTAAACAGGGCTGAAAGGCAACTGTCCCTCCAGGGCCTCCTGCGTCCCAAGCGAGGTATTCCCCACCGAGGCAAGAGTAAGTGTCTTGACAACGCCCTTCTCACCAGCTGCCTTCAGAAACGCGCTCTGCGCGAGATACGCCGAGAACGAGGCGATTCCGGCGAGGGACATGCGCGGATCACCCACGAGCGCAAGGATGTACATACACGCGCGGTTTGGGGTTATCGAATGCAACCACAGGCGCTCCAGCGTTCCCGGCCGCAGAAGTCGGACATCCGGTGCCCTCTCGCCTGGCTCCACAGCACACGATCCCGATACTCCCTCTCCACGAGCCCGCGGCCTGTTGACCAAATTCCCCGCATACCGAATCCCAAGCCCCGTATTGAACCCCTTCGCGCGATCAAACGCCTCAGCAAGGACGGAATTAATATCCCCTGAATTCTTCTCCCTTTCGCCCGGTTGCGGTTGCGGCTCCTCGCCGGCCGGCCACTTATTCGCCATTAGCGTCGAGATTCTTCGATCAAAGGCGATGAGGCGCTGTGCGGCGCCGCGGCGCTCGTCGTTGTATGTGTTGAGGAGCGATGGGCTTGCGAGATCCCGCAGGACGAGCGACAGTTTCCAGGCGAGGTTTGTCGCGTCGTGGATTCCGGTGTTCAGGCCTTGGGCTGCGCCGGAGGAGTGTGTGTGGCTGGTTTGGGGAAGTGGTTAGTGGTTAGTCCATTATGAACAGGTTGTGTACAGCGTGAACATACCACGCATCTCCAACGAGCAGAATCCGAGAATGTGGGTGGTACGTCGATGCGACGCGTTGACCTATGCTGTACCTGGAAGGGTTCCTGAAATCAGAAACTACACGTGTGTTCTCCCATAGTAATCCGGCGTTTGGGGAAGCATACAAAGTCCATCACTCGACACTCTCAAACTCCAGCTCAAACGGCTTAACGGCAGCAATCGCTTCCTCGATCACAGCCTCTTCCGTCAGATTCCCTCCATGCCGAGCTTCCTGCTCGGGCGTATACACGTATCCGATCCGCGTTATGCCGCGGTCTAGCGGGGCCCAGAGGACGTTGCCGTGCGTTGGGCTTTCGATCGAGCTTGCGCATACTGTTAATATCGGTTCTTGGGTTCCAGTTTGGTGGCGCGGAGGGTAGGTGGAGGGGGGAGGGTTGACGTACGCATATGCTCGCGGCGTTGGGAGGTTCGTTTTGACCTTCCCGTCGATCCGAATCCACTTATCCTGTGTCGTATCGCCCTCAAAGGGGATGTCGAGGTGGCGGCGGACGAAGCTCCTCCCGCCGTCGGCGCCGATGAGGTATTTGCTAGCTAGATCAATCAAGCTGTCTCCAGATTTGAGACTTCAGAGTGAGTTACGATACGAACCTTTGCATGGTATACTCCGTCCCACTCCGTAAATCCCTCAGAACACTCGCAACAAGCCCTTGTCCTTCATCAACCTCAAAACCCACGCACTCCGTCTGAACACACAACGTAACCCCAACCTCCTCCAACCTCCTCCTCAACGCGTTCTCAATAAACGACTGCCGCAGCATAACGGCAAACCCAAACCTCGTATCCTCGACATTCTCCACGAAATTCCACACTCGCCCCGGAATAACCCGCTTCCCCTGCGCGTCATACGTGTAACTCTCCCGACAGACAAAACACTGCTGCAGGATATCCTCGGCAAGACCGAGCTGGTCCAGGAGCTCGGCGGAGCGCGCGTAGAGCACGTTTGCGCGGCCGGAGTCCGTACTGTGGGATTTGTCGTCTTTGTCGATTATGCACACGGTGCACCCCGTCTGCGCCAGTTGGTACGCGGTCAGCAGGCCGACGGGGCCGGCGCCGATGATCAGGGCGTCGATGGGCTTGCCGGGGGTTGTCGCCATTGCGTCCGGTTTCGGTGATGTTAGTGTGATTGAATTGGTTCGGGAGTCGCATCGGGAGCGGCGTGCTGGATGTTCTTATCATTGGTATTCGTCGACATGATCCAGGCGATCAAGTCCTCTGATTCGCTGGTCTGGGAGAGGCCGAACGGCGCCATATGGAGTACGCAGGATTAACCCCAACTCGACTGTCTCGGGTCGAGGTGCTCATCTTATCGCCCGAAGATCCGCCCGATGGCCGCGGCGGTGGATTCGGTCTGGGCCGGGCGACAGGAGGCAAGACACGAAAACAGGTGGAACATGGTTTGAATGATAACTGTTTCAGGCTCCAGTTTGTCATGGCTATCTTAAATATCAACAGATATCTTCCTGGTCTACTTCCTGTAGTGTGTAGAGCAAACTAGGACGGGAGCCAAGCACCATCACGTCCTTCCACATTAGATTCGCATTTTTGCTGGGCTTTCATGTTCGTAAACGCGCTGGATGCAATGACGTGCACAATATAAGGTCTAGCAAAGGTCGCATTCGTATTGAGTTGGAGATAAAGTACTATGTTTATATCACCTGAGACTTCAAGAGGGCCATGCCACTAGCACACTCTTAACCCCGAAAAGGCATTCTATCTTACAGCGTATATCTAAAATGCACATCACGATCATCCACGACAGCCTGATACCTCTCAAAAGAATTCTCCTCCATGGCCAAAACCTTCTTCTCCCTTCTACCATTTTCCCACCGAAGCCCCACCATAAGAATACAAACAACGAGAATTGCCAGACAGGCCAACCCGAGGGCAATCCGCAACCCGGGAAGATACCTAGGCGCACTGCTCGTTGAGAACACCTGCCCGACTACTGCCCCGGCGCAGTTTCCGATTGTGAGTGTGAAGCCGACGGCTGTTGCGCGCTTGTAGTGGCCGGCGAAGTTGGCGTTGAGCCAGACGATTGCTATTCCAGTCTATGTGTAAGAGTATCAGCGAATGCTATTGAAGTGTGGGTTGGCCGTTGTCCTACCGTCGGGTAAATGCCGACGGCAATTATGAATAGTGCGGTATATCGAGCTGCCACATTGCTGGTGCCAATCATGATACTGTAGCCGACTACGAGGAAGAGAAGTGCGGCTAGAATGAACGGCCCTCGCAGGCCTTTCTTATCTGCGAGCACAGCAATGGCAAAGTATGCAATTGTCGCCCAGACATAGACGGGGACGGTCAGGGCTTGCGCGTGTGCACCCGAATAGCCCATGCCCTTGATCAGAGCCGGCATAAACGTAGTGAAGCCGAACAGAGAGATGTCCACCGAAAATTGGATGACAGCGTGTATATATGTCTTGGGGTCCTGGAAGGCGCTGAGCACTTTCTTCCATGCGAACTTGTCGTCCATGTTCAAGTGCGGGTTCAGCTCGTGCCGTAAGCGCATGACAGCCCGCTCCTCCTCGCTAAGAAACCACGCCGAAAGCGGATCCTTAGGGAACATGATGAATACCACGGGGAACAAGAAGACAGTGACAGCGCCTTCGATTATGAATAGCCAGGACCACGAATTAAGCCGATCAGTGGGGATATGGGAAACGCCGGTGGCCAATAGCCCTCCAAACGCGCCCGCAATCGCTCCAAAGCCATAGTAAACGGCTGACCGGATGGACATTTCTGATTTCAGATACACCATGCCAATATAGGTGTTGATACAAGGAATCAGACCGGCTTCGAACAATCCAAGGAGCAGCCGGCATGCGTACAGCTGATTCACATTATTGATAAAGGCCATGCAGAGACAGACAAGCCCCCAACATAAAAAGCACGCGGACAGGAGGTATTTCGGGCCGATAATCTTCAAGCAGATGGACAATGGAGTTTCGAATATGACATAGGTCGCATAAAATATCGAGACCGCGTTGCCGAATTGATTGCCGACGAGACCCAGGTCTTCGGGCAGGCCCATGAGTTGAGTGTTTCCCTAAAATCATATATCAGCCATGTAGCCCTTGCTCAAACAGCGGTTGACGGACCAGGTTGTTCCTATCTAGATTGGCCAGAAGGTACATCACCCCGAAGCAGCCCATGACGACCATGTCGAATTTGAACAAAGCACGTTTCTGGATTGAATCGTCAATCGCGCCATGTTCTAACATGGACCCTCGGTCAGCGTGAGGGCTTTCAGAGGCTGCAGGGTCAATCGATTTGAGCTCAGACATTATCGCTCTGAACGGTACAGTGATATTAGTGGTGCTTCCTGACAGTTGTTTGGTCGGAGCCAGGGAGACGAAGAGTGTCCATGGATATACCTTTTGCGTATCGTTATAGCGCTGCCACACGTGGAATCTTAGGTTCGTACGAAAATGATACTCCACTCCCGTCTAGATCCGCCAGGTCTGGCGTCACTCAGAACCGGCCAAGAAATCAAGCGATAAGATACATAAAGATGGCCGAGATAAGCCGCAGACCGGCGGTTGACCGAGCTCGGGCAACTCCAATTCGGCCTTCGCAGCGTGGAGAGTGTGCTTGGCGCCACCCTTCAGGTCGTGCTTCACGGCTTCGAGGAGAAGGAAATCTGGTTCTGGTGATAAGAAGCGCATCATTTTCCTTCGTCCTCGAAGCATCTGCATATCAAACTTCACACCAATGGCCGGTACACCTGTTCCCGTCTGGGCGAAAATCCAGCATTCGGCCCAGTACGGCCAACTCGTGGCTGGGGAGCATACGGGCCTATGTCGCGAATCGCTCACGGACAATGACCGTGACGTCCGGGACTGGTTCGTACAAGAAGCAAAAACCTTAGGATGCCATGTTAAGGTTGACCAAATGGGAAACATATTTGCGATCTTGCCCGGCGAGAATAATTCCATCCCACCCATCGGGATGGGAAGCCATCTGGATTCACAACCAGCCGGCGGCCGATTTGACGGTATACTAGGGGTCGTTGCAGCATTGGAAGTATTGCAAACGATAAAGACCCATGGTATAAAAACATACGCGCCACTGGCGGCGATAGACTGGACAAATGAGTACGAGCAACCCCTCCGTCAAAATCACTTGTCGTAAATCTTCCATTCAACTCAAGGCTAACTGCTGCTAGGGAGGGATCGCGGTTCCCCAAGATGTGCGCCGGGTCAGGTGTCTGGTCGGGAACCGAGTCCTTAACAGAGTGCCATAACTTGGCAGCGATCGAGTTATCCGCAAAGGGAGAAACGCCGCTCACTATGGGCAGCGAACTTCGACGAATTGGCTATCTCGGGGATACTCCCGCCTCATACGTACAGAATGCTTTGTCAGCTCACTTCGAGCTACACATCGAGCAAGGGTCTTTGCTCGAGAAAACTGAGAAAAAGGTTGGGGTAGTAAGCGGGGTTCAGGGAATGCGTTGGTATGCGATTCAGTGTCAAGGCAGGGAGGCTCATGCAGGCGCAACACCCATGGATGAACGGGCCGATGCCCTCCTTGTGCTCGCCAAATTCACTCTCAGAGTTGAGGAGCTCTCGGTACGCGAGGGGGCATTTGGAACCGTGGGTGTGATGAGGACGAAGACTAACAGCACAAATACTGTTCCCGGGGGAGCTTTTTGCACCTTGGATCTGCGTCATCGAAGCGAGGAAGTCCTTGACCGTATCGAGGCAGAATTGCGACAATACCTAAGTCAACTGGCCACAGATCGCTCCGGTATTTACGTCACAATGGAGCGGACTTGGTCGAAACGAAGCGTTGAATTCGACCAGGTAGCGCGCAACTGCGTGCGGGCGGCAGCCATCGATAACGCTGGGGAGGCCATGATCATGGATATGATAAGTTACGCAGGCCATGACAGCGCTGAAACTGCGACAGTAGTGCCGACTGCTATGATATTCGTTCCGTCTAGAGGCGGGGTGAGCCACAACCCAGCCGAGTACACTGCGGAGGAGGAATGGTTAGTTGTCATGACAATCGCCCATTGCACATTCTTTTGACTAACACGACCAATATGACTAGTGACCTTGGAGCGAAAGTTCTTCTCGACGCGGTCGTGAAGTACGATCAGCATTTGAAAAAGACTGCAAAGGCTTCGCTCTGAACGCCCGACTGACGGAAACGACGGCGCATGAATTGTAAAACCTGGACGAAATGCGATTCAAACCACAGCGGAGAAGCCGTCTATTTAGATTTGTACGCTCCTCTAGCGCGATGAGGGAGTTTCGCGTCCGATGTTCTATTCACTTTAGAGCGGTTAAGCCTCGGGAATATAACTGTCCATAGTTCTAGGTTGGACGATAATTGTGTTAGTCTAACAGCCCTCATGAGGCTTTGGTGGCCAGTGCTGAGTAGGTGAATCCACGAGCTCAATGAAGCTATGGGCAGATTAGTGGTCTGAAGAATCAAGTGTTTCCTTGCCCAAAGGGCAGTAGGGAACTACCTTTATTAGTTTTGATTCACTGTTTCTTGTTCTTCACTTTGCGATCGAAGCAATGCCTCTGCCCACGGCGAGCCCCGGGCGAGATTCCGCAAGCCAACCCAATGCATGACGTCGAGACGTAGTAAGCCAAGGCGCACTTGTGGAAAGGCTGGGCTATGGGTTCGAAGGGTTTCCAGCCAATCGTCAACCAGCTTCTTCCCTGTTTCGGCATGTGTAGGCGATGGGGCTTGTAGTAAAAGCGTGACCGTGTAATTCGACATCGTAGAGAAGCAAACCCGTGACCCTGCGAGGGATCCAACATTTAGCAAACTGATACTGTGATGATGATTGAATGAACAGGGCTAACCGACAAGAGAACCAGAAGGAGTTGAAGTCACGAGATTTGAGACCAGAGACATACGAGACGACCAGCGAGGCACACCCCTCCGCCGCGATGTAGGTTGCTTCGATGGCAGTATCCAAATTTCCATCTTGCTGTCGATCCTGTTGCGCCGTGGGCCGATGGGCTCGGCTTCGTAAGTCCGAGCCTCTGTCCGGAGTCACCGTGGGACCGATGGGTCTCAGCAGAGCTCTGTAGATGAAAAGCTCCAAGGTCAAATATGACAGTCGTAGGTAGGACGCTAGTTTGAGACCCGAGTTGTTATGTTGTGTCGAAGATGCAGCATCCTGGGTCAATCTATACTCATCAGGAAGAGCGGAGTACCATTCGTTGAGCCGAGTGCGAAGAGGTTTCGCAACGCTCAGCGACGAATGCAAGTCTTTTGCCAAGCGGCTCGTGGCTTTTAGGGTGCTAGAATATCTGGTAAATGATCTGACGCTGACAAGAAGAGAACAAGCTTACTAGAACTGCCAGTAGATGTCTGACGCAATACAGGCCAAATGAGACAAATACACAAAGTCGTATTTGGACAACTCGACATCGCTTTCGTTCCTCTCTGTCGGGGAAATTTGAACAGCGCTACCATCAATAAGGGGGTGCTGTTCAATTATAAAGTCCGTCTCATCAAGCACGTCAACGGCCCAATGGTCGTCATGGATAGGATTGGGGAAGCCCATCAACAAACTTCGCCACGCAGATTCAGAGTACACTGCCCACCACAGCCTCCTCCGCAGCCGCTTCTCCCAGCGAGGGATGGGCCATTCTCGACAATCGATGTGGAGGCCCAAGGTCGAAGACAAAGAGACTGCGGTGGACAACAAAGACCAGCGGAATGGACTGTCAGCAACCGCGCCGGACATTTCAACCTGTGGCTTCTGGAGGTACAGCAGCACGGCCTGCAAGACGGCGAGGTGGGGTGTGTGGATTTCGCGGAAGACCTCCTCTAGTGCAAGCTTCCAGAGTCGATCAGTGGGAGGTTTAGTGTAAACGTTCGAGACGCAGAGCACGGGATCATGGTGGCAAAACTGGATTGATATGGCGTAGAGAGCGGCCAAAAGGTGGGCTGGAATATTAGACAACGCGGCGACCGGTGGAAATGCGTTGTGTTTGTCCATGCCTAGCTCGGTTCGAGAGATTATCGGAAAGCTAGGAAACACGTATCGTAAAAATCTAAAGGCGGCGGTCCCCCGTGAGCCTATGGTCCATTACCGGAGGTGGCACACTTACAATCCCACGAGACGTCGACCATCTTCTGGGCCGACAATATCGTCTAGTGTCTGACGCACAGACCCAGGTCGTGACGGGTCTCCAAAAGTTGTTTCAGACTTCATCGCGTTGCCGAGGTCGTCCGAACTGACCATGAATTGCACTGGAGGTTGTGTCAAGTTCTCCGATTCACGTTCAGCGGCGAGAGATCGGAAGTGAACTTTGAAGAATTGAGTCTGTCCGTCGGAAAGGAAGCGAAAGTGGCGCAACAAGTAGGGATCGGACTCCCCAGACAAGCCGAAATATTGGCTTGAGAACCCATCTAACTTGTCAAGGGACCGGACTGAAGCCGCGGGTAACCCTGGGTTAGGTGAATGATTAACCGTACCGCCGTAGGCATCGTGGAACTCGGCTCCCGTGAGGTCTCGTAGAAGCGCCTCGTTCAATCCTAGCGGCATATCCAGGCCGGAGTGGTTGCCAGCATGGGTCCAAGCGGGTATCTGTGGGGAGGAGACGTTGATCAGGTCGCTTACAGAACCGTCGAGGCCCCAGCCCCGCCATCCAGCCTCCTCTTGTGTGAGATTGTTCTGATCAAATGCAATTCCGGCATCAGCCCAGGACGCAACCGTCGGGACATTGTCGCCAAACGAACCGCGGTCGCTTTCCGGCATCGCGATCTGGGTAGCAGCTTCCCGTCTTCGCTTCAACGGAGGCTCTTCGAAGCTGCATTCGATGCCACTGCTCGCGCAGTTCTCACAGGGCGGCTGGGAATCGATCCGACAGGCGACCTTTCGACGGCGGCAGGTGTCGCACGGGCGCGAGCGTTTCGAGCGGTAGGGACGGTACTGGCGGTTTTCTGGTGGTCTACCCCGGTCGACTGGATCTGTAAACTCGGGAGACTCCATGACAAGCGCGCATAGTCACTTTAGGCATTCAATTCACGAACTGCAGCTCGAATCATGGCGAGAACTCGTCGATTCAATGGCTGATTGGAGTTCCTGCGCGTCCTGCGAGCCACCAGGTGGGGTCAGGAACACTGGCAAATGTTGGAGGAAGGCGCGACACGCGCCCACGTGACCCAGTCGTACTGTATCTGATCACGTGGCTCTCATCCTCTCCGTCTCGCATTGGGAGCTCGCGGTCGGTCTTGGTGGACGGCTCGCAATGGGAACCATAGATCCTCAGCCGTTAGGAGTGTTTGAGCGCTGTATAACTACTCACTGGTCCAACAGTTGAGCTTGATCACCACATCTTAGGACACTATTCTGTTCACAATGGCCGGGATATATATTTTTCCACTTCAGCACAATAGTACGCAACAAACCTGCTCTGACCGGGGTAGAAACTAATCCGGTCCCTTTAATCCACTCTTGGATACGTGTCTACTACTATTGATTTATATTATGGGCCAAAATACGGCAGTTCTTAGAAGTAACTGACACACATAAGTGGCCGAATGTCGAACTCCAACTTTTTATCGGGCAACTTCGCGGGACCGGGGCGCCCCACTCGCTCGGCCACGTGGAGCCTGAGATAAGAGATGCAGCGTAGGGTTGTTTGGGTCTGGATTTAGAGGCTTGGGTGGCCAGCCTCCTGCTTGCAGAAAACAAGTTACTAACATACACACCGTAGAAGGATAATAACTAACATAGGGACTGAAATAAATCAACATGTAGTATTGTGGGCAGTAAACCACATATAGACGGGAGCAACCAGTATTCCATTCCAACAAGATCCCCACCTCCTACCTAAGGAAGCACACTATCAGCGTATGAATCAGAAGAGTGACCCAGTTTATAGTCCACCGTCGACGCAAGCGGGTCACTCCCCTGGACCTCCCAAAACGCCTCCTCAACAGCAGCCCTCCTCTCCTCCGAGCGCGCCTCCAAGCGGAACAAAAACGGCCTGGGCTGCGTATTAAATCCCGTGGTATAATCATACAGCGGCGGCGTAATTTCCTCGCCGTCGGGCCCGCGCTTCTTCGTGATGCTGCATGCCCAGATCCCCGCGCCGGAAGCAGGTGCAGCGAGTTTTTGGCGATGTTCATGCTCGGGCAGATGCGGCGGCCGAAGCCGAATGAGGAGAAGTTCTGCAGGTTTGGGTATCTGCTGAGGGGTGAGCGGTATGTGGGGGAGCTTGGGTTTAGCCAGCGGTCTGGGTTGAAGGTTTCGGGGTCTGGGTATAACTGGGGATCGCGATGGATGGCCCTTGGGAGAAGGTCAAATCAGAGCCAGCATTGCCAGCTCAGGTCTCTGGGCTGTTCCACCATCCACCTTGCAAGGCCCAAGTTGTACCCACGGTGTCAGGGCCGAGGAAAGCCCTGCTGTGTCCCTGCTATCATGTTGGACTCGACCACCTACCATAGGACCAGATGCAGATATCAGGCCCGAGGGCTGTTTCCATATCAGGCTCAAGGCGAGAACCCTTGGCGAAGACTAGATCACGTGGAAGGTGGCGGTACGGATGACCTCATCGCGACTCGACTCCAACTCGACCCCCATCTCAACCTCAGCGCAGCGCGGACAAGTTTCAATAATCCATCATCACGATGCAGCCACATTTACAGCCGATACCAAGACAAAAAATCACCCGGGCAGCTCTGAGTGCTGACCCGCGCTACAACCTTCTGCAAACCCAATCCCCATCATCATCACACACATTCCTCTACAGCGTCTGGTCTACTAAAGTATACTGCTTACCCACGTGCACTGCACGGCCCGCCCGTCGCGCAAACGTCATCTTCTTTAACATGGCTGACAACGCACGGCGTGACGGGTTCCGCCCGTGCAAATAATGCCGGCCTGACAATGGTGGCTTTCACGGGAAGGCAGAGGAGGTTGTCTCTCGTGTTATCTCGCTCGCGACCATGCGGGGGGATTAGGGCAGAGGTGGAGGAGGGAGTGGTGGCAAGGCCGCAGCCAGCGTAACCAACCTTGCAAGGGAAGTGGGGGTCTCGCTAAGTTACCTATTGAGGGTCTTTAAGCGGGTCATGCGTGTCACAGTTGGGGAGTACCTGGCGGAGTTCAAGCGGGGTGGGCTCGAGGTCGCGAGCATAGATAAGAGTGGTTTGGTGTCTGGGTACAGCCTGGTGAGCTTAACAGGGAGTGACGATGTCCAAAATACTTCTGATTTTGCAGACTTTGACCTTGATGAGTGGTTCTGGACGGGGGAGTACTTACATGGCACGGACGATGGGCAGACACTGTAGCTAGCATATCAACACTCGGGAAGAGAATGATGCACATACCTCATCAATAAAGTACCAAGAGAAACCCGAAGCCGAAATGCAAGGTTTCTCACTCGTCCCAGAGGTGGCTCGGCGTCAGACCCCAGCGATTCCTCGCCCCCGACAAAACTCCCTCACATCCCTCTAATCCACGCACGAGCTTAATAATCTCGTCGGACATGTTCAATGTGCCCACCAGGTAGTTTAGCGCGGTGTTACCGTTAACATTATGTGCCCTAACATCGGCCCGGCTCCTGCTTCAGCCTGCGCTTGCACCAGCACACGGATAGTGGCCAGCTGCGCCTGTCGCTCGGCCGTGGTCAACGGGCACACCGGGTGGGCGTACCCGCGCTGGCGGGCAGTTGCCAGAACAACGGACCGTGGGTCACAGTATGAATGGTTGTTGTAATTGTCCTGGGTGTTAGGGCCAGTAAGCAAGCAACCCTAATTATCGCGACACGAGTGGTGAACATTGAATATAGGTTCTGGGCATATCAAACCAAGGGGTTTGATATAGTGGCCTAATGGTCCATTTAACGTTTTGCACGTGACCCAGAGGTGCACGTTAACACTGGGGGTCTCGCCCGCGCATGTACCGGACCGAATAGTCGGCGATTTTCTAGCGAGCTCTGGTAGTTTAAACAAGAGCATATGGGGAGGCCCCGTCGAGAGGCCAAGTACACAAAGAAGCCATATCTACCCGAAGCTATACAGTGTGAAGACCAAGAAACGGGACACGGCAATGTGCGTCTACTTTACTCCGTTACACACAATCAGGACGCGCAACTCGACTTCGATGTCGTGGAGATTGTTTGTGTGAAATCACTGCATAGCCTGGGGTCGAGGGTCGGTGTGGGAAGTTCAATAACAGAGAGAGAACAGCTCTTTCATCTGATACACGTTTAAGAAATTTTGCCAGGGCTCAAATGTTCCCATCTAAACGCACGCGGCAACCGCTGAGAGAAACGCTGACGCTGCTCATCAGCCTCAACAACATACCCATACTCGATCATCAAGTCCAATATCGGACGCCGGCCACTGAATTCCAACTGCGCGACCTCGAACGGGCTCTGGCCATGGTCATCCTTGACGTAGATATCCACCCCGCGCGCGAGAAACATGCGGACGATCTCCATCGGGGCGCCGCCGGACACGGCGCTGTTCAGCGCATTCATCCCGTTACCATTCAGCAGGTTCGGGTCGGCGCCCCACTCGAGCAGAAGCGCGACGGCCTTGACCTCGCCCATGTTCGCGGCGTGGTGCAGGGCGAACTGCCCGCGACCGCGATATCCGTTGTTCGCGTTGGGCGAGATCCCGGCGCGCAGCAGCTGGGTCGCGATCTCGGTCAGGTCGTCCGAGGCCGCGGAGATGAGGAACTGCGGGCGGCTGGTTACCCTGTGCAGGCTGTTCTCGCGGGTCAGGCGGGAGATGACACGCTCGAGGATATCGGGCCAGTTGTGGTTGATCGCGGGCCATATGAGTCCGTCGTGGATGTTGAGCATGTACGGGTCGCTACTCTGCGAGAGGACGCCGTACAGGGTCGTTGCAATCCTGTGATGGCCCTTGTCTGCCGCGTTTTGAAGGGCATTGATCACATGCAGCCCGCACCCTGCAGTGTATCTGTTGTAATCCAAGCCCGGGACGATGAACTGCAGCAATGCGTCGACCATCTTCTCGTCCCCGCGCCCTGCCGCCAGCTCGAGGCTCGACCGTGGCGTGCCCCTCCAGGACTCCTCCGCGGCGAGAAGAGCGTCCACCACTGCGGTATGGCCGTTGCGTATTCCCAGATGGAGGGGCGTGGCCCCGTTAATGTCCTCGACCACCACGTCGGCCTTGTGCTCGAGCAGATCCTTGAGCATGGATGTCCGCCCCAGCTCTGCAGCGGCATGAAGGAGCCTGGATCCGTCCGGTAACGGGGTGCTCCAGTTGCATTTCTCATTGAGCAGGAGAGAGAGCAGCTCTGCGTTGTTTTGTCGGATTGCACAGCGCGCTTTGAGCCCCACGGGCTCGAAGGCCTTGATGCCTGCCTCCGTGTATACAGGGACAGTCTTTGCGGGCTTTAGCGGCTTTCGCTTCTTGACCACCGGCCGCCCGTCGAGCGTGGTTTTGGAACCTAATGGCGCCGAGTATGCTACCTTCGGGCACGTCGCGTCTTTAGCCGCTTCGTTGGCTTTCTCTGCAGCCACCGGTGCATTGACCGGGACGCTGGCAACCTTCGTCTCTGTACTGGTCACAGTTGCATCTCTGCAGGGCGGCGGGTGGTTGTCTGTCGCGGTGGATGCTGCTACCTGGTCCGTAGTCGCTGACCCGCGCGCATCGCGTCCCCTCCCTCGAGGGACGATCGCATTCAGTATGCGCCCGGTAATTCCCACACGAGGCCGTGAGAGGGATTCACGGATGCGGATGTCCAGAGTCCGATAGCTAGGTGCGGGCGACGGCGGTCGGTACAGCGGAGGTGGGAGGTCTTCGCACTGGGGGGTGTGACTCGGTTCTGTCGGTGCGGATCCCATCGTGTTCACCGGGTATGGCTACGGGTACGACAGAGAAAAATCACCGCGACTACCAAGCAGGCGATGCGCAAAGGGCAGTGTCTTGGTTTTAAACACCGGGGGCCGAGTCAGCCTTGCGGCTGGGCACTGCCTCGCGGCGCCCGAGAAGGTTTGTCCTCGAGAGCACTTGGCGCAGGCGTAACAGGGTCTGAAGGTTCTGACCCCGCGGGGGGGCACGCTGCACCCGTCCTCAGACCGATAAGAATCATGGTGGGCTCGTATTCAGAGTGGCGCAGGCAGCGGCGCAGCCCCCCTTGTTCTCACGGATACGAGGCCACCGTGGGGCCGATGATCGCTGGGTCTCTCCTTGGGGCGAGATAAGCAAAGCATCCAAGGCTTAGCGATACGAGATCAGAATCCCAAATGGACGCTTCTAATCAGCAGGAGGTCGCTGCTCTCCTTCGAGATGGCGATGCATCTTCTAGCCGGCATCTTCTAGCCTGCGTCTCTCTGCAGGCAAAGGTAAAGGGGTAAGGCTGCGGTTCCCCGGAAGGTACCTACCTAGGTACTCCTCCGGGGATCACAGCTTTTGGGGATTATGCTCGGCAATGCTCCTTTTGCACACAGGGCCTTGTCCCGCGGGAAAAGGGAAGGAGGAAGGGAGAAGCTCTGCTATATTCGGTAGACCATGGAAGGTATGGCACCTTCGGTTTCCCATATCTCACGATAATCAATCTTACAAGAGCTCCAATTAACCCAATCGCACCGCTGGCACACGAACGATTCAAGGCATGGCCAGCGCCTCCAATTCTTCTACTAAGCGATCTGTAACACCTTAAGGTTCATGGTCTCCTGCTCCGACTTCTCGAGGTATCCAGTCTGCAAGTAGCTGCTTAAGACCGGGGTATAATCAAAGACCAAGTCCCGCAGCTTGGCCAACGGCCATGGAAGCCCATGAAACATCCAGCCAAGAAAGCGCGCAAACTCCATATTGTGGTTCACATAGCCGACCCGCTAACTCTTGTAGACCTCAAACCCCGCAGCGACAGCCTGCCTGTTACGCAGATCAACGCCATTAAGCGCTCGCGGGAGGTAATACCCGTCCTCAATTGCCATGCCCATCCCGTACGCCGCGTACGGCGAGATGGAGTGCACGGCGTCCCTAACGCAGACGACCCGCCCCTTCGACCACTTCTTCATCAACGGCCAGTTATAGATCTCCCACCGGTACACCTGGGTGTCGAAATCAGTAACGCCCGTGAAGCGCGGCATGGGCTGCGCAGTCCTTCAGGATCGCAGAGATGTGCGCCTCCGGGTCCACGGGCACGGGCTTCCCCTCCCACGACGGCTCGACGACCCACCACTCGAACCCAGGTTTCCCGTCGTGCAGCATCAGGAAGAAACTAGCCTGGTACTGCCAGTCGTGCGAGACCATGCCCTGGTGCGGCTCGATCCCGGGACGGCGTCGGCGTCGCACCAGGCGAGCCAGAGGCGCATCCCCGTGTGGAAGAGGCCCAGGTCGCCGAAGGCCTGGCGCGAGACGCCCGAGCGGATCCCGTCGGCGCCCACGAGGATGTCGCCGATGACTGTGTTTCCATCCGTGAAGTTGACCCGCACGCTGCCGTCCGGCAGCTCCGTGTAGGACGCGAACTCGTGGTCGGTGTGGATGAACCCCTCGGGGACGAGGTCGAGCATCTTCTTGAAGATGGACGAGCGGAGGACGCTGTAGTGCCATCCCTTGATCCCCATGCGCTGCTTGACCTTGGTGTTGAATAGTAGCTTAACGCGCATTTTTGGAGAGCGATGATTCCTCGTTTGTCACGGGCTCTACGTACCGAATTGATGGGGGTTCTGCCAATTGTGGGTGAGCAGTGGAGAGCAGATCGGGTTGGCTAGATCCAGCTTCTATATGGGAATGTGTTAATTTGAGAGAATGTGCGACCACCCATCGCTTAATATCGTCGCAAGAGAGGACCGAAGTAATTATCCTAGGAATGACAGCCCAATGGGCCAGCACTATGCTAAAACTAGACATAGTAACCGTTGGTGGCAAGCAGTAAACATACTACTCGGCCTATACCTCGCCATGATAAGCTCCATAGGAACCGATGCCCGTATGACCATTGCTCTTTAAAATGAGCCTATTATCATTTGTCCGAGTAGCGGGAGATCACACGGAACTGTTCGAGTTGTGAAACGCGAAAGCTTAAAACACAGTAAGCAAGACGTTGCAGACGCTCGTAATAATCCGGGGAAATGATGCTATTGTGCTCGGACCGGCGTGACCAAGAACTTCCACCCTAGCAGTGGATCGGGATTAGGCCTCCAAATTTAACCTCGAGCTGATTCCGTGTCGTCAAAGTCCTGCGTCGGAGGATAAGATCTCATAAAGCAACCGTGTGAGATCCATATTCTCCGACGAATCTTAGATCAACGTAGCACAATCCGGCGATAGGCCCAGAGCCTTACCGGAGTAATAAGCCTCAAAGTGTTTCGCTGGTGGGATGGAGTCTGATCATTATTACTCTCCGAACACAACTGTAGAATATCTGATGACACGGTTGTGGGGTAGGATCTTGCCTTTCGAGCAATACGGGCCCGGGGTGCAAAGGACGGGATATAAATATCGCATTGGGTTCCTGCAATGACAGAATTCCATCCCATTCTGACGCAACTCTTATCCTCAATCTAGGAAGTGCACCGCAGTGAATCCAAGTATGAAGCTCTCCTCGATCATCTTTGCAATGTTGCTCGGACTGGCATTGGCCACCCCCAACCCGGCCGATGACACGGATACCAGCGTAGCGAACAACGCAGCGGACGATGATCTCTCCAATGTGGTAAGTCTGCCTTCAAAGCCCATTCGAAAATTCCGATTCTCATGCTATTATTGTACAGCAGCTTGCCGATTGTGGCGGCCAGTGTACCGAGGACCGGCACTGTGGAAGGGTCTGCAATCAGTGTCATCGCGGAACGTGCAGACGCAGAGTAGGGCATAAACTTACACTATCTTGACGGCTTTTCAGGCTAACAATGACAATAGAATGGAAATTGTGGGTATCGCTGCGAGAATTCCCAGCAGTGTGGGCTGTGGGGAGGTCACTGTAACGTCTGTGTAAGTGGATAAGGCCCTCACTCTCCATTCTAATAACTACCTACCGAGGTAATAACGTCCACCAGAGAGGGTTCTATTGCAGGCTTGGCTGATAAAGGTACTTCGTGTGCATCTGGTCTGTGTCTGGGTGCGCTGCACTTGCGATTCAACATCGCGTCATCTATGTGTCGGGACATGTTGTTTCTTCACTACGTATGAGCTACGAGTCTGTCAGGGTGCTATAATGAAATACTTTTGCCACTACTGCGTCAAGGCCGATAAGTGTTAGTAATGTCGCGCCATATTCTTTAAACCGAATGGCTATGTAAAATGTAGCGAACGCTCATTGGCGGTTGCTTACTTCCATCCTTCGGAACAAGTCATGGACATTGACCGGGGGGACGAGACGTAACAGAGCGCTCGCACCTCGTAAGCTATAATAATATTGTCCGGTTTAACATGGAACACTTATGGGTGCGCCTGGAGGAACCCTGTCCTCGACAGATATAGTTCGGGAACTGCAGTCTGGGATGGCACTGCGCAGGTAGTGCTAGGCTGCAGGATCATGATGTAGAAATCAATTCGGAGACATGTCAGCTCAACCGATTCAGGGCCCCTGTGGCCCGAATCAGGCTCCCAAATAACGCCTCCCCCGGGTTGGACTATCCTATCACAGGTCATGGTGGCAAATCACCGTTTCTCTTATTCCACCTGCTATCCCGGCGCCGCTGAAGGACTCAACTTGAGGTTACTGCGGAATCACTTACGCTGGGTGTATATTAGAAATGACAAGATCCTGACTGAGCATGGCATGTCTCGATGATGCGCGTGACCTTCACTTCAGCTACACAGGACGGACTCCTTGACTGCAGCTTAGCAAGCGGGCCAACTACAGGGCGTATAATACCAGTCATTAAGTGTGGAGGGGCCCCCGCACGGGGTATCGCACGGTCTGGCTCCTACTTGTGGAAACACCCCGGATTTTCCCCGCATCGTCAGACGGGCTAATCCCCGGACTTTCGAACCCCTGTAGCGACTGCGCTGCAAAAGGGGAAAACCTATAAGATGAGCACATCTCGGACGCAACACAAGAAACACGTATCAACGATCCAGCTCTCATTTTCTTACCCACGATGAAATCTATGCTGTTTGGCGGAGTGGGCCTACTCACCATCGTTGGATGCAACGCCCTCGTGCACCCCGGCCTCCTGCACACAAACGCAGATTTCGCCCGCATCCGCTCATACGTCAATGCTGGCACAGAACCCTGGCAAGCCGGCTGGGAAAAGCTCGTCGCGCGGGCAAATTCAAACTACACCCCCAACGCTGCGGCCGTCGTCTGCCGCGGCGCGTCCTGGTGCAACCCGCAGAACTATGCTGTCCTGTACCGCGATATAGCAGCGACATATGCTAATGCAATTTACTGGCAAGTAACCGGTGACACCGCGTACGGGGATGCTGCTGCTTCCATCTTGGATGACTGGAGCAGCACCCTTACGACTGTGACTGGGAGCTCGGATAAGTACCTTGCCGCGGGGCTCTATGGGTACCAGCTTGCGAACGCTGCTGAGGTTCTGCGAGACTATAGTGGGTGGACTGGACTGGATAACATGGTCAACTTGATGCAGTCGGTCTTCCTCCCTATGAATACTGAGTTTCTGATCAACCATAATGGCGCGGCGATCGATCACTACTGGGCCAATGTGAGTCGTGCATCGTCTTGAGAAGCTACGAGGCTAACATTGCCCCGAACAATAGTGGGACCTCTGCAATATCGCAAGCCTTTATGCCATTGGCGTCTTAGCCGACAACCAAACGGCGATTAACCAGGCCGTGAATTACTTCAAGAGTGGTGCTGGGATGGGCGCTATTGACAACGCAATCTGGACGATCCATACAGAAGCTGGAACGGGAAAGGGCCTTGGCCAGGTGCAGGAAGCAGGGAGAGACCAGGGCCACAGTCTCTTGGATATTGCTCTGCTAGGAGTGATCGCACAGCAAGCTTACAACCAGGGCGATGACCTCTTTGCCCTTGAGAACAATCGGATCTTAGCTGGGTGAGTTTGACTTTCGCTGCATCATACTGCTTATTTAACTTCTGGAAACACAATTAATGCGAGAAGAGCCGAGTACGTGTTTAAGTACAACACCGGACACGATGTCCCATTCAGCACATACACCAACTCCCACGGAACAGCCACGAGCATCAGCTCCAGTGGCAGGGGTGGTATCCGCCCAATCACAGAACTGATATACGCACATTACAACGGACTGAAGGGCCTCGACGCTTCGTGGACTGGTGAGTATCGCGACCTTGTTGTGGACGCCGGCGGTGGGGCCGAAGGGGGAGGTGGAGACTATGGCTCGACCAGCGGAGGTTACGACCAGCTTGGCTTTGGTACCCTACTGTTTCGCTTGGATGCGTGAGATTAGCATGCGCGGCGAGGAGCTGATGGGCATCACCTAGCTTGGACTATGACGGTGTCGTCGGCTTAGTTGCTCCTCGTGTTGGATATTTTCAACGACCTTGTGGGTGTTATTATGAATTCACGCGCTCTTTTCTCGACTGCTTTCATCGCTTCCATTCTCAAGCAATGTGTTTCGCGTTCATTCTGCCCTGGTACATACGACTACAGGGTATAAACGCCAGTCTGCGATGGTGGGCATTTGTCTAATCGGGAGGTTGCGATCCATAAATCGCGATATCTCAATATCATGTCCACGAGTTACACACGTCGCAGGAAGAAAAAAACACCAAGCGGGCACGACCCCGCCGTGAGTGTCGACGTAGTATGAAGAACCATGTTCAGGCTAATTAGAAAGGTATTTACTGCCTCTTCAGGCTATTGAGATCCATATTCACGTCCTTAATCCATGGAATGAAACCCCGGCACACAACCCGCAAGAATGTTTGCGCGGCCCTGGCATCTCACCTACTATACTTGGGTTCCCCGGTCATCAGTATGTGCGGGACCGAGACGTTTTGCGTATGCCCATAGAAGGTAGCTCGCTTTCGAATAAGGAGGCTGATCACTGCATGGTGGGTTGTATACCACTGGATTATATAAGCAATATCTGGACATTAATAGCCCCTACTAAGTATTGACCCCGCCTATGGAGATCTTGGCACGCGTTTCAAACGTGAGATATAAATCGGTGCCTCGAACTGAATCTAGTGTTGGGCGGAGGACGCTGATTCGGAGGCCGACGAGACTGGAGAGTCAATATGGACATAATGAACGAGAATTCAGCGCCATGTCCCTGGTATCTATCCCAGGCCGACGATGGCTCTGGGCCATCTGAGGAGGAACTCTCTTCGCTGTTCCACCAAGCATGCTCGACCTGTTCTGCGGTATCCTCGCAGACAGACCCCCTATGCGGCGTTTGCTCTCAGGTACGCCTCCGACACTTGATAAAATGCGTGAACCCCGATATCCGAAACAGAATCTACTTCGCGTTACAGAAAGGACTGGCCGAAGAAAACCTGGAGATCACGACGAATTGCCCGCTCTGTCGCTTTATGCACCATATGCTCATGGTCGGGCTCAACGCTGCCCAACTATCTGAGATGCGGGCCGCGAAGTACGATGTCGTTTTGAATCTGGGTCTCCGCGAGGACTGGGAGGCGCAAGGGTCGGGTGTTGTCTTTGCGGATGCGTACGCGCATTTCTCGGATGGGTATGGCTTGTCGAATGTTTGGATTGGGGATGTTCGCATCGATGGGGATGGTGTGCGAGGGGGTATTGGTAAGCCTACTAAGTCCCTGTATGTAAAACGGGCGAAGTCCTTACTAAACGTGACTCAAGAAGCCTGCATGTCTCCCATTGGAGAAAATGTATCCTGGTCCTCGCTGAATAGCAAAATAACCGAATGCTTCAAAACACACAGCGAGTGTCAACCCAACACCCAATACACCCTTCCTCGTGGGTTCCGGTTAATTGACGTGAAGAAAAGATGCCTCGTCGATAAAACCAGCTGCCGCTTTGTGGCACTGAGTTACGTATGGGGCTCAAAGTTGCCTGCCTCCCTGCTTACGGGGACCCGGGCTACCCTGGATACAATGAAGCAAGAAGGCGGACTTCCCGCTTCTCAGATGCCACAAACAATAGAGGACGCCATCGCCGTCTGTATTCAGATGGGCGAGAAGTATCTGTGGGCGGACAGGCTGTGCATCATGCAAGATGACCCCGATGATCTCAAAAACCAGATCGAGGCCATGGGGGAGATATACTCCTCGGCTCAGATTGTCCTCGTCGCTGCGTACGGCGATAGTATGGAATATGGGATTCCGGGGGTCGGGCAACCAAGGAAAGCTAGACTTCAGCGCAGCGTTGATATCCTCGATATGCGTCTAACGAATCTCGTCCGGGATATCGAAGATGATCCGCTGAGCCTGTGGGACACGCGCGGGTGGACGTACCAGGAAGCTGTTCTCTCAAACAGGAGATTGTACTTCAGCAATACTCGGGCGTTCTTCGAGTGTGAGAGGGTGGTGTGCCACGAGGACCAGTTCAACGTGGAAGAAGTGCGACACGAGCTGCACACGACAAGACTGACACTCCCCGAGGACAAATCTCGGTTTGAATCCTTTGCTCGTCACCTTATGCACTACACCTCACGAAACCTCACGTATCGTGCCGACGCGTATAAAGCGCTCTACGGTATCTCGAAGTCGTTCTACCATGGGATCAGTGAGTTCGTCTACGGACTACCCATCGTGGACTTCGACCGGGCGTTGCTGTGGTTTGCTGAGAGCGGGAGGAGTCCTCTACAGCGCCAGGAGATTCAGGCAGAGATATTGCCAACGTGGTCGTGGTCGTCGCTGCTTGGTCAGTCTGATCATGCAATCTATTCAGGGACCGAGTTTTATGGGACTCTTGCGCCTTGGGTCCACATAAGTGCCCATGGACCACTTCCTGACTCTGTTCCAGCATTGAATGTTAACAGCGAGACGGAGCCCGATGATGGCTGGCAAACATACATGGCACTTGCTGGTAAGGAGGGATTGGTGGATACCGCGCCCCTCGAGCTCTCCCTGACAACCCACAATTTCGCCACTATTCGGCACCTATTCAATACCCAATGGAGCGATTACCATTCCTTCCGAAAGCAGGTCATACCTACAACTATGGAAGGGCGCCAGATACAACACGCCATATCCGCAACCAGTATAAAGCAAGGCCTCATCGCAACACGGACGCAGACTGTTTCCCTCCGACTACGTACGAGACCTCGGCCCCTGAAAACCATCGACATCATCAACGCGGAAGGACAAACTATCGGGGAACTCTGCGGCGATGCGGAGTATCTTCGAGAACAGCTAGACTCGACGGAATATGGCTGCCGCGACGACGAGTATGAATTCATCGCCCTTTCGTTATCCGGCGCTCCAATTCGATTGTATCACAAGGGGAAGCTCGACCATAAGAAATACGTTGATGTCGATGGTTGCTCGTTGGACACGATACCCATCGTGAACGTGCTGATGATCGCTAGGCAGGGAGCAAGGCTTTCACGGCGGAGGGAACTCGGCTGGGTGTATTTGAAGGACTGGGCGTGCTTAAGGCGCGAGTGGACGGTCATTGTCCTTGAGTAGTGGTATAGCAGGTAGTTTTGACACCACCTCTACGGTGCTACAAGTCTAGTGCAGAGCTGGGGCATGAATTCAATGTTTCCTATAGGTGGACCCAAGGCAACGGAGCGGACTTTTCTTTCTGGTCTCTGGAAAGAACACTTTGTAGCGGAGCTGCTCTGGTCTGCTACCGTTTACCAGGGATAGCTAGACGCTGCTTCACTTCAAATCCCTGAGTTCAAGACAGTCAAAGCACGCAGCGCTGAGTCCGTAGCACCTACTTGGAGTTGGGATAGTGTCTCCGAGGGCCGCGTTCATTCCATGACGTGAAAAAAAGCACTGGGAAACCGTTTGGATTCGAGGTTCTCGACTGCCATATTGAGATGGGCCGAGCGGGCCCGTTCGGATCCGTGAAGTCAGGTATTTATTTTGGCTGGAATCAGTGGGAGGGAGGGACAGGCCTACCTAAACGGTGAGGGGCCGAGTTAAGGTGGGATCCAGGCACGTAGTTGGACAGTCCAGGCCCTGAGAAGGCGTCCATCTTGCGCTGGTCTGCAACGCAGATATGGTTATCGCGGATGGTGTGTCAGATCCTTTGGACTAGACGCTCCTCCCTTATATTAGATCTTCATGTCTTGCCATCTACGAGGTGGTCGCCGACTATGCGCATTATACTGAGGGCTCATGCTACGTCCTGATGATCGCGAAGAGAACTATTTCCGGCGCGTGGGATACTTCTACACTCGTGGCGTCTCAGCATTCTAAGGCGTTCCTCAGCCAGTGCTGCGGATTATTTGCCATTACAAGGTAGTCCTGGCTGTAGACCTCTATATCCAGGCGGCACCATCAGACAACATGACATGCGAGGTGTAAATCAGCGACGTGCACAACGGTATTTCTCCTCGATTGCCATCTTGAATCATAATGTTCTATGACAAGCCATGTACTTTAGTCGCGTTGCCTTACCTCGCACCCTCAAGGTCTTGAGGCATTTTCCCAGCGCGAGATATAAATCGTTGCATCTGAGTGAATCGGGCACTGCAGGGATAGAGCCATGGTCCAATTACAGTAGCCCTGGCTGATCCATTTTTTTTTTTTGATGCCGTGATCTTTTATTGCCTGCCCCACCAGTGCCGATCGGCCTGGCGACAGGGCGCTGTCATTTTACTGCGGGACACCCCAGCGGCGACACTCGACAGGCAACCCTCGTCCTACATCCTCTACTCTTTTCTCTGGCCTTTTCATACCAGCTATTTGACCCAGAATGTCAGCTTCTCCTTACACATACTCCTTCTTTCGTATCGCTAAGGACGCCGATATCGCGATATCTGCCGAAAAATACAAACAGCTGCGCCTCGAAGCCCTCTCTGTCGCACCGGCCTCCTTCTCCTCTACCTACGAGATCGAATCTGCCTTCAAAGATACTGAATGGGTTAGTCGCCTTGTAGCGAACGGGCGAGAGACCTTTGTATGCGCCGCAATCCCGAGATCCGTGGGGGACGGAGACACTCCGGCGGATTCTCGAGTCCGGACCTTGGAAGAGAGTAGTATTTGGGTAGGACAGTTAACATTGCGAGGCGCGCTGAGCGTCGAGGACTTCACTCTGCCCGAGGAATCTGGCCAGTGGAGGGCTACGGAAGGAACAGAAGGGGCGGATATGGAATTCTGGCAGATGCTAAGCTTGTTTACACTCCCCGCACACCGCGGGCAGGGCCTGGGCAAGAGGCTGTGCCAGGAGGCGTTGAAGTACCTAGCGTCTTACAGGAAGTGTCCGAGAAAGGTCTGGGTGCGGTTGATGGTTAAGCCGGAGAACCATGCTACGGTGAGCTTGTATCGCGGGCTGGGGTTTACAGAGGCCGGGAAATGTACGCTTGCTGAGGCGTTGGTTGCGAATGGGGATAGGGATCTGCTGCCGGAGGATATCAGTGGGGACAAGTATAGTTCGAGGGGTGGGTTGATCATGATGTTGGAGGTTGGTCGCTCGTGAGCTGTTATCACTAGGATTTAACATAATGGTGATCAGTAAATATCTGTCCTTCCTACCTAGTCCTTTTGACCGGGATCTAAAACAGGACACCCGTGCCAGTTCCTACGTCTGCGCTGGTCCTGGACCCACCAGGCTGCGTCCAATACCGGCAGAGATGCGGCTTGTCAGGCACGCCCTTGTGCTTTCTGCTTTCTGAAGTGCCGGCACAGCAGCTGGTGCGTAGATCTCCAATGAGAGGCTTCCAAGCCTCAAGTGAGATGATGGGGCACAATTATGTAGTCTAGTTTGGCGCTGCTTGGTCTTCGCCGGCCTGGTGGCGGAGTTGATCGTATACTGCGTGATAGCGTGCTTAATGAGCTAAGAGCTAAGGGAATGAATTCCTTCCCTCCAGGAAGACATTACCTTACTAAAACAAATAATTTAACTAATTCCAGTATACAAAGCAAAGAATTTATAAGTATCCTTTTATACAAAGGCAAATCTACCTAACCTACACACTGCCTAACATCCCACACAAACATTAACAACAAAATCACCAATTATACACCCACTAACTACCCTTGTGCTAATGAGTACCTACCTGGAATAATACTACTGCAGTAGCTTTTAGTGGAAGGACATTAGGGTGATTAACCAAGCCCAGACCATGATAATCTATAGTTACACGACCCTAGCAAAATATATAATAGAAAAATATAGCTTTAATGCCCACTAAATAGAAACATGCCTAACACCGTCTCCATTCACTTCCACCAAGCACGTATCCGACCAGCGTCAAATCACTTCTCTATCACCATAGTATTCTGTCCACTGCCATTTGGTTGTATCGAAAGCGTTTTTTTTTAGGGAGGCTCGAGGTCAATTGTCCACCACGTTCGCCCGGACTCATCGTCCGTCAAGTCCTCCCTGATGCAGTACAGATTAGATCAGCGCATTAGCCCAACAAAGTCATGAGGGTCAGGAATGCCGTAGAAGCGAGCCACCCCATATCACACAACAACCGGCCTCTATGTCCCCTGGACATCCCAGTTCAACTCTCAGTTAGCTTACCTACCGTAAGCCAGAAAATGCGGCTTTAAGACGGACTCCGACGGGACTAAACCATGTGCTGTCTGCACCGTGAGGCTCGAAAAATCAATGCTGATGTCTTTACCCGGTATAGAGGACGCACGCACTACTTAGAACGACCAATACGTCATGCAACCAGCCATCAGTGCGATAATCCGGCTTGTCCTACAGGTTCATACCAAGATGCGTGCGCAGAAAAAGGGCTGACGGCAGCGTAAGCGACGGACGAGTTGTCATGATGTCCGGGCTTACTCTTACAGGAAGTAGCCAATACAATGGATATGCTGTGCAACCTGCCGTCAGCGGGGGAGTTTCCTTGTCGGGCTTAGTAGTGGTAGAGCGAACGGCGCATTGCAACGTGGCAAGCGGACCAATTCACCTCAGAGCCTCCTCCGCCGCGTCCGGTCTCATTCTGTACGTAAATGTTATAAGCTTGGGCGCTGTAAGCCCCGAATAGGTGTATGTTCCTTATTTTGCTAGATCCACCACCAACAAGATGCTTTGCAGTCACCACCCCTGAAGGCCCTATTACCCAGGATCTTTCATCTTAGCCAGTGAAGTATCTATTCTCCGGGCGTGAGGCGATGTCCGAAATTGGAGCTGTCGCCCATCAAAGGGGTTGGCTGCGGTGGGGAAAGACGTGGAATCATCCATCCGGGACCATCGGAACCTCAAGCGACCACAGGCTACAGCGCACAGGGCGTGGAGGTTACCACATCATGTACTCTGGCTGGACCCATGCTTAGCAGCAGACTACGTGCTCCCTTTACAGATGACGAAGCAGTAAACGTGATATGGATCCCCTGCTCCGCACTCAATGCCACTAGTCTAACCGGTCATTCAAGCTTACTAGAATGACTTCGAGTATATCTGCATGGAGCATATTCATTCTTTGGTTAGGAAAGTCAGTATCCCAAGGGCTGATACGGGAACTCCAGATATGACGTACAAATAACAACCCATTCATTAAACACAGAAGATGAATACATATCCGCATCGTGTCTCCCGTTGACAGGCGAAGCAACCCCCCCCTTGTACCCCCTTGTACGCCCCAGCTCAATCAATCCTCACTGGTACCCGGTTGACGAATAGGACAGTCCTTCCTATCCTTCCCCCAACGCCTCGCAGTATAGTCCACAAGCACATCTCTACTAGTATAGCTCCTCGGCAGATAATCCGTGACATCGTTCTCCGTGTAGGGAGCTCCGGCCTTCTTCAGCGCGTCGAGTATTTTCTTCGAGAGGTAGTTTGTGAACACCACGTCAAACAGCGGCGGGTAATCCGGCGCGTTCGGGAATGCGGCACTGCCCCAGAACAGTTTCATGTATCGTTCGTCCTCGATGATAGGCGAGTGAAGAGTGTCGTCCCCGTCGTCGCCTAGCCCGTCGTGCGTCGTGTACCCTGGGCTGTATTGCTTTTGGTGTTTGCTTCGTTCTGACAATGTGGACTGAGGATGACTGCCATCATCAACCATGCCCCATCCATCCGGGACAGAATCGGCCAGGGGGCTGTGGCTCTGTTCGTCAATAAAGGACGGGCCAGTTTCATGGTCAGCACCATGCCCGCATGAAACGTTTTGCTTCGCCTGCAGATTCGACGTCATGGCCTTAAAAACCTCACAAGGCATCTCCGCAATATACTGGAAATGATTCGGAAACGGCACAACAGCATAAGCGTCGCCCGTGGTAAACGGACCCTGGTAAATATTATCGCGAATAGTCCCATCGTTGGAAAGGACGACGCGCGGAACCTTTGCGCGTTCATGATTGACCACCGTATCGCCCAGGGCGTCCTTGAGCAGCTCGTAGATGTTGCCGTCCTCTCCGACCTTCTTGCAGCTGAAGCAGTAGTCTTCCTTCGCGCAGCCCAGGAAGTGCGTCAGGTTGAGTAGATCGCGGGCTTTGCTGATGTCGCTGGTGACCTTGCGGCCCAGTGGCGTATCGAAGCGTGCGGGCACGGACGGTTTGTCGCTGCCTCCGGCGAGATTTCCGGTGTGGTAGGCAAATGTAACACGGTTCCAGTCCAGGTATCGGCGGTCCAGAGTATAGTGGGTGTCCTTTGCATCTCCTTGACTATCCACGGCGCAGGACTTGTTCGGCTGCGGCTCGTCACTCGGCAGTGAGGTCGCACCAGACCACACAGGGGACAACACATCATTCAAAGCCACCCATCCCACCGTGTCGCAATACTTGCCAGACTCGATACCTGCAGATCTTTCATCATAGCATCTGAAGTTCCGATGGTGAGCATGGCCCCCGAAGACCTGGATAGGCTTGTCTGTAGATTTCCTAATCCGATCTCGCAGGCATACCAGGGGGTTAGTAGTACCCCTCGTAGGATCCACGCAAGGACCGCCAACAGGCGCATGCCCAACAAGCACGTAGAGATCCGCCTCTTTTTGCAGTGCGTCTGCAAACCACGTCTGTTCGAAGATCCAGTCCGCGCTGTAGACTCTTGTATTCACCGTATCTCTAAGGACGGGATCGTCGATGGTGACTCCGAACGCGACGATGCGGAGCCCGTTGCGCGTCTGAAACGCTCGATATCGGCTGCCGATTGAGGTGAAGTTTCCATCGACGTTCACGTCGACGTTGCTGGTGAGAAACCGGTCGCCGAAGACTCGCGCGAGGTTGTGGTGGATGTTGAGCGCTTCGGCGCCGGTTCGCACGCCGTGGTTGCCGACGGTCAAAAGATCGTAGTCGATGTTCTCTAGGATGCTATCGGACACGGCTCCTTTGGGGTCTGTGCTGTCGCTGAGGCCGCCGCCGTCGTGGAAGTCTCCTAGACGAAGGAAAGATGGCCCTGTCAACATGGGAGACACAGCAAGGTCATCTCATCTACAACTCACCACTGTCAATCAGAAGAAGATCCACATCTTTATCCAAGGCTTTGTTCTTCATGTGGGTAGTAAAGGAAACGAAGTCGCCCCAGTCAGCCCCCCAGCTTGGGACATTCGCGTGCCCATCGAGCCATCCATGCGTATCTGATGTGTGGAGAAAGTTGACCTTTCCCCAGGGGAGAGGAGCTCGAGGTAGTTCAGTCGTGTCAGAGCCTTCATCTTGCTGTTGTGGATGGACGTTGGTGTCGTCGGATACAGCCCCAGGCACCGTGGCGAGTGCCTGTAGCGCTACAGTGGGAAGTAGAGCGAGAGATCGCATCTTAACCCTTTTTTTTAATGAAAAGGACAGTTGAGTGCGGTATGAGGATCTATCCCGCTAGTAGGAATATGCGCAAGGCTGAATTCTGGGTTGAGCAAATGTGGCCCTGGACAGAAAAATGCCAGGACGGAGAACACCTCCCATTCACGCACTAGGAATTCAAGGCAAGTAGGTACACGACATCCATATTGCTTCGCATCATCATTACACAATACATGCTCTTAGGTTGCACCTACCAACCTGTTCGCTATGAAGACTTTGCGAGTTGACGTTGCATTTGGCGTACCAAACTACCATGGTTCCCAGTAGCCTTTGTACTACGTCGACTTTGTAATATAATTTACTCTACGACTACTAACAAGGGCTGTTATCCTTTAAGGATTTAATGTTAGATAGCTAAATCATAACGTGAAACCCGCTTGATAGTATAGCTAAAACAATTCCATCAGCTGTGGGACACACAACGATCATCTAGATACTCACTGCGAGTTGTGCTCTCAATATTGTCCCATTTCTAATAATGCTTGGGATGTCCTTCGGCGCCTAGCTTCAAGAGTTCGCCCGAATTCAGTACAAACAGTCAGATCTGTCATGACGTGTGCCGTAAGGGAATGGGCCTTCTAGATCCTCCCCGTCAACTATGCGCACTCCTCCAACTCTGCCCTCCAGGTCGCTGAATAGCCCACTGCATCTACCTTCTCTCAACTCCATTGTGCAGAATCCACCGCCCTTATCGCAGCAGAAAAGGCCACTTGATGTCAATATTCCGCAGAGCCTCTAGACCGTCATCGCACGTATCCACCATGCCTGCTCCAATAGCCGCTACCGGGTCCTTGAACCATGCCTCTGCACCTACCCATGCGCGATATGTTTAGCAAGACCAATTGGTGACAACTTATTCTGACGGGCTCGCCAAGGAGACACGGTATTCAGTAGGTAAGTCGGGCGATTCGACGTGCATTCCAACGTCCCCAATATCAAAGCAATTAGGGATGGAAAAAAACCCCGCCAGCCATACAGACTGAAGCACATGCAGCACTATTAGATATGTTTGGGCTTTGGTTAGTATGTCCACCAAACCTCGGACTTCCATAGTACCTCGCCTGCCTTCCTAACCACCAGTAAGGTAATGCGACGTTGTGTGTTTGCCAATACTTGATGACGATCCCGTAAGCTCCTACACGGGCGTCCGAGCTTGGTCTAAACCAGCCAGCATTGAGTCTGAGCTGCACTGCGTTTATTGACAGGCGGAGACGGGTGAGCCAAGGATGCTGCTGCTTGCTTCATTCACAACGTCCGCTCCCTTTACACAGGCCACATCCAAGTAGGTTATTTAGCATATTCAGATAGGCCCTGGTAATCCATCACATCGCGCCTCCACCAGGTAGTGCTCTATTGTGAATCAAGGTTTCCTTCAAACTTCAAATTACTGCGGCATTCAGAAAGGTATGCACATTTCGTCCGCTAGGCATATCGTCAGTCAGCGAATCCCTCCCAGGTCCCGAAATCTTGAAACCCTCAATCCTCCCTACGTACCCAACACAAACTTCACAACTCCCCGTCTGCCATTAACACCTCCAAGAATCACATAATAGTACAAAGCTCCATCCCCAACACCGCCAGCCGGACCCTATTCAGGGCTGCACAGACACCCTTCGACCCCCCTGCGCCAATTCAACCTCAACCGCAACAACCATCGCCGCCTCGCCACGACTCTTCCCCGAGCCGGCACCAGCATCAGCATCGACATCAGTATCGCCATCGGTATCTCCACCCTCCTCCTCCTTACTCCGCGCCTTACTCGACCCCAAGCTAAACCCAAAAGACAATTTTCCCCTGGGGAACGACGGCATCAGGTTGAAGAGCGGTCGCATATTCGACATGCAGGCCGCGGTGATTCCCACGCACGGCTCGATGCACGTCCAAACGCTCGAGTTGACTTGGTTGTAGGTGATGTCGGGGCCGGAATTCGAGAGGTCGATTAGGGCGACTAGGCGGATTATGTCGAAGATTAGGGTTCTGCAGGAAATTATTTTCAATATCAGTGAATGGGCTCTATTTCAAACGCCGAGAAGGTAGAAGGGACGGAACAAGCAAATAAAGTGGGGAAAGGGGAGGAGAATAACTTGGAAAACGCACAGTACACCCAACATGAAAATCGCCATGAGCATAATCCGCTGCGTGCGCGGCATCTTCAGATTCCAAACGACGCGGAGCGGCATGGCCAGGATGATAGCGTCGGTGACGATATTCGGAACCTGAAGACCGTAGTAGAACTTTGCGAGATCGATACAGGCGCCCGGGAGGGTTGGCTCCCAGAGTTTGCGGAAGGGCACGCAGACGATGGCGCTGACGAAGAAGACGCCGACACACCAAAGGATTACGACGGTCGCGACGATGTTCACGGCCAGGACCATGGGGCGGATCGGGAAGAGGCGTTTGTAGAAGGCCAGAATAGACAGTTTGACGCAGGTGATGCACGCTGTGTAGAGGAAGCCGCCGCTGGAGAGGGTCTTCATGTACACGACCAGTTCGTCGGCGGGGACGAGTATGATGTGTGTTCCGAGGCCATTGTATAGCACTAGGTAGGGTTCGGTCAGAGTGTGCTGAGAGAACCGCGGGGCGGTAGTAACAACGTACGAACAACGCCTGCAAAGGAAATACCATATTCGAAGACCTGCCAGGCGATGCTATCAGTATCCATTGGTTGGACATACCATATCCGACAGCAGTGCGTACCAATGCGCCGATCATCAGATAGTCATCCAAGAACCACTTTGTCCTGGTGATGCGGCGACAAAGTAACCGCAGAATCACCGCGATGGTCGAAATAGACAGGGCGAGCGCGGTGGCTGTGATAACCACATGTCGGAGATTATCGTGCGAGTAGCTGGTAAGATCGGCTACCATGGTGTGTCAGGATGAGGTTGCTAGATGGTGATGGCGACTGTCCGCAAGGCGTGGTCGACCTTATGAACAGTCAATTGCCCCGACAGGAGGAGATCGATCGCGGTCGCATCGATCGAAGACGAGATGTCAGTCTTCCCGTGGCGTGCGATGTGTTATTCTGACGGGACTGATATTATATAACGCGGCATGTGGAGGATGGACATGGGCCAAAAGGCGCGCGCTATTGGAGGGTTGATCTGACAGCTCAGGAATGATTTCCGGGTACCCGGTAGCGAACTTGGTTGAAGAACCCGGCGTGGAGGGGAAACAATATGTATGATACGATTTTCATTGTGAGCAAGTTCAAAGTGTATCTGGCTGATCGCCGCAGATCATCCGAATAGCAGACGTCGATCGGTGATGAGGCTTGGTGAGGATGTGATATCACAGCCGAACTGGTCCAGGACACGGACCGGGGCCCAGGAAGCTTCCAGACTATTAAAGTTGTCCACTTTTGGGGGCAGCATTTCTTCAGGAACCGCCTTAATGTGGATAATGCATGGCGAGTTTTGCCTCTGCTTGACAAAGCACGACATGCTCCTCTCTAGCCTTTGTTCATTCTTCTCCAAATTTAACCTCTATTCTCATGTGGACCAAAAGAATCATCTTAAATTCATTCTAGCATAAAAAGGCCCACTTACAAAATGCAAGCGGATGGGTTCATTTTATGAAGGTTTTACGCCCCCCGAATCCGATCCGAGGCCAGGAATGTGCGTTGTAACATCCGGTTGGGAGACCCAGCTGAACCAGTACACAGTGATCGATCCGCCATGATACGATTCCCAGAACCAACCCCCCAACCTGCCAGAACTCCCATCAGAAGTGGCATTTCCCCCCAACCTCCGGTACCCGCGCCGTGTCTACGCGACACAAGCACGACGCCCTGATCGGCACATCCGCAACAGCAAGCGCCAACTGCACCTGCTGCTCAATCGCCGCCGCGTCCTCCCCCCTCCCCAATCTAACAAGACACTCAAAATACCCCTGCAACGACCAAACATTATTCGGATGCCTTCTTGGCCGAATCAGCGTCTTATCCAATCCCAAATCAGCCCGGTATACCACAAGCGCTTGCTCCAGGAACCCCTGCTCCATGAGCAGCGCCGCATACGCGTGCCGCACGGGCTGCATCCAGCTCCACGGCTCGCTGTAGGGTAGTCGGTCCTCGAGATCGATTGCGCGGCGCAGTGCAGCGAATGCGGCCTCGTAGTTCGTCGCGCGGTACTCGATTTCGCCCTCCAGCATTGCGTCTGCGACTTTGAGCACGTCCACTTGCTTCCCGTTGTAGGCGCGTCGGGTCTCGGGGACGCGGGCGCAGGCTTGCTGGAAGAGGGTCTGTTCAGCGCGCGCGGACGCGACGTCGCCTGTTGCGGCGAATGCCACCCCGCGCGCGTAGTGCGTTGTTGCTGTGGTCGCTGCGTAGAGGGTTTGGTCGGCTGGGAGCGCCGTGCGCTTTAGTTCATCCCACATGCCGAAGCGGACCATGACGTGCAGGCGGATGGGGACGAACTGCTCGAGCCAGTCGGCCATGGGCGGGGAGGGGATGCGGAGGACCTCCTCGGGCAGGGTAGCTTCCATTCGGGTGACCGCGTCCAGGGCCATTTTGGATTTGCCTGCGAACATGGCGGCGTAAATCAGGGAGTGGTAGTCATGCATGCGGTAGAAGGTGTAGAAGTTGTTAGCTCCGGATTTCCGGAAATATTTGTCGTCTGCGAGCGTTGAGTTGTAGTTTGATGATATTGACCGCCGCCAGTCTCCGACGAGGATATCCAGGTGCGTGGGCATGTGGTGGATGTGCCCGGCGTCAGGGACGAGGTTGCGGAGGTGGTCTGCTGCGTTTATGCCGCGCTCGGGCGTTGGTGACATCTCGATGAAATGGATGTAGAGGTGAAGGAGACCAGGGTTCAGATGGGCACCGTCTGACTCGCGCGCGAGGGCCTCTTCCAGCACCGCTTGTACTTCCATGGTCGGTGCCTTTGGGTTCGGCTTGCCGGTGAAGAGATCCCAGAGTGCCCAAGGAGTCATATTCATTAGGGCATCGGCGTAGAGGGTAGCGATGTTGAGATCATCGGCTCCAAAGGCCTCGTATACGGGCTGCATGGCGTCCGCGTAGGCTCGATTTACGGCAGGATAATCCTGCGCAGGCTTATCGGTCGGAAACCGAAACTGTATCGCCTCGATCAACGCCTGCTCCATGGGTGTTGCATGCTTCGCAAACTTGCGTGCATTCTGCGCTGCTTCGTGGCCCCGTTGAACAGAGGTATGCAAGTCCCCCAGGTCGAATTTCTCCCACGGCTTGTTGTAGTTCGGGCCGACTGCATACGCGAGGCCCCAGTATGCCATTGCGCAGGTGGTATCGTGCGCGATGGCCTGCTCGAAACAGTAGGCGCCTTCGACGTGGTTGAACGAATACACCCATGTCAGGCCCCGGTTGAACCACGTCTGGGCGTCGGCGCTCGTGGTGGTGATGGTATGCCCGAAGGAGCCTAGGTAGTAGTATTCCTCGCTGGCGGGGATGGGCATGGTTGTGGTAGAATTCGTGGTGATGTATAAATTGACAAGGAATACAGGGATGATTGAGTCTCCAGAGGAGGATACTTCAGCTGCGACAACCTTGGGGGGGAATATATAGAACCCCACTGCGTGTGGGATTCCGACAGCCAATGATCACTGACCTCAATGACTAATGTCTACTGAAGTGGCCCCATTTCAATCGCCGAGATTCAGATGCCGAACCTCCAACTTCTCCTCTTTGCTCCATGTGTGCCTTCGGCAATGTCAACCAAGTGACTATATCGACTTTAAGACGAAAGCCTGCAAAGGTCGACCGAAATTAAGCTAAAAAAAAAAAAGCAATTAACCTAGAATGCCATCATCCCGGCCGGTTAAACTGGCATGTCTCGTCTGGTATGTGACGTCCGACCGGGGAATGTATGCAAGGGAGAGGGACTGACGTGCAGACCAGCCGGGCTTCGAAAATCCGCTGCGATGGCCGCAATCCGTGTTCCAATGTAAGGACACTCTTTAGCTTTTAGTAGAACTTGCTAATTATAATCGCCTAAAGTGCTCTCTACATGGTGAAAAGTGTCGATATGAGCCCAGTCGGCGAGGCGGAGCACGACGAGGCCCCGTCGCCGCCCAGGAGCTGGCGCGCAAACGGGCGCAACGAGGGTCGAGAAGCCCCAGTGCAGCAGACCATCCCAGAGCGACAGGTCCGAACAGCCACGAACGTTATTATTGGACTCCCAGTGACTCGGGCCCTCCCCCCTTATTGTCGCCATCTCCGATCGGATCGGGCCCCCACATGACCGGGGATTCTCTGGAGACCCTCGACATCAGCCTCCCGTCTCTGCTCAGCGGGGATTCGCGAGGGCATCCAGAGTCTCTGGATGTGCTGGCGCCCAGTGTCCGAGCCTACGCTTGTGATGAGGACTTGTGTGTCTCCTCTGCCGCCAGTTCTACGAAAGTACAACTAACATGTGCAGAATCAACGCGTACTATATTTTCATTCACCCCTATTTCCCCTTGTTGCCGCCTCCAGCTGCAGCGCAGTATCAAGATAAGCATGTGGCACTTGATATCCGGTCCCCTTACCCCGATGCCTCCACTTTACCCTACTGGCCCAATTCACCGCTGGGCCTCGCCCTCTCGGCAATGCTGGCCCCTATCCCGCCACAGAACAGCGCACAAGCCAAGGAAGATGGGGGTGCGGCGACCCGTCGCGCTTACGCCGATCTATATGCGCGCTCTGCACTGGAGTCGTTACAGGACGCCCTCGAGACATGTTCCTCCGGCGATTGGCCAGATGGCCCGCGGAGTACGCTGCATCCAGAGATCCCCAGAAAGATGGAGCCAGTCCTCGCCTTGGCCCTTCTGAGCCTGTACGAATACTGCCAACGCGGGAGTATCCCGAAAATGCGTGCGTGGGCGAACCAGGCGCTCACAGCCGCGATGGACTTGTCGTTGCATATGGAGGATGGCGAGACCGGTTGCTTGGATGCGCGTCGGAGGTGCTGGTGGGCGACGGTAAGTAATCGTCTCGGCACCGTCCCGGTTGCTTATGCTAATAAAGCCAGCTCTTTCTTGTCTATCAATCCTCTATCCTTAACGGCTCGGTTAGTTTGTATACAGCGAGTACCTGGATCCAAATACTTACCTCGCAAGTAGGATCCGATCATTACCTTCGACGACCACCGGATCACCACCATGTTCCCCGAATTCCGCGGCTGCCGCGAGGTACATCTTCCCATTCCAACTTGCAAATCCACGACTGTTGATCTGATGCAATATCTCTAGCCGTGGCCCCTGCTAGTAAATGCCCAAGTAGCCCTCCTCCGCAGCAGCTCCATCGCGCGCTCCCTCATCCGCGAACAAACCACGAACCCCACACTCCCCCGCTCCACAGCCCAAGATATCCACGATCTAGAAGCATACATCCTCAGCCTCGCCTCCGAAATCGATCGCTTCCGCTGTGTCACACACTACCAAGGCACCGAAGCCGACGCCTCGCGCAATCTCTGGGCCATCTCCAACGCCCTCATCCATACCGCCCGTCTGACCCTGTACCGCGTGCGCGCATTCCTGGACCGGCCTCTCTTCCATGATAAACCTTGTGACTTCCTTGCGACGCATACCCCCTCGACCCAGCCAGCTCGAGAGTTGCGCCTCTCCAACGCTCGCCTCGCGGAAATCAATGCCGTCTTCCCCTGTACGGAGCAGCAGGCTGTGCAGATCTGCCTACAGTCTGCCCTCGTCGTCTCGCGCGTCTTCCGCCGCCTCCCATCCCCGAACCCCTCATACTCCGACGACATCGAAGTCGGCGCCGCGAGCCAATGCATGCAATCGAAACAAAAAGGTCCAGGATCCCCGCGCTCAATCCCATACATGTCCATATTCCAGCTACAGAGCTTCTACATCCTATCTGCACTGCTGAGCCGTCTACATGCCGCGATGTGTTCCGGCACGATGGGCAGCTATGCGTACCTGCTTCCGCGGACGAGTGTTGTTACTGCGGTGCAGGATGGGGAGAGGCTGGTTGAGGAGTTGCGGGGTGGGATTGAGGCGCTGGGGGCGTCGGTTCGGGCGGATGTGGTTTTTGAGGGCGTTAAGGAGATGGTCGGTGTGGTTGAGGAGGTGCTTGGGTCGATGGCTGTGGATTGATGGGACTGTTTGTTCTTAGTATGGAGCATGTACGTTTTGATGAGCAATTGCACTGCTTACGTTCTGGGTCCCAGTCTGTGGGGGCCTGGCCCTTCAGCCACTTGGGACGCCGAGAACACCACTTGCTCCCAAACCTGGTAATGTCTCTTCGGACTTTGATTCTAGCGCTGTTCTTCGGCGTGGAATCAGCGGTCTAGAAGGTCCTCATTGCCCCCCGGCGCTCCGATTACTGTCTACAGGCCGAGCGTGGGATAATGACGGTCAGGGTGGCGAACACGACTCGTTTGATTTAGGTACGCCGCGCAGGTTCCGTGGCCTGCTCCTTGTTTTGGCTAGTAGCTGGCGCATTCTTTCATGCTTCGCTGGCGAGATCTATTGACTTGACTAATATGACGCTGATGGCATCTCGTGCCAAGTGGGCGCCGGCGGTCTTTGAATTCGGTGTTTGATGCTGGGTTTATTTATGGGAGGAAATCTCGCTGAAGAGCCCCTCTATTACCTTTCACATCTCATATTTCATACCCAGCCAACTTGATTCTTCTATTATACAACTTCATAATGTCCCTGGTCCCTAACTCGATAATCCCAATCTCTCCAACCGACGACTATTACGACCTGGGCACCTACAGCCGCAAGATCAGCACGAAGAACGAGGCAGCGCAGACATGGTTCGACCGCGGCCTGGTCTGGTGCTACGCCTTCAACCACGCTGAAGCCTATCGATGCTTCGAACAAGCCATCGCCCATGATAGCCAGTGCGCCATGGCCTATTGGGGCCTCGTGTACGCGGCAGGGCCGAACTACAACAAGGGCTGGGGGCTCTTCGACCCTGCTGACCTGAAGCGGACCATGAAAATATGCCATGATGCTGCCCGTCACGCTCTCGGTCTGGCAGAGATGGAGTCTGTGACTCATGTCGAGCGCGCGCTCATCGAAGCCATGCAGGCGCGATACCCAGTTGATCACCCAGTGGCGGACTACACCCAGATCAACCACGCGTACGATCAAGCAATGAGAAAAGTCCACGAAGAGTTCCCCGACGACCTGGACATGCTGACCCTCTACATCGACGCCAAAATGCACATCGCGCAGCGGAAAATGTTCCACACAAAGACCGGCCTGCCGATCGAGACATCCCCCGTCTTCGACGTCCAGCGCCTCTTCACCAACGGTCTCAACCATCCAAACGCAAACACACACCCCGGCCTCCTGCACTTCTGTATCCACTTCTGGGAAATGTCCGCAACGCCCTCAATCGCTCTCCCACCCGCCAACGCCCTCCGCAACAACCTCGTCCCAGACGCCGGCCACCTCCACCACATGCCCACGCACCTCGACGTGCTGCTCGGCGACTACAGCCGCGGAATCACCTCCAACGCCGCCGCCATCCGCGCCGACGAGAAATACCTCGCGCGCAACGGCGCACAGAATATGTATAGTTTCTACAGGCTGCATAACTACCACTCGCTCATCTACAACGCCATGCTCGCAGGACAGTCGCGCGTTGCGCTGCAGGCGCTCGATCGCATGGAGGCGTCGATTACTGTCGATGTGCTGCGCACGGAGTCCCCGCCGCTGGCGGATTGGCTTGAGTTCTTCCTTTCTGTGCGTGTTCATGTGTATATTCGCTTTGGGCTTTGGGATCAGATTATTCCTCTCCCCACGCCCGAGGAGCAGGGGATGGATAAGCAGCTATACTGCGTTACGACGGCAATGACCCTCTATGGCAAAGGCATCGCGCACGCAGCGACAGGGAACCTCCCCGAAGCCCATCGCTACAGAGACCTCTACACAGCGGCAGCATCCACAATCCCGCCCTCAAGAAGAGACCACCCGAACCGCATAACCGACATCCTAAAAGTCGCGACGGCCATGCTGAACGGCGAGATCGAGTATCGCGCGGGGAACTTCGACGCCGCATTCGACCACCTCCGCGACGCAATCGCCCACGACGATAACCTGCTGTACACGGAGCCCTGGGGCTGGATGGTCCCGACGCGCCATGCATTCGGCGCGTTGTCGCTTGAGCGGGGGAATGTCGAGGACGCGGCGCGCGTGTATAGGGAGGATCTGGGCATTGCGGGGGATTTGAGTCGTGCGCATCAGCATCCGCGGTGTGTGTGGGCTTTGCGTGGGTATTGGGAGTGTCTGGTGAGGTTGGGGAGGGGGGGTACGGAGGAGGCGGGGGCGATTAAACGGCAGTTGGATGCGGCGCTTGCCGTGGCGGATGTGGAGATTCGGTCGTCTTGTTTTTGTAGGTTGGGGGTTGTACCTGGGGAGGGGGAGGGGGAGGGGGAGAAGGGGAAGGAGAAGGCGGGTGGGAAGTGCTGCGATGGGCCTTGGCTGGAGTGTTATTAGCATAATTAAAGATGAATGTTACCTTTGTCAAACGCCGAGCTCAGGGACCATAGTGTCAAACGCCGAGCCAATCGGGTCTGCGTTTCAGAAGCCGAAGGAGAGATCCGTTATTCGACTTGACGTCAATAGCTACTACTAGAGATACACGCTGTGTTGTTATTCAGACCCCAAATGTCCAACCCTGGAAACGAACCAGGAAGAAGGCTAAAATGCGATTTCGGGCACTCGCCTGAGCCATGGCAGCGCCCGTAAGCGCCTCCTAGCTCTCACTCCCCAACCCATCCATAACGCACGTTCCAACCAACCACAGTGGGATCCATCGCCCAAACTGCTTGTGCAATCGAGGGCAGGATGGACTTCATCTGAGCGTAAAGCGCATGGCGTGGAACATGATGAGCAACATGTAACACCCGTGCAGAGCCCAGACGGGTACCTCGCGGTGGGCATGGCCGGGGACACGATGCTGGCACAACACGCACATATATATGCATCCTTTGCCATACCTAGAGGAGTTGGTGAGGCGGATTCTTCGTGCTATTCTGTGAGCTACTAGATTGTCTCGAGGCCTCATCTACCCCAGTGTCCGTAACCCAGCCGATTGACGTTAGAAGGCTTTAGCAAAGGCAAACAGCGGCTGATAAAGCTGGTCGGTCTCTCGGTGTTTGAAGAGCTGGTTGTCGCCCGGCCGGCTTCTCGGCCTTGGTTACTTTATAAGAACGGCAACCTACGTACCCTCGACTGCAAGGATACATTAAGATCCATACCTCAAGTGATCTCCAGTACTCACGAGCGGGACCTCCTTGAACTCATTAAAAGCCTCTGTCACGCAGCCAAAATGCCACATCATCCCCTGTGCACGTTCCCATGGACCAAATCACCCCTCATCGGAAACGCCCCCATGAGCGGGATAGCAACCAGCGCCCTCGCCGCAGCCGTAACGCTATCCGGCGGCCTCGGGCTGATCGGTTTTCTCGACGACCCCCGCCGGCTAGACCGGGAGCTGCGTCAAGCGAAATCTCTCCTCCAGGGGATGGATATCCAACAGACCCACGATACACAGTTTGACCCCGAGTCCGGAACCACCTCTCTCCCAATCGGAATCGGAATCATCGCACTAGCCATGAACCCATCGACACTCCTCCCCCTCCTGGCAAAATACAAACCGGCCCTGGTCTGGCTCTCCTTCGGCGAAACACACGACTTCAAGGCCTGGACAGACAATATCCGCCAAACATCCCCAACCACAAAAATCTGGATCCAACTCGGCAGAGTGCGCGCCGCCCTCGACGCAGCGCAATCCTGCGAACCCGACGCACTCGTCCTCCAGGGCAGTGACGCAGGCGGACACGGGCACGCGCGCGGGTCCAGCATCGTGACTCTCGTCCCCGAAGTCGCAGATACGCTTTCCCGCGCGGGTATGGGCGATATCCCGCTGATTGCCGCGGGGGGGATCATGGACGGGCGCGGGGTCGCGGGTGCGCTGGCGCTAGGTGCGTCCGGGGTGGTTATGGGGACGAGGTTCCTGGGCGCTGTTGAGGCGGATTTACCGCGCGGGTATCGGGAGGAGATTCTGGGTGCGGTCGATGGGGGGGAGGCGACTGTGCGCTCGAGGGTTTTTGATGAGATATGGGGGGGAGGGAATCCGTGGCCGCGGGTTTATGATGGGCGGTGTTTGAGGAATATGTGTTTTGAGGATTGGGAGGGGGGGATGGATGGCAGGGAGGTGAGGGAGAGGTTGGATCAGAGGATTCGCGATGCAAGGGATGGGGAGGTTGCGGTTCGGGAGACGAGTAGTCTGTGGGCTGGGGCTGGGGTTGGGATGGTCAGAGAGGTGGAGGTGGCCAGGGAGATCGTTGTGAGGGTTCGGGAAGAGGCAAGGGAGAGGCTGCAACACGTAGCTGGTCAATTCGCAGCTAGCAAGGCGGAAATTGAAGATTAGAGCTGTGGTTTGAGTTCAGCTGGTATGAAGTGTATACCCTCGTGTGCTCCAAACACCGACACATTCGCCTCATGCAGTAGACCTAATATAAGTGGCAACCACGCCATATTTTACACGATTTATGCTTCCAGCCCGACTTGTAGAGCAAGATGCCCGCAAATGCGAAGAAAGAGCTTCATATTCTATCGGGGGAACAATAGTCATGACATTGTCCACCATATTCTATCTCTCGGCAGGTTCCGGGTATTGCCCATTTGCACATCTAAGAGGAGCTTCGTCCATAGTTTGCAACAGCCTATCCCAGACGTGTTTTTTGCAAGGCCTCAGTTTTTCCATCTCAACCTCCTTTCATCATCTTCTTGACTATATGTACTCCCTAAGCAGACCCACCCCCCGCTCCCCTCCTCGTCCGCAAAAAGAGCCAACCCAAACAGACAGACGCAGCAACATATATAAACCCAACAAACAGCTGAGAAGCCAGAAAGCTCCCCGTGGCCTCCGTCAACACGAGCGCAATCGGCTGAGAAAACGTCGCGGGAACGACAATGCTCAACCACACGAGATTCATGCCGGAGGGAACCTTGTCGATTCCCAGAACCTCAGCAACAAGGGGCGCGATCGTTGCCCAGAAGTTTCCGGCCACAAGTCCCTCGGATATGGCGAATAATATTAGCACGCCGAAATTATGTGCGTTTACCCAGACCGCGAGACAGATGACACCGGCCAGGAATGTCGTCACGCCGGCGATGTTGATACGCCCGACGGTGTCGCTGAAATACCCGATTAATGGCCGGCCGATGGCCTGACCGAGGTTGAACAGGCCGCTTATAAGTGATGCGTGGGATGGCGTGAGACCGATTTCGGTGCCGTAGTGGGCCAGGCTGAAGATGAGGATGAAGTAGCCGAAGATGGTGAAGATGCCGAAGCCGATGAGGAGGAGGAAGTTCCCGTTCTTGAGGTGGCCCAGTTCCAGGGCAACGTTGGTTTTAGATTTTCCTGTTTGTGCTTGGTTATGCTGCGCAGCGCGATTTTGGTTTCCCTGGTTGCGGTCTCTGATCAGGAGGACACAGGTGGTGTTCACGGTAAACGCGAGAATCCCCAGGACTCTGAACGTCCAGACCAGGCCCAAATTCCGTATCGCTGCCTCCGTTGCAAGAGAGTAGACCAGCCCCCCAAGCCCAGCCCCGGAGACCGAGATCCCCGCCGCCAACGAGCGCCTCGTGGTAAACCACTGCGGCACCACAGCCGCAACAGGGATAAACAACATGCCCATCCCAAGGCCAAACAAAACCCCCTGCGTAAGGAAAAGGTGCCAGATCTGCGATGCCGCACTGGCGCAGAGTAGACTCGCCGTCTCCAGAACCGTGCCGATGAACATGGTCTTGCGAATCCCGTACCGGTGTGTGATTGCTGTTGCGATTGGGGAGACCATGAATGTTGCTGTCAGGCTAAGGGAGCCGACGAAGGCGTAATCGAGCTGTGATGCACCTTCGAAAGTTCCGTTGTCCAGGTAGTACGCGAGGAATACTGCGTATGCGCAATTGAAGCCCCAGGAGCGCGCGATTGATACCGCGCCTGCAATTGTGCACACCCAGCCATAACCTCCGTTGGGAGGTTCCTCGTCCGGTTCCATTTGTGGGTAATTTCCAATGGGAGATAGCGATGAAAGTAGACCGAGAGGAAATCACACCCACCGGGGCAGCAACTTGGACATGGGTGCAGATATAGAGGAAAGGTTAACAACAAGAGGACACACCGGCCGACGAACAACAGAAACGACAGATGACGATGGAGGGGCCCAGATTGCCATATTCTGACTAACAGCGTCTCAGTTCTCCGTTCCTAGTAGTGGTAACTAGCGGGCAATATATTTATCAGACACCGACCGGTGATTGACCATATCTCCAGCCCACCGGCCATCCTCAAACGCCGGCTAGTCGGTATTTCTCTATATCACCTCAGGATAATCTCCTAATCAAGGGGACAGATCCAGTGAGCCAGAAAACAAAAACTAGAACGAAGGGTTGTACAATCTGTTCATTATGGGCAGTTCATCCAGCATACCGAGTAATGAAGGTACCTTAGTTGTTCCATTCAGACGGACGGTCCTGTAGTGAAGACGATGAAAATGACCCTTTATCTATTTCGATCTCTACTGCGCAACATACACGATGGGGCGGGCAGCATCGTTTCCGCTCGCGACGCTCACTTGTACTGGGGTCTGAAGCGACTGTGTTGACGGAACGCCGGTACACGCACACAGGGGCAGCAGTTCATTTGCTGATGGGCGGACCATAGACTCTACAGCCTGCTATGCGTAAATCAATACTTGATCCAGGCACAATGCAGATAATCGGAGGGACCTCCCCGCAGGTCAGGGAACGTGTGGCTACTGGCAGGCTCGTACGCCGTGGAGCGCCGTTCCGGCCCGAGGAGATGGCGGGTACAGTATACGAGGGAGCAAACCAGGTACGTGTAGTTGTAGGAGGAACGCCGGGGGCAATATAAGGATAGTGACTGCGAACCTGGATGGACGTATTCTCCGGATCCAGTCGTAGCGCCTAGTACGAGATATCCGTCTGACTACAGGAGGCTGTGTCTACAAAGGGACAGACTCTCAGTAGACCGGACGGCGATGTCTGAACAATGTCAAAGTGTCGGGAAGGTAATGTATATCGCAGATATAGGCCACCTGCTCCTATCTTGAATTTCCCTTCTTCGCTGTCTCGCTCTCGGCATCCACCGCGAGGCTGAAGTCTTTAGACTGTGATGGGAAAACGACCTTATTCCATGCCGGCTGGGGTTGCCACCATACGCAAGCGCATCTGCAGGGACGAATTTTGTCTGTAGGTCATCACTCAGGCCCCATCGTCCGGCCAGCTATCCAAGCCACCTCAACCAGTCAGGCTGATATGTCCCCGCGGAATCATACAAGAACAGATAGAGCAGCAAGGGCTGGGAAAGGACATTCAAGACCTGGAAGGAAACAAGGAACGCCATTGCCCAGCGGTATCCCAACCAATAGAACGCAAGTGCCGCTCCGAATGAAACCACGATGACGGAAATCGTGTGTAGAAGTTTCGCTTCATCAGGGAAGTGCCAAAGGCTAGTGTGGAAGGCAGCCCCGATGAGGAGGTAGAAAAACCGATTCCGGCTGGGGGTGGCGTCTGCGCCGAAGAAGGCGCCCCACCAGAGTCTGAACGTGTACATCGATAAGGGAATCCCTGTCATGCTGTAGCTGCCGAATTCGCTGGGGTTGCTGAGGACGTCCATCTGGGCCTGGACGGGTATAGTGTACACAATCGCGTGGGCGACCATCGCGGTAAACGCCCAGGTGGCACGAATGTGCTTTTCATGGCGGTAGGCTTGGGGTTGCGCGTCAGCCAGCTTGACAGGCGTGTTTGGTGACTGGGCGGCGAGAAGCAGCAACTCGAAGAGCAGCCATGATGCCAGATACATGGTTGCCGCTGCCTGTGACCAGGGAATTCCCTTGCTAACATAGAGCTTGATGAGCTGCGGTACCACCCCAATGAAGAATGCTAGCCATCGACCTCCTGCTTGTGTTTTGGCCCGTGCTATTGCTTGTACATCGGGGTTACCCTCGCTATCCACAAATCGCTGCCAGAGTATTCTCGACGCTGCCTGGCGGAAATCCAAACCTGGTAAGGCCTGTGCAGGCCAGCTGATGAGGATATCGATAGCGTCGAAGCCGCAGATAATCGGGGAACTTCGGAGGATCGCCTGATGGCGGTATTTCGTTCCTAGAACCCTGCCAGACGGCTGTGCGATGGAATTGAGGGCGAGGCAGGCCATCCAGAAAAATATCGTCGGCCATGCGATTTCATGTGAGCAACCGGGGCCAGACCCCTCAACGGGAGACATTTCAGCTTGAAAATCCATGGGAAATGTGGGAAATGTGGAAGATGGACAACTTGGCTCACGTAGGTACGTGTGTTGGGGAGAAAACACCTCCTCCGTACAAACCACAGGGACCGTCAGCTTCTCTTATGACAACCCGACTCCGCCTCAGGCTCAGGCTGACTCTGGTCCGGAGAGGGGCATCGTAACTGCAGTTTTGATTGGCCAGCAACAGGACGTGCTCAGCGCTAAAACTAGTGCGGGTTCTGGTTGAGGGTGGTCAAATCAAGCTTCAGGCTACTCGAGAGTCATGAAAGTCGCCTTGTGGAGTATTTCTCTTCTCTTCGCTTCTGGCTAGCAGCTTCGGACGCTCGATTGAAAGTCAAGGACAACTTGGGCAAGAGGGTCAGCGGGGCGAAAAAAGCAATTCTCCGGGTTACTGTTCCAGGCTGAGTCTGACAGCGTGGCCTCCGGAGGCTACTAGGGCCTCAGGAAAACCGCGCAGATCGGTCCTTTTCAACCAGCGGCCAGCCCCGAATGTTGGTAACGGCGACTGATCTGCGAATCTTTCGAGAGCCTGAGCGTTGACACTGGGCCGGACCAAGTACTCTCACTGTATTTGTGGCGGAGTAGTCCTCGGACCTGACCGACATCAGTTGTTGTGCTGGCATTCGTGTCATGAAAGTGAGGAAACAGATTTACTCCGTATCAAGCCGCTGGACGGAATCAAACCAGCATGAGGCTGTATATCCGTGCCTTTCTGCTGCACCCAACCGCCTACGTCTTACAGTAGATGATCACCTGACGCCCGGTACTAGCTGCCGCCCGATTTCCCCTCACTAACTATTTTTTTAATAATTTTTAACCTCTTATATCTTAACTAATATATCTTTAATTAAGCTTATAATACAACCAATCAAAGTATTAAAGCTAGATAATTAAATAAATTATACTAAATTTACTAAAGAGTTTAGTATTAATTATTTAACTTTATTAAGGTGCTACTATGGGGTATAGGGCATAAGGGACCACTAATATTTATAATAGTAAATTCTTACCACCTACTATAAAAAGTAATTAATAAGCTATATTAATAAGCTTATTAATTAAGGCCTTTTTACATCCTATAAGATGCTATATAATTTTATAAAAGAAATTACTAGTATAAAGCCTAGAATATACTAGCCTGGTTACTTTATAAAGTACTACTAAAATTAACTTATCTTAGCCTATATAATTATAATTAATACCATTTAAAAACAAGCTAATTTTATATATAAATATATATTATACTTTAAGCTTCTAAGCTAGAAGCTAAAGGATTATAAGCTATAAATAAAAAATATTTATAATATAAGTAAGAAAGGTTTTCTAATCAGGATGCTAGTTAAAAGTGTAAGAGCACGTGTCCGGGCAAGCGTGTTCCCAACTGGGCCAAAAGGTCACTGTGATCAGACTCTACAGTCTGATCTGCCCGGATCGCACCTATATAGCTTGCCCGCTGTGACAGTTATAGCCTTAGGCACTAAGCAGCGCATTAGGTTCCTTTAATTAGGAACTAAATTAGACCTACTTAGTTGCCAAGCAGCTAATAACCTCCTGCCTTAATATCCTAACCCCTTAGCACTACTATAAAAATAAGGCCTTTAGAAATTACTAAGCTTCCTAATCCTTAGTAATTTATTTCTAAATCTAATTAAATATAGCCTCTCTTTCCTATTTTATATAATTATTATAGCTTAATGTCTTGTTACTTGCTAGGACCTAGCTCCAGGTGATGACCAACCAATATCCGACCTTGATCTGACCTCGCCGCTTACAAAAATAAGGTATATAAGGGTAAATAAAGGTAAAGGAATTTTAATATTTATATATAATATTTATATAGGTCGCGAGACCTAAAACGCTTACTTATAAGCTTGGCGCTCACATGATTTGGGGTATGGGTCACGCGCCCCTAAAGATTTGGTCAAGTGACCTGTGGACTCTTCCGCCGTGGCGCTGCGGGCCCGCAGTGCATTATGTACTATTTTACAGCCAATAATTCGGCGAGGACATGCATGGCATAGAGGACCAGCGCGGATGCTGGTCTTCCGTCTCTCCGTTAAGCAACCTCGTAAACATTGAATGTGGAGGGAGGCCGGGGCTCAGGTTAAGGTTGATACACGTCACAGAGCTACCGATGGAAACCGCTGCGGGTTTATGTATGTATGTATCTGAATCTGCTCAGTGTGGCCTTCGATGTGCAACGTACTCTGGCATGTAAACTCGATCTTAATGTCATTTTCCGCTACGCCGAGGAGCTCGCTGTCGAGATCGTATCCGTACTTTGTTTCGTGGATGTCGAGCCGCGGAGAAAAGGTCGTGAGTTGTTGGCTGTCGATGGAGGACCGAGTGGAGATAGTATTGTCGAAGTTGTCAAGTGCTCGCATCAGAGACACCAAGCGGATCTCTTGCCGGCGCTGCATCAGTGAACACATGGTTCGGGAGTGTGATTGATAAAAATGGACGTTGCGATAGCCGCAGAAAGCATGCGATGACAGTCCGAGTTGAATGAGCTTCATTCAGTATTGGATCCTACTTAGGGTCGAGCGACCTGGTTGATTGATGGAGTTTATCTCCATTGGTGTTCCCTCACTACATTCCAGAAACATATAACCCATTAATGGCTTTAACGATATTATTTGTTCCTTTTTTTTTTCCCCTTTGTCTTTTTCGATCGATCCAATGTAGTTGATCAGCCGACCGCAAGACATTGGTTGGTACCGGCGTGTCTGGGTCAGGGCGCCACCACGATGCATACCACCTCCTGTTGACATCACCAAATTGTCTGCGACTGTTTTGGTTAGGCAAGATTGCGAAACTTGAATCCTCACGATCGCCCGATTCCATCTTTTTTACACACACAACTTCTGTAGTACGCCAACTTGAACTTATGTCTTCATTTGCAAGACCCCGTTCACGATGCGGTGTATGGACTTTAGTTTAGTACTGGAACTGAGGCGCGAGCTGGAAGGCACGCGCGCAGAGATCTCACACCCCGGGTCGGAAACATACCACGGAGACATCAAGACATGGTCCGATACGTGCGAGAAGGAGGCGGCATGTCTCATATATCCTAGACAATCCAGCTACATAGCTAACGCATTTATTCACAGGGAGCAATCGTCAACGTCACCTCCTCAGAGGAGGTTTCAAAAACGATCAATTTCGCGCGGAAGCATCACGTCGAATTCGTCGTCAAAGCTGCCGGCCATTCCACCAGCAATGAGTCTGCAACCACGGGCGGGATCGTGATCAGTCTTGGTCGCATGCGAAAAGTCCTGGTGGACCCCGCGTCCAAGACTGTAGCCGTCCAGGGAGGCGCGACCTGGGAGGATGTCAACAAGGCCACGGCCGAGTACGGCGTTGCTGTTGTAGGCGCGACCGCGAGTCAGACGGGTGTAGCTGGCGCGACCTTGGGTGGCGGGTTTGGTTGGCTGACTGGGGAATACGGGTTGATTGTCGATAACCTCGTCAAAGTCAGAGTTGTGTTGGCGGATGGGAGTATTCTCGACGCGTCTGAAGAGTCTTACACGGATCTGTTCTGGGCGCTTCGGGGCGCGGGACAAGCATTTGGAGTGGTGACGGAGCTGGTCTTCCAAGCGTACGATGTACCAGAGAAAGTATTTGGCGGGATACTCTATTATACACCCGATAAGATGGCGAAGATCGTCGAGTTTGCGAACTGGTTCAATAACCAGCAAGACGAGCGCAGCGGCTTCTTCTTCGGATTCGGAGCGCCCTCGCCCGTGGAACAGACTATGGTCATGGCGCTGCTCTTCTATAACGGCTCAATGGAGAAGGCAACCTCCTTCTTCGGGCCTCTACTCTCGCTGCAGTCCGTGCTGGGCAAAGTCGACATGATGTCCTACGCGAAGATGAACCGGCTAGCCAATATCGAACCATCAGCGGAGGGCCGCAAATGGATCGGAGGGACCGAAATCAGCTTCCCGCTCGGCAAGAAGCTTGCGCAACAGGTCTGGCTCGAGTTCAATGAGCTCATGCTGCTCTCTCCGAGCATGGGCAACAGCGTACTTGCCTTTGAGCTCTTGCCATACGGCAAGGTTACCAGTGTACCGATTGACGCGACTGCGTGTGCAAACCGTAGCAGTTCATATAATGCGGGTTTGCTTCTGTGCTGGTGCGATGCGGGTGATGATGCGGTGCTTGGGCAAAAGGCGCGAGGTCTGTTGCGTCGGATTCGACGGTTGCAGGGGCGTGAGGAGAGTGATGAGCATGTTAGGTCGTATGCGAATTATGCGGGTGAGTCTGACTATTGATTCTTCTGAGTACATAAGGCAACGGAATGGGCTCACTCGTCCCAGGACACAATTATAGTCCCAACTACCTCTTCGGACCGAATCTGCCACGGCTCCAGGAGCTGAAGAAGCGATACGATCCGCACAATGCTTTTCATAAGTGGCACAACCTGGTCCCTCAGACACACGATCCACATCGTTAACATCGGGATAAAAGCAAGCATTTCTTCGGTGTTTGGAGGTGGTGTTGCTAATTTTGATTACCGGCACTAGTTTCTCCAATTACTTTTCCTATCAAGTCATGGAGTATTCTCCTAATAGGCACTTTAGTCTGGCGTCCCTCTAAAATGTGTAAAAATGTACCCATCTCAAAATCCCCCTCTATCTTGATGCTGGATTCTCAGCCCGGCGTTCAGAGAACTCCAATGTATAACGAGTCACTATATCACACACCACCCAAAGCCGTGATCTGAATGTCATTGCATTCATTCCGCATGTACTATAAACCACTTCCCCAAACTTCCCCGTTAAAGAATCCTCATCGCCGCTTCTGCAATACCAACAGGCTCCAACTCCTGGCTTTTTACCACAGACACGAGGTAATTCGTCCTGTTGTCCGAAGCAGCATGCACAACCACATTCTCGCCATGCCCGCAGTCCGTCTCATCGGGCGCAGCCTCACTATACTCTGCGAAGCTCTCCTTGCCAATCCCATCCTCAGGCGCCAGCAACACAGAACTCGCAAACGCCCTCGCCTCAGCATACTCAGTAAACGCCCCCCGAACATCAAAATCCGGGACTAGACTCCGCTCATCCTCACCATACTCAACGCTCGCCTGGATCACGTAGAACAACGGGATCGAGACGCGCCCGTCGGGCAGATCACTACTCAGCCTCAGCGCCGGCGTCTCGTTAGACGAGGTCTTGATCCGGACGCGGAAAATCGTCCCGTCCGTCGCCGTCGCGTGGATCATGACGCCGACATGGTGTTTCGTTCCTCCCTCTTCTTCTTCGGCGTGCTGGCTGCCTGGGTGGATTTCGTACGTTTCGAAAAACTCCTTTTCGTACCCCGCTTCGTCCAGGCAGCTGTGCGCGGCAGCCTTTGCCGCTAGAAGCGAGGTGTATGACCCCGGAACGCGCAGCTTTTCAATGATGACGTTGTTGCGGATGTGCGATGTTGTCAGGAGGACGTGGTAGAGCGTCTCGGGGATATGTGGTGGGTTCGGATCCATCGTGGCCCAAACGCCCTTTTTTTTGTATGCGTTCTTTTTCCGCCCCTTATAGTATGTACTCCCACTCTCGTAGAGACTCTTCATGATACCTATGTAAAATGGTTTCACTCCACTCTTCGGTTACGTCATGCCACCTGATAATCGTCGTCATTGACCCATGGGGTAAGGGGTATCCGATCGTTAGAGAACCATGGGACCGGGAGTGGCATGGGTTCCTAGACTTGGGGCACTAATTTCCAGACAGATCTTTATTATTATTAGAAGGGCTTGTCTCCATAATTTGTTCTGAAGTATAGTATATAAGATGATGTTTGCGCATTTTTGTGTCCCAGACCACGGGAAGCTCCCCTCATTCATAGGTTATAGTATGACCTGTGCGTTAGAGCTTTTCAGTATTGAAACCGGACCTGTGCTTGTAGTAGGCAGGCACAACCGCGATAAAAACCCCTAGTATTCTACCAGGGGACTAGGGACTAACAAGGCTCGACTTCACAGTGCACACACAGTGCATCCAGCCCTTTCCGTCCACCCCCCTTCCCCTAGGTCGCTAGGTTAACCACCCGCATGTTCCCCGAGTTCCCTTTACGTATGCTCCAACCATGATGCTACCCTACCAATGCCCCCACCGTTAGATCTAGATTGTACTACTTCGCCATGAGCAATCGCCGGTAAACAAACAACTGGAGCCCGTAATTTGAGAATGGCAACTTTTGGTTGTTTTTGGTCTGGAGGCTGGCTTTAATGGTCCCGCATTTATAGCCTGTTGGCACAGCGTCGGAGAGCAGCGCAACCGCAACCACAGGCATCGATAATCGTGGCGAGCTTGTGGGGAGAAGAACGGGGCATGCGGGGGATCCAGATAAATTTGGCCTGTGGCGCAGAAATAAAATAATATTCCGCGATTCCCCATGTCCGTTGAACTTCTCAAACGAGGAGGTTCAGCAGCAGGAGGCAGATGAGGACTTGTGGGCCAAGGGTGCGACGCTCATGGAGGAGTTTATCGCTGACGCGGGTGGGTTTAAGCATTGGGATGGGAGGATTACGGACGCGGATTGCGAGCTTTCGAGCAAGCAATTGGATGAAGGGGTCGAGAGGTTCTTGCATCGGGAGGCGAGGAGTGAGCAGGAGAGAGAGGACTGGCGGAGGGCCCTGCCGTTTGTTGACTAGGCCTCCATTTATGCATGGAGTAGTGGGTGAGGGACGCATACATATACCTGTGGCGCCTTTTGTATTGTATGATTAGATCATTCAACGTGCGAGGACAACGATAATTTTCAGTTTAGCAACTCTTTTCTAGGCAGACTTGCTCCACAGATCCAGCGGTTTTCGACAGCGAAACATACAGTTGTCTACTTGATAAATATGCTGGCACTGCGAGCCGATACCATGTCAAGGCGCGGAGCTACTGAGCCGCAGCAGTTACAATTGGAGACGCAGACACTAGGCTTGCTTGGGAATGGCTTCCTCCGTCTCGGTCGCAATGGTGAGCCAATGTTGTAGAGGAGAAATTTGTCTCTAAAGTAAAGTGACGGGCCGTGGGTAGGGTTGTCTACAATCTTACATGCTACTCAAGCACATATATACATTGTACCGCATGATATGGGTTCGATCACTGGATTGCGAAAGGAGTACTGGTTATGTATGTATAGCAATCCATGATCCTCAACAGCCCATCCTCCTTAGGGAGAATGACTCCAACTCTTCTTAGCTCATCCCATCCCTGCATCACACAATGCGGAGCGACCCGATATTACTAATTGTAGTCGATCTCCCCTTTACATACACCGGCACTGCGTTGACCAGCGTCATGAATTCAACATAGAACCCAAGAGCAGCAGACAGACATGGCAGCCTCTGAAGTATTCACGGAGGAGCAGCCCATGCAGTTGGACGATCATGAGAACCCGCGATGCTGGTCATCGGTTAAAAAATGTAAGTGATTCGAATGGACAATGTGTGGCATCAGAGCTGACCGGATACACCAGGGACATGTACTATCATCCTGGTGCTCTGGACAACAATCATCGCGTTCACCTCGAGCATATACACGGCTGCGATTCCCTCCATCGCAAAGGAATATGGGTGCTCGTCGATTGTGGCTACTGTCGGCCTCACTACCTTCCTCCTTGGGTTCGGAACAGGACCACTGATATTCGCTCCTCTATCTGAAGTCTGGTATGTCTTTTTCACAATTACTGCGAACATCATACGTCGGCTAACAATCCAGGGGCCGCATCATGATTTTCCGATTCGCGCTCGGTCTGTTCGTCCTCCTGCAGATCGGCTGTGCCCTGGCTCCAAACATTGCCTCGATGATCATCTTCCGATTCCTTGCGGGATTCCTGGGCTCGCCAGCCGTGACGAACTCTGGGGGATCGATAACCGACATGTGGGCACCGGATAGCCGATCCGTGCCTCTGGCTCTCTTCTCCGCAACAAGCTTCCTGGGCCCTGTAATCGCACCGACAGTCGGGGGCTTTATATGCCAGTACATAACCTGGCGGTGGACATTCTGGCTCGTCCTGATCATGAGCAGCGTCTGCTACATCCCACTTATAGCCCTTGTACCCGAGACATACGCCCCGAAACTCCTCACAGACAAGCGGCGCCGCATAACCGGATCCGCAGCAGGAGACCAGCCACCTCTTCGATCGCTCCTCCGCACAACCCTCACCCGCCCCCTCAACATACTCCTCACCGAACCAATCCTCTTCCTCCTCTCCCTCTACATGGCCTTCGTCTTCGGTATCCTGTACCTCGATTTCACTGCATACCCAATAATCTACCGCGACACGCGCAACTGGACCCCTGGAATAGCAGGCCTCTCATTCCTGGGCATCTGCGTCGGAATGACGCTCGCAACACTCGTCTCGCCCTACATAAACCGAATCCACAAACACTACACGCTGAAACTCGGCGGCGCATACCCAGAGACTCGTCTCCCGCACCTGATTCCCATCTCCTGGCTCATCCCCGTGTCCCTCTTCTGGTTCGCTTGGACAAGCACCCCACCTACAATCTACTGGCTCGTCGGGATCGCCGCAGGCATCCCCTTCGACTTCGCGCTTATCCTCCTCTTTCTCGGTATCAAAGGGTAGGTGGCGTTGGTTACCAGGTGGTTAGTTTCAGACAAAGTAGCCTCCTAAATAAATGCCCCCACTTCGGTTACACGGATCATAAGCAACTTGCACTGAGTACCCCGTTCTCGTAGATTGACTGAACCTTAAAAAGTACATGAGTTTGACTAGACCCGTGTAGCGTCTATGGAATTGCAACCTGAAGGGATACACGACCTAACCAGGAGCTTTACGGCGGACCGTTCAATGAAGCGCTTGATGTCAGAGTTTACCGTATTTGCGAGGAGAGGGACTGATAAGAGGGGCATTCTGAGAACGTTCATGTCATTGGGGTTATCTCCATGCCTACTCCGTCCCAGTTAAGGATGCCACCGTTCTATCACAGATCCTGCCGCATCGCAGACCAGATATAAAGGGGTGTTTGCTCCGGCCGGTACAACATTCCGGACGCAGAGAGCTCCACTGAGAACCCGTACTTCTAGAAGCACTGTCGTCGATCATATGCCGAAAAGGAAGAATAACCTCTCGAGTGCAATGCCCATGATTAGTTAGAGTCGCTCATCTACCTGCTTGTTGGATCTACGCGGGGCAGCGAATAGAAGGGCTTTGCAACCGTTGGAAACAATCGGTTGTTTCATCATTAAAGGTTCCCTCGCTGGCACTGCGTCGGGACTCGGCAGGGAACGATATCCGAGAAAAGCGAAGGTCCGCTAACGCAGTCAGGCACGGACTCCCGCCTACCTAATCTACCCAGGGCCCGCCGACTCGTCGGGGACTCGGACATTCGGGCTAGCCGGAGCACGACTCGGCTTGCCGAGTTCATCGCTCCATGTCTCGGCCCGAGTTGCCCAACGAGATCAAGGCCACTTCTTCCAGAACATAATATATTCTATTCAAACGCAACCACGGTTGTTTCATGTCTCGGCTCCCTCTGGCCTGACCTTTCCATTGCGCCCGTATGCGTTCAGAGACAGGGGTAAAATGTGGCTTGGAAAGCCCTGGAGCGGTCAAACACCTACTGGCGCCTGGTGACTGGTGGGTGATATCTTGGCTCCGCAGCCCCAACCTGCTTTGGGATAGGTTTATTTCATCCGGCATTACGCGCTAGCTTGAACTGGATTAACAAGCAGTCGGCATCTGCAGCTACCCAAACAATCCTAGACGCTGTCAAGGATTATTGCTTCATTGACGAAGAATTCTCTTCTCGCCTCCCCCGCGAATTTTCTCCATGTGGACGTGAAGTCTGCATATGTGGCTGCTTATATGGTTAACTTTAATTCTAAGAAGTTACGTGACTTTCTTTCTATACAATGTATTGTACATTTTGCAACACAGTGCTAGTGAGATTTGATCAGCCGGTCTATCTGAAACAATCACAGGCGATGAACCCTGCCTGGACCAGCCCACAGTACCCTGCTGATCGATGATCCGAGTAGGGCGGGTTGAATAGGGTCTTCCGAAGTCAATATCGGACCAAGACGGATGAAGGAGGCAAGATCCCAGGACGTCCCTGCTGGGGACGATCATTCCCAAATCTATGCGATACCGAGGCTTCAGTTAAGGAGTTTTTGATGGCTGCTACTCCTTATCCATCAATAATGGCAGGAACTGTTCTCCTGTTCTCCATAGTCCTGTTTCAGATCGCGTTCGCCCCGGGGTGGGGAGCACGGCTTTCCGCCTCCAGTGACCCTGAACAGGCAATCTTGGCGGCTGATACCCCCGAGACTCTCCGTGCCCTCGCGCTTTGCAGACTCCAAGGTTGGACCTGCATGTCCTGCTCTGGCAATTCGTGAGTTACCCGGCTGAGCTCTCCGCACTTCACCGTGAAAGATGCGGGGATCGTCCCTTTGAGGTCATATTGGGAGGACAGGCCCTTCCTCGGTGGTGGTGTGACGAGTACCACGAGAGCAGTGCCGATCTTCCTCGCTTGAAGCCGCATGGGTACCTGCGTGACTTGGCACCAGGGGTAAAGCAGGACCTACTCCAGATTGTCGACGTCGTATCTACCTAGCGACCGTTTCTGCCCCGCCTCCGAAACACCGGCTGGCTCGAAAATTCCCCTAGGTACCCTGAGGCGGAATGAGAAGACAGCACTTGACAGAACAGGCAATCATGTTGCAGATTAATGAACCCGAGAGAACATATAAAGCCTTTGAAGAATCGCCATAGTTGACCTTTCTTCAGCAACAGCCAACACAACGATCTGCCGGACAGACACCCCAAAAAAAAACCCCCCCAACAACCGCCCAGTATGAAGTGCTCCCTTACTCTCCTTTCAACCATCGCTTCCATGGCCCTGGCGGCCCCCTGCGCGCGTCAAAACGTGAACCCCTCAGTCGATGGATTGAGCTTCGTGATTGACGGCAAGAGCGGTTACTTCCCGGGAACAAACGCATACTGGCTTCCTTTCCTTACCAAGAACGCCGACGTCGACACCACGATGGGCCACATCGCCGAAGCCGGCCTCAAGATCCTCCGTGTCTGGGGCTTCAACGACGTCACCACCGTCCCCGCCAACGGCACCGTCTACTTCCAGCACCACGCCGACGGCGTCTCGACCATCAACACCGGTGAATTCGGTCTCGAGCGTCTGGACTACGTCGTCAAGGCCGCTGAGAAGGAGGGCGTCAAGCTGATCATTCCGTTCGTTAACAACTGGGATGATTACGGTGGCATGAACGCCTACGTGAAGGGATACGGCGGCTCCGACAAGACGAGCTGGTACACCGATGCCAAGATCCAGAGTGCCTACCAGGCGTATGTCAAGGCCGTTGTCTCGCGATACATCAAGTCCACTGCTATCCTCGCCTGGGAACTCGGCAATGAGCCCCGCTGCTCGTCGTGTGACACCTCTGTCATTAACAAGTGGGCCACCGCTACCAGCAAGTTCATCAAGTCGATCGATCCCAACCACCTCGTGGCTCTCGGTGATGGTATGTAATCTCATTCCCCCAGATTCACAACATTTATGTTTGTGAATAGTCCGGGCTAATCTATATATTGTAGAGGGCATGGGCCTTAAGGGCGGTAGCGACTACCCCTACACCAACTCCGAGGGCAACGATTTCGCACTGAACCTTGCCATCCCTGACATCGACTTCGGCACCCTGCACCTCTACACCACCGACTGGGGCGTGTCCAACAACTCGTGGGGAAACCAGTGGGTGGAGAACCACGCCGCCATCTGCAAGACCGCCAGCAAGCCCTGCCTGTTCGAGGAATATGGAATCAAGGACACCCACTGCACCGACGAGCTCGAATGGCAGGCTACTTCCCTGAAGACCGACGGCATGGCCGCCGATCTCTTCTGGCAGTTCGGTGACACCCTCAGCGGCGGGCAGACCGCTAACGACAAGTACACGATCTACTACGGCTCCGATGACTGGAAGTGTGCGGTTTCGGACCACCTCACTGCCATCAGCTCTGCTAACTAGAGGAGGAGGATGGTGCGCGTTTGGCTAGGGGCGGATTGATCGATCTGGGGTGAGGATTCCCTGGTGGGCTCAGAGATGGATCAGGCTCGGCTTAACTGTTTTACTTTCTTTTTGATCCTCTTTTGTGTGCGTGTGTGTTGCGCTTGTGTACAACATGTACTAACAGTGTACCATGGAGGTGGTTGTTGCTCGATGGTGAGACCGAAGGTGTGGGGGGTTGTTAGGGGGTATAGAATTCGATAGAACAAATACAACGCAGTTATATTTGGGTTTTTACATTTGTGAACGCTGCTAAATCCCTTTCGCAACAGTAGTAAACTACTGCCATCAGGTTTATATACGATGAATATGGAGCTGGCTAGGGCCTGGAAAATTGCATACCACTGGTAAGAATGGTCAATATACCTAAACGCAAATCGATGAACCAGCCTCATTAAATCAATTAGATACTTTCAAGCTATGTACACAGGTAATTGATAATTCCAACTACTCCCCCACCTCACACAACGGCCCATAAACCGTCCCGCCTCTACGCTCCTCCCAGCCTTCACTCCCGACACACCGATAACACCAAAACACACCCTCCGGATCATACACTCTCTTAACAGAGACAAGCCAGTCATACAAACCCCCAAACCAATCCTGTTTATAATCCGGATCATTCCGATCCGCCTCATTGAGGTACGTGCCCATCCCCGGTGTGAGATCCTTCATCGCGCGCAGCTTGCGGTTCGTCGCGTCGTGGAAGATCGCTTCACGGCCCTGTAGGCCGGCGCTCTCGGACCATATTTCGACGAGTTCCATCAGCAGGTAGGTTTTTCGCCATGCGGGATTTACGGATGTGTACGGGGCCGGCCTGAGGACGTGTCCGCCGCCGATGAGGAGGAGTTCGAGAATTGTTTCTGAGGTGGGGGTCGAGCCCGAGGATGGACGGTTGAAGAGGGTTGTTAGTAGCTCTGAGAGATTTCCTTGATTCGACAGGAGAGAATTCTTGTCGAAGAAGCGCGATGGGAGGATTGCGCTCGTGCCTGTTTTGCTCAGGTGCGCGCCACTTCCTTCGAGGTATGCGTGCCAGGTGGGGAACTGCGTGAAGCTCGATATCACGTCGAGCGTCGTTCCGTTCAAGGGGGTCAGAGAGTCGAGGATCTCCTGCTGCACGGTGACCTTTCCACTTGCGATCTCGGATCGAGTACTATTGTTACCGCTCAGCAACAGGGAGAAGTTGTGCGTATACGCATTCTCCGTCATCAGCGCGTTACCTGAGAAGCCTCCGTCTGAGAGACTCGGGAACCTCGAGATAATATCCGCGACCGCATTCCGGAAGTCGGAAAGATTCTCACCCGTCGGTTCAATCTCCAACGAGTGAATCAGGGCCGGACGAGACGGGTACACTTTGATAGTAGCGGAGACCACGACGCCGAACGTGCCGCCCCCGCCGCCTCGCAGGGCCATAAAGAGATCGGGATATTCGCATTCGTTGGCAGTGACGATCTCGCCAGATGCAAGCACGACCCGGTATTCGAGGACCTGGTCCGTCGCGAGGCCGAAGTCGTGACTAACCGGGCCATGTCCGCCACCTTGGAGGTAGCCGCCGATGACTCCGACGCTCTAAATGATGGTAGAAGAGGTCAGTGGGTATCTTTTGGGGACTGGTCCATACGACGTATCAGTACGTACCCTGTCACTACCACCAACAGCGATCACACCATGCTTCGCTGCCTCGGCGTAAACTTCATCCCAAACATAGCCACCAGCGACGGTAAGGGCGCTTCCGGTCCAGTTGGAGGCACAATTCGTCGACGGCACATACTGCTCCTGGAAGCGAATCCCCTCCCTGAGATGCTTGATCCAGATCGATAAACTGCCGTATCCCTGAGACCTGGCCATTTTTGAGCATATGTGTTCATCAGAAACCCCATCGGCTACTTACCTCCCCACAATATCATGCCCCGTATTCTTAATCACCAATCTCACATTATGATCCTTCGCAAACACAATCCCCGCAACGACATCCTCGTCGCTCGTCGCATCGATCGTATACACGGGCGCGGGACCAAGGTCACAGACTGGATTCAAGGACGAGTCGTTGACGGGCGGACATGTCTCGATCAACAGATAGCTATATCCGATCGGCGAGTCCTCGCGGAACCAGGAGTTCGTCCACTTCGCTGTGATCTCCTCGCAGCGCGATGCGTCGTAGTCTGGCGCCCCCTCGTAGCAGGGTTGCGCGATCGGGTGGTTCGCGATGAGGTTGCCGTGGACAGTTGTGTTTAGTGAGTTCCAGGTTTCTGGTGAGGGCCAGCAGTCATCCTGAGGTGTCTATCCAGTGGTGGTGCGGTCTGTTAGCTATGTAGTGTGGGGGAAATTATCTGCGAGGCAGGCAGAGGAGGGATGTGGTAACCGACACAACTGCACTTTGCCGATGCAACTCCTACTATCGCTACAGCGAAGACAAGGGTATCCCTGAAATGCATTGCTCCGAATGTGCCTTCAAAATTGTTGGTCTCAAGAATATGCCAGCAAGCCCGCTTAAGCCCGCTTGAGCCCGCTCTTATACTTTCCTTCTCCTCATTGACCTAGACCATGTCTGCGTAGTACAGCTTCAACATCATTCCTCCAAAGAGGAAATCATGGTGCCAAGGGCGATCAAACATTGTGATCCGCCCGGCGATGGCGGTGCACCTGCATCAACCTGAGATCCTAATCGGGTAATATCGATGCCAAGCCCCCCGATCAAGGGACGATCGCAACTTGCAAGTGGGCCTTCACCGATGACGCAAGAAAGGGGGATAATGCAGGACTATCGTCGGACCGAATCTGAGGCTGAGGGGCTGAGATGGGGGCCAAAACAGACCAAGGCATTAGTCGATGCTTGGTACTCTCTTCTTGCGTCCTACTCCTGACTTAAAGCGCAACAAATAATTTCCCGAAAGATGCACGACGACGCCAACAAACCCAAACGCCATTGCTGGGAATGCCGCCGGCGCAAGCTGGTGTGCGATTTCACCTTTCCCGGCTGTAATCGATGCGCGCGATCTGGAGTGGATTGTCCGGGGTACGGTGAGACGCCACCGCTGCGAGTGAAACAGTTCAAGCCACCACGAGCAAAAAGCAGCAAGCCGCGCGGTCAAAAAAAAAAGGGGGGGTCTACTCAGGCTAGTACTACTAGTAGCCAAAGTAGTACCAGTCTCGTCCGCCAAGGGCCCAATCTTGTCCAACGGGTCCGGGCTCCGATTGCTGCTGCTGTCCCCTATCCGGAATTAAAGACGGATGTTCACACGATGCTGGATGCGGTACGTTACTGTATGTACCTACCTAACTCTACCAGTCAACGTGAATCTGCCATGTTAACCCCTGTCGAAAGATAACGACTGTATATACCCCACAATGGCCCAAAGGCGCGAGTCAAGCCACAACTGGAACATATACCAGATCACACCAGCACAATTTCAGAAAAGCGTCTGTCGTCCCGAGTACACGAGAATGGGCATCATATGCATGGCGCTAAGCCACAGGAGGAGTCGGGCGGGGGATGAATGCCAGGATAAAGCTCTGCAGAGAACTGCGCTCAAGTACCGTGGCCAGGCGATATCGTCGCTTAATGGTGCGATTAATGAGGAGTCGGCGAAGCGGAATCGAGTTCTTCTTCTCGCGGGGATTCTTACTCTTCTGCATATCGATGTAAGTGGGTCCCTGCCACGCGACAGCTGTCGCGAGGAGATCGTAGTGCTTACGCCCCCACTATGTAGCTCCAGCAGGGATTCTCCACGGACTGTAAGGTCCATCTTGAAGGTGCTCGAGCGATAATTACAGCGTGCGGTGGCATGCGCTCGCTGGTAGGGTGGCCTGGGTTAATGCCCCTGATCCTCGACGTTGCTTTGTACGTAACAACCCACATTACATTGCGAGATAACTGCTAACTAGATAACAGCCTCGCGGTTATGATAGACACGTCATCGCCTGCATCCCAACTGCTTGTTGGGTCTTTTCCGATCCAAGAGCTCGAATTCATTATATTGAGACACGGTGGTGTCGGTCACGCATTTCGAATGTGTCCACCGCCACTGTTAGTCGAGATCCTCATGATCAATCAGATGAGGAGTCGAGCTTCAGAGGATGTTCTTCAACACGATACTCTCCAGCTAGAAGCGCGCGAACTGCTTAGCAGAGTTAACGCATTCTCAGCGGATGAATGGATCAACGCGAACGAGTCTCTCGATGAATACTTCACACTGGTCGTTCAGATGTACAAGGCCGCCATCACGCTGTACTGCATCTCCTCACTCCAGGATCTAGGTGTCCTGGAAACATGCCCTCTCCTAGGAGATAACTGCACAACAGCGCGATATCTTACCTACGATCTCATTTCGAAGACGCGCGCAGCATTCGGGATTGCCGGCTGCTTGGTGTGGCCGCTCATGGTGCTGGGTGTAGAAGCAGAGGGCGATGGTGATGATGATCCGGGTGGCAGCGTTGCAATGCGCGAGTTTATATGTCGAAATCTGGTCGAGCAGTGGCAGTATAGCGCCACGTATGCGCCGATGGCGTTGAAGGATACCTTGCAAATGTACTGGGCCTCGAGGAACAAGGGCTGGGAGACTTGCTTTGACAGGCCGTTTATTTTCTCAGCGCTCATCGCGGTCAACTGTGGTGGGATACCGGTTTGAATGTTGTCATTGAATTGAGCCGGTGTTGGAAGGAGCAGATTCCAATGTTTATGCACCGGTTTTTGCTAGAAGAAACAGTGGGGGAGCTGGACAAACTGTACCTATATAGAAGCAGCGACCCATTTTTTATCGAAACCAAGAATACATCACTCCTTGAACGTTGACATCACAAAGTAAGACGAGAAAACAATTTAGTAAAAATTTACCTGGGAGTGATTGTGCAGAAGCAAGAACTAATTAAGCAGTTCGCAATTTCAAAGTGGAGAACGAGGGCCACATAAAAGAACACACCCATCATAACCCCCTGTTTACTGCTAATCAATCAAACACTGCAGAATAACGTACGGTCTGGCAGATCAAGCTCCCTGCCCATCTCGCACCTTCCCCGACTCCAGCGCGCTCTCCACATGCGCCGTCATCTGGTGGCTGACCGGTTGCAAAAAGAGGGTTACTGATTCCTTCTGGTCAGTAGATGCTCGGTTGGATATTATGAATAAGAACCCCGAGACTGCGCGTGCGCGCGCACAGGGAAGGGGGTGAGTGGAGAGGAGAGGGTATACATACATAGACCCGCAGACACGCCAATAACCGCATTGGCGACCCAGACGAATTGGAATGATTTCGCGGTCGAGGCTTTGTCGCCAGTGGCTACACCTGGATTGAAGCGTCTTGAGTTAGTAAGGACACACGAATCGCAGAGGCCTGGCACCAACCTGACTGTGCTTTGCTATAAATCGCCGTGAAGATGGTAATTCCAATCGTCCCGCCTAATGCGCGGCAGGATGCGAACATGGTTCCGGCGGTGCCACTTGAATATGCATATACATCAGCCTAGGGATTCAAACGGGGTTGGGGAGAATAGAAGAAATCGTACAGCAGATGCGATGGCACACTATACGACATCACAACGACAGGGATAACCGTCGTAACTCCAACGCCGAACCCGATCAGCGCCGTAAACACGAGGAGTAGGACTTTCCGACTGGGCGTGACGAGAGCGAGGAGGCCGCAGAACAAGGCGAGGAGAAAGACGGAGGGGATGAGGATTGTGCGGTAATGCTTTGTCACGCCGAGCACGTAGGAGGAGACGGCGATTCCGACGAGGACGAGAAGGTTCAAGGGGAGCTAGCATGGAAGGAGGCGGGTGTTGGTGTTAGTGATGTAAAGGGACGGCGGACACTTGCTTCACCGAGAAGGGTTTCCGTACCAGGTACAGATTCACCGTCATAGCATTATCGGTGAAGACTCCTGACACTTTGATGGGTAGAAATGAGTTCACTCCGTATAGTAGCATGCCGTCAATGAAGGCCACGGAGGCAACGATTGGGAAGTTCCTGGATTCAAAAAAGCGGTGATCGAGAATGCCATTCTTGATGCCAAAGTTTCTGCTCGACGGTTTAGCTCCCTTTCCTCATGAAGAATGGAAAGGATGGGAGAACGAACCATAAGCGCCAAATACAGCCAAAAAGAAAACACCCACAACTAGTGAAGCGACAACCGCCGCACTGTTCCAGGGGTACACATTGCCTCCCCATGTCAACGCCAGGACAACTCCAACGACCCCGAACAACAGTGTCAGCATGCCGATGAAATCAACGTCCTTAAGTGCACTGCGACCTGCTTCGCGCTCGCGCATGAGCATGGGTGGAGGGGGTCTGTAGAAGAGATAGGTGCCGCTGCCGGAGATGGCGAAGAAGACCGCGTTGAAGTAATAGACCCACCGCCATCCGGTGATTGAGATCTGTGCGAATGCTCCGGCTTTTCAAATGGGTCAGTAAGCTCTTGGGATGAGGGGAAAGATAGAGTAAAGAAAAGTAGAGATCTCTAGAACAAACCTGTGATAATGCCTACAATAGACATCAGGCCATTAACTAGCCCTGTTCCTCCTTGCACGAAACTGCGTTGCTTTGCAGGGACAACTTCCATGCTAGCCGGGATAACGAGTAGCTAACCAACGCAAGGTCAGTTTCCGGCTTGAAGAAGATTTCGATGTACAGACCAAAAGCGAGGACCCAATGCCATTCAGCGCCTGCCCGCCGATAACCGCCTCAGTCCTCTTCGCCGTGGCCGCAACAATATTCCCCAGGATTCCAACGACACCCCCAGCCACGATAAACCACTTCTTCCCATACCGATCGGCAAACGAGCCCTGCACAGAACGAGACTCGGTTACTTGTGCTTCTCACGAAGGCAGTTGCCCCGGGTCCCGAGGTATAGATAGGGGAGCGCAGATGAAGTGAAGGTAAAGTGAAGTGAAACAAACCCAGACTGGCTGCAAGCCGATAAGAGGAAACAGGGCCGCGTTGGGGATCCAGGATGAGATGGGCTGGCCACCGAGCTCGGCAACTGCCGAGCTGTATGTGCTCGATGGACCGACGTTCGCGAGCGTACAGGTTCCCCAGCTCAGGCTCATCAAGACCAGCGCCAGGAGTGTCATGCGTGACACCCTGTACTCGACTTCACCGGCGAGGGGCTGGCTCGCCTCCACGGAGGGGGACGACAGCTCGAGGTGCTCGGCGGCTGCGTCTGAATTCTTCGAGTCCATACTGAACTGGAAGCTGTTTGTGTTTGTGGGGTAGGAACGGGGAATGGGACAAGATAGGATAAGACAAAGTCGAGATGGATATCTGGGGTCGGACAGGGGGGCGAGAAACGAGATCTTTAATGTGGGATTTCCCCACAGGAAGTCAAGGCTGGGTTGCGGAGGAAGATCGATGAATTGACCGGGTATTGAAGAAGAGCCGTGCAATCCCGGTTCATCCCCACTTGATCAAGTGGGAAATCAGGTGGGGATTCCAACCTTAAAAGGGTGCAGAAGGGCTTCCCCCGCAAATCGAGCAGGGCGACTGCACACGCAAAATCCTTCGAACCAGCCACTTAAATCAAGATGGCTTTCCCCCAGACTTCAGACTTGAACCCGCCATACAGACCCTCCGTACACCCACAGAAGGTAAGCACACATGACTCGTGCACACATTAGCACCGTTTTACCGTGGCTAACCCTCATCTCCCCAGGTCAACGCTCCCCTCCAACCCGCCCCGGACCTAAAATACGAATCCTACGTTCTCGACGATGCCAAAACGCACTTCGAGAAAGATGTCGCAATCCCCATGCACGACGGCGTAAATCTATACGCAAACATCTACCGCCCAATCTCCAGCCTACACAACAAGACACCCACACTAGTCTTCTTCGCGCCCTTCGGCAAACACGGGGCCGTCCCTCCCTCGCTATTCAAGAACATGGGAGTCGACTTTGATAGGTTGAGCAAGTACACTCAGTGGGAGCTCCCGGATCCCTTGCTCTGGTGCGGCCAGTGGGGTTACTCGTTTGTGCAGGTTGACCCGCGCGGGACATGGTGGAGCGAGGGGGAGAAGGCGCACTACTTTTCGCCGGAGGAGGGGCGCGATGGGTTTGATGTTGTTGAGTGGGTTGCGCAGCAGTCTTGGTATGCACCGATCATCTTCCTCATCTAAGCCTCGCGAGCCTGATGTTTGAAAAAAAAACAGGTCAACAGGAAAAGTCGGCTGGGGCGCCGTCTCCTACTACGCCATGTCCAGCTACCAAGCCGCCGTGCTGAAGCCGCCGCATCTCGCCGCAATCATGGCCTGGGAAGGGATCTCGGACATCTACCGTGAAGTTAACTGTATCGGCGGGATCCCGACAACCCCCTTCCAGCATTTCTGGATGAATCTGACAGGCAATGGACTCGGCCAAGCTGAGGACCACGCCGTGCTGGCTATCGAGCATCCGCTGTTTGATGACCTGTGGCAGTCGAAGGTTGCCGACTGGTCGAAGATCGATCAGCCGCTGTTTTCGGTCACCGGGTGGTCGTCGCTGGGTTTGCATTTGAGAGGGACTATTGCGGCGTGGCGCGAGGCTTCGTCGAGGGATAAGTATCTATTCGTCCATGTATGTCAAGCCACTCCTTGTCACGCCGTCAGCTTTGGGAAAGCTAACCACTCACAATGAATAGGCCGGACGAGAATGGAGCGAATACTACAGCAGCCGAGGGATCGAAAAACAAAAAGCCTTCTGGGACCACTTCCTCAAGGGAACCGACAACGAAGTCCCCTCCTGGAAGCCAGTCGAGATCGATGTCCGGGATACAGTCGATGTCCGGGTCCGGCGTCAGGAGCTTGACTTCCCACCTCCCCGCGCGCGAATCTCCTCACTCTTCCTCCACGAAAACGGAACCCTCTCGGCTGAGCCATCGCCATCTTCTAGAAAGCCAAGCTATATCTCTTGAGAACAAGGGTGGGGCTGCCAAGCCCTTGTTCTGGAGGCTTAGCAGAAAGATCAGCGTCTCTGTGTCTGCAGAGAAAGTGCACCAGGGTGAGCATTTGAGATGGGCAGACTTTTAGATGTTGCGCTGCGCTGTGTGTGTGCACACGAGAAATGCTCTGGCCTCTTGGGTGACATTGATTGCCATCGGCCAGCTGGTTTGATTGGACAAATGGGTGGCTTTAATTGTCAAGATAGATAAGAAGATATAAATATATATGTCTGTGTCATCTGCTGCAAATTGTCACCACCATTGAGGGATTGTATCCGACTTACCACAGATAAACCCCAGAAAGACCGTTTTTGTTGCATAAGATCGTAGTGGACGTTGTCTTTGGTGTTTTTTTTTTTTTTACTGCAGGCTTTTGCTAGTAGTGGGAGCAGCAAACCATAGGTCGTGTGTGTTTATTCCAGCATCTCTTGGAGGCAATGTAGGAACAAACGTTCTTCTTAATAGACTAGAAAAAGGTTGCTGACTGGAGCATCGCGTTTTGTATATAATGAAGATTGTAGCAGCCGGGTATAATAACCTTAGAACATGATGTTTCCCGTGGCTGAAACTACTGTCCGACAGACAAAACTAATGAAGACCTACTATATCCAGTTTCCAGGCCATAGTAATGGGTTTGGACAACATTGCAGGATTTGCATTCCCCCATTATCCTGTTAGTGTTGTTTGGTTGTATTCTACCGTCTCTTACAAGGTCTAAATGCTGTTTTGATCACAATCCACAAGCGCGTTGCTTTGCCACGGGGGTTGCATCTTCGCGTATATATTTATTTTCCCCCGCCCGGAAAGTTTCCCTATTAAGGGTTTCAGACAGCTTACTTTAAGATATTGTGGCGATATCATTCTTGATAGCAGATAGCTAGATGATGCATGAAACACATCTTACTTGGCTTAATAGTTATGTGCTCGATTTATTTCAGTCGCAGCTTAAGTTTTCATAGTTGCTGATCATGGAAGGAGCACAGTGGTCGCACATTCCTTCCAGATGTCCTTGACCAGTCCATCCATCCCCGATAGGAAGCTGCGATAGTCACTCTTTCCCAGCTTTGAACAAACCCCCGGGATGCCCTTGGTTGCTCCTTCCCTCAAGAGTTGCCGCGTCCTACATCGCGAGAAGAAGGTGCGATTGTCTGACCGCACATGGGTCCATCGCACAACCAAGCCACACTGGAAGATGCCAGGCCTGCTTCAAGGGCAAAATCGCAATAGTGCAAAGGGAATTCAAAATTCCTTGTCAACACTGAGGTGAGGCTTGAAGCGCCCTTTGTGGCTGAGAGTAGTACATGATTGGCCATTGGTCAGTCGCCGCTTTTAAGCCTTTTGAGCCTCATTGGCCACCGGGGCCTAGATCTATGACGTAATACTCAGGAGTAACAACCAATCACGTGTCAAGGGGTGAAGCTTGGCCCAAATTGCCATCTCTCCAGCGATCATTCCCATCTCCCCAAGTTCCCTCCTCGTTCCTGTTCGCGTTCCGCGCAAAGCAACAACCAAACAAATAACCAGAACCCGCATCCAAAAAAAAAAAAATTAATAAGTAAATAAATAAAATAAAATAAATAAAAAGACAACGTGTACCAGCAAATTGAAGAAGAGCGAAATCACCACCAAAATGTCCAAGTGCGTCCCCAAAGCGTCCAGCCCCACTCGCAACCTCCAGCAACGAAAAGAATCCACGGCACACAGTACCTATACAACGCATTCAACTACCGCGCCATCCTCGGCCCGGTCGCACGCGCCACAGCGCTCTCAGTAAAACGCAATAGGCCACCACTTGTATCTATACCTCTGCTCCACGCCACAGGCATAGGGGGCCTCCTCTTAGTAGTTACCTAGCGCACCATCCTCAGCCCGCGGGAGGACATTAACAGAAAATTAATTATAATTAGGGATGGTGGGTTTTCAAGGAGGTTAATAATTAGAGTTCGTTTGGCAGGGAGGTTAGGCTTGCTATTACGCTTGGTTCGCCGAATTTGCGGGCTTTGGGGTGCATGGGGGCTATAGGTGCAGGAGGCGTTGGGTCAGTAACTACAATTATTAGCTATAAGGGGGTGACAGGGACATTCCAGGAAAAAGAGATGAATTGGTAAGTGCGCACCCTGTACCACATTAGTGGCGGATACTTGATCCCTGGTGCTTCTTGACAGTTGTAAGCGTTGCTTTACTTTGGATATCCTATTCTTCTTCCTATTCTTGCATTTGTGAATACATATTGTGGGCCCTCGCCAAGCCATTCCACCCAGCGACAGTTTCTTCTTTTGCTCCAAGAGTTGCCTCTATTGATCTACCCTAGGGTTTTGTTCCTATAATTAAAGGTAATGTAATATCATTAGGGTACGCTCAATTGCCTGAAGGGATATGAGTTCATCAGCTTCATCCTTTGAGCTCTCGGTGCTGGACACATCAGAGTTTTTATCGACCTGTTCAGTGTTATTATTGAGAGCCCTACTTCAGCCCAAGTGGCGATTCTCAGTCCCTTTTTATACTACCGAGTAACTGGGGCTGGTCTGCAGAGTTATGGCAGCAGAAAAAAAAAAAAGAAAAAGCGACAATAACTAAACTCGCGGAGTCCAAGGTTGTTCTTATAATTTCCGTGTATGCAAGCGCAACTTCGCCAATGTATTCACCTCAGCAAATCAGGTCTGCCGGGGCCAATTGCCCGCATGGTTTAGGTCCGACCCTGTTCCAGTTCCAGTTCCGTTGGTGAAGGGGTGAAGGGTCCTAAAAGCCTCCATAAGAACCCTTGACCTTCCTGAACCCTGTGTATTGCTATGAAATAGTCCCCCTCTGGCCCTCCCCCAAAAGCCCCTATAGCCCGGAGCGCGTTGGCATCTAGTGAAAACTCAGTGGCATTTGGCATAACATCACTATTAACCTGTATTCACATTATTTGTTTTCTTTCCGCTCCTGTATTCTACGGCCTCCAAGGTGTACTTTCTATATAGTATACTCTTCTTACACCATAATACCAATGTAGTTTGTGTGCAATGTGGCCTCTGGAATGTCCAGCACCCATAGGCATAATCCCCGAGACATACGAGATCGACAAGGCAATTGACATGTGTGTCTAGCACCATTGGTGTGTGTGCAGTGCGGCCCTATGTCCATGGAAAAGAGATGTCAAGGGCGCAATTATTGGTCTGGTGACGTATGATCAACGGCTGAAGAGATTTGGTGAGAGGTCGTGGAGGGAAGACATTGCGGGGTGGTATAGGGCGGGGAGGGGAGGGGTTTGATTTTATGGTGGATCTGTTGGAGAGGGGGGCTGTTAGTTAAGGCTGATGAACGGTTCTTTTTCTTGTGGGTTCTGTGCTCAAGTTTGATCTTGGAATGGCCATGATCTGGAGGTACCTAACCCTTTGGTTTGCTTAGCTTTTTAGATAATGGTTATCCTTCTCCGGTGGGTGTTCTCATGCTGAGGGTATACTCGCCACCTGAGCCCGTCCAATTCTATCCCTAGCATGCTTATCGGGGATTAACTACCAACAGAACTACTTTACATGGTTGATCATACCCTGGATGACGTTTTAGGATATCCCTACCGCATACCATGCCGCCGCCCGGTGGTTCTGGGCAACCATTGCGCGATCGTAGAGGCAACTGTAATTTTGGCTTGATATTATGCCTTATTTATTACTAGATTTAGATTTATCTCTTAGTTATTTAGATAATTATATATGGGAAGTACGTGAGCAAGTGCGTGACATTTAGATAAGGTTCTATACTTTACCATGGATACGCTTTCAACCTTGCAACGTTGCCACCCTGATTTGTGGATCCAGCCATGAAATAGTAGCCTTAACATGGGTTAAAATGGCAAGGATAATGCCACGGAAATTTTAAAATTCATGCATAAGCTATCATGTTCAGGAACACCCAAAATCCGACAAGGTATTCCAAACTAGTGCGTAATATTCACCTCAGAATGATCTCATGTGTAACCTTAATCAGTCCCCGCCCGCGGTAGATATAAACCCACCTAGAAGAAAACCTCTGCGATTCAATTCAATCCAATAAACGTATTTTATGCTTTACCCAAACATCAAAAAAGTCAACCCACACAGCAAAATGAGCTCCCTCTACATCGGCCATCTCACTCAAGACACCACCGACGCAGATATCCATTCCGTGCTCTCGCAGAATGGCCTACACCATGGAAGAGTTGTTCGTAATCCCCCTCTCGCGATTTACTGCTGTTATCACAGGCTCTCTCTAACAGGTACTTCGATTTGTGGAAAGACTGTATCCCCGGGAGACGTCAAGTTGGTGTCCAAAGATCGCGGAAGATTCGCCTATGCGCATTTTGAATCTCCAAAGGAGGTCACGAGGGCCATGCACGCGCTTAACGGGGTCCAGTATGCTCTTGAACCATCCCTACCTCTTTTTCTTTCTCTTTTATCCAACCTCCCTGTGCCTGTCTGGTAGAGACCCGTCGCTAATCGAGATATCGGCGGCAGGATAAACGGGAACGAGGTCGTGTTGGATCACGCCAATGACACGGATCAGCCGGTATCTGGCGGCTCTGAAGTCTGCGAGGGTTCCGAGGGTTCTGGACCGGACCCTGGAGACGGGGGTGGTCGCAGTGGGAATGATGCGGGAACAACTCGATTACACCCCAACTACTTCTACACCGCAGATACCGCTAAGTATAAAATTCCGTAGCGTACGACCCTTCTGCCTTCTGCGATGGAAAACTAGCACATTGACAGGGAAATGACGTAGAGGGGTGTTTCAGAACCCGACCGGTTTGGAGGGCTTACAGGCTTGTGAAGAGAGGCCTGCGGTATGAGTTCATGTTAGGGTTTCAATCTTATTATCTTCGGCTTTTGATGCGAGTTTATCGAAGTAGCTTAGACATCTTAGCAATTCGTAAATGGATGGTCGTGGTTTCCAAAAGTTTTCATGGGCTCAACGTGTTTTGGGTGGTTTCGCAAGTACCTGGCCTTGAGCGCTTCACAGTTAGTTGGCTTGTTTTGTAGAAGATGGCGCCTATAGATTACTTCGCTCCATTCGCTAGTTCCCCCCCTCCCCACACCCCATTTTGACATACTCTGCGTAGGCGAAGAACGATGGTCGAGGGCGGACGATACTACGGAGGGAGAAGGGTGCGCTGCGAAGCATGGCCCCTTCCCTTCCAAGCAGGCTGCTGGGAGAACTACGGCATGGTATGCTGAGTTTCCACGGGTTTTTCTTCTCAAATTACACGTATCGGTATGTAGTTTCCTGGTCTTCTACGAGCTGCTACTGCAAATGGTGCTCCTTGTCAGTATATACACGCGGATACCCCAGTGCGACAAAAACACTATATTTTTCATTCAGACTTAACACAGGGAGGGAGGGAAAGTGTTATTCTCTCCTTCATAGCCTACTCTAGCGGAGCATGCAGTAGCCAGGCAATAGAGCATAAAAGGTCCAAGGTCACGGTCCGTACTCCGTACATTCCTACGAAATATCCAAGGGTTCGTGAATGGAGGTTGCCCCGAGGTTGGCTGCAGCCGAGTGGATCCCTCTTGTCCCATGGAACCGTGATTGGCGCATTTTATACTTCTGCCTGGTTGCCACTGCAGAGGGAAAAAATGCTTTGGTGTTAGGTAAGCCAAGCCCAGTCCCAATCAGGGGTACAATTCGTAACTTTGAGTAAGCGCAGCTGTAGGGCTGACACGGATTTTGGTTTCCAACGCAGCAACGGGGCGTCGGTGCCTTTTCGCCTGGGCAGGGGGTTCTAATAGACAAGCCTTTGCATGGGGCTTGATATGCCGATCTTGGACATGGCCGATGGAAAGGGATCCGGGTGATGCCTCCAGCGGCCAGCCTTTGAGACACGAGATGAGGGTTGTCTGGCGGCCGATTCCGCCGTGATCCACTGTCATTTCAAGCCATAACAAAGACAACCTCAAATTCTCAATCCATCCAGTGCCTTCCTCCGCGGGCGCCGAACCCAGCGCTAAAACGCCCATTCCAGCTCGAAATTTGGGTAGTTCATGCATAGACTCCACCCTATAGGGCGAGTGTGGAGCAAAATATTGTGCTGCCTATCGCCCTGTCTCGGGCCTCCCGGATCACCGGCCCCTTGCGGCTTGGAGGGCGTCTAATCAACAAATATAAATGACACGCCTTCCAGTTACCAGGCTCGGAGGCCCTGAAGTATTCCAGCCTTACTATATTTCGCGATGAGGGTCGACTTACTCCTCCTCGCAGCGACAGCTGCAACTGCGAATCCCCTCGCCGCACCCAGAGCCCTACCGAATGCACCAGACGAGTACGCCCCTGCAAATGTGACATGTCCATCCACCAGACCGTCGGTCCGCAGCGCGCGCAATCTCTCCACGGACGAGTCGGAATGGCTCACCACCCGCCACCGCGAAATCATATCGCCCATGCGTGATCTCCTCGGCCGCCTGAACATCACGGGGTTCAATGCCTCGGCGTACATGAACATCGTCTCGGGCAACACGTCGAACGTCCCGAATATCGGTATCGCGGTTTCGGGTGGTGGATACCGGGCTATGCTGAACGGCGCTGGAGCGCTTAAAGCCTTCGATAGCAGGACATCCAACTCCACGGCCGCAGGTCACCTCGGTGGACTCCTTCAGTCGGCCACGTACGTCTCAGGGCTCAGTGGAGGCGGCTGGCTCGTCGGATCGGTATTCTTGAATAACTTCACGAGCATCGCCGAGCTGCAGGCTAGCGAGCATGTCTGGGACCTCCGGAACAATATCCTCGAAGGACCCGACCACAGGCACTTGCAGATCCTGCATTCCGCCAGCTACTGGGGCGATATCGTCGATGCTGTTCATTCGAAACGCGACGCAGGCTTCAACACTTCGCTTACTGATTACTGGGGTCGCGCTCTGTCGTACCAGTTCATCAATGCCTCCGAGGGCGGCCCATCCTACACCTGGTCCTCGATCGCGCTGATGGATAACTTCAAGAAAGCGCAGATCCCACTGCCGATCCTCGTCGCGGATGGTCGGAACCCCGGCGAATTAGTCGTGGGCTCCAACTCAACCGTATACGAGTTCAACCCGTGGGAATTCGGCTCCCCGGACCCAGCGATCTACGGCTTCGCGCCGCTCTCATATCTCGGCTCCGACTTCTCAAACGGCCGTGTCGGATCCAGCGGCTCGTGCGTGCGCGGCTTCGACAACGCCGGCTTCGTCATGGGCACATCCTCCAGCCTCTTCAACCAGTTCATCCTCCGCCTAAACGGAACCGATATCCCCGACACGCTCAAATCCGTCCTGGAATCGATCCTCGAGCACATCGGCGAGGCTAACGACGATATCGCCGCGTACCCGAACCCATTCTCGAACTACAGCAACACAAACGCATCCATCGCATCCCTGTCGGAACTCAACGTCGTCGACGGCGGCGAAGACGGCCAGAATATCCCACTGCACCCGCTCATTCAACCGAACCGACACGTCGACGTAATCTTCGCCGTCGACTCAACCTCAAACATTCACAACTGGCCCTCCGGGAAATCCCTCGTCGAGACCTACGAGCGCTCCCTGCAGTCCTCTGGTGTCGGAAACGGAACCGCATTCCCATCCATCCCGGACCCGAATACATTCGTCAACCTCGGCCTGAATAAACGGCCCACCTTCTTCGGATGCGAGACGCGGAACCTGACCGGTCCCGCGCCGCTTGTCGTTTATATACCCAATGCACCGTATACGTTCATGTCGAATACGTCCACCTTTGATCTGAGCTACACGGACGATGACCGCGACGCCATGATCGCGAACGGGTATAATGTCGCCACGCAGGGGAATTCCACGGAGGATGCGGAGTGGCCGGCCTGTGTGGGCTGTGCCATTCTGAGTCGGTCGGCCGAGAGGACGGGGACGACGTTGCCCGAGGCGTGTTCGCGGTGCTTTAGGAGTTATTGCTGGAATGGGACGCTGGATAGTCGCGAGCCTGGGGCGTATGAGCCGGTGTTGATGGTTCAGGAGGGTGCTGCGGGTGCGTTGATGAGGCCGGCTGCGTGGGCGGTTGGGGGGTTGGGGTTGTTGGTGTATTTTGGATTGGTGTAGATAGATGTTAGAGCTAGTATGACGCCGATGGATTCTCATTGTCATTCAACTGAATTGCAGGGACCTTTTTGGGCTTTTAGAGTGACGGGCCCCTCGCGGTAGGGAGACACTAGACCGTGGACACCGAAATCCATCTCCGGGTTCTCCACCTCCACCTCCACCTCCACCCCGGACCGGATCCCGGAGCTGAGTGCCTCATTCCTTCCCGGATCCGGGCCTTGCTGCTCGGGCCGCCCGCCCCGCCCCGATGCCAAGGCCTTGGCCCGGAGTTAACAACGAGAAACCAGGTTACATCGCGCCAAGGTCCGCGATGACCTCTGGGCTGTCATCGCTTCAGCCGCACTACACGGTATGGATATAGAGTGAATTAGGATGATTCATTGCACCTTATTGTAAGACTACACTGCCAACATAGTTGATCTAGAGGGTAGAAACCTCGTAGCCCAATCATCGTGCTCGGGGCGGCGGAGTAGTACTCTCATAGCATCGCGTAGAGGCCGTTATGTATGACTACTTGCTGCAATGCGCCTCCCATTCCGCAGTGTATACAGTTACGTATACATTCAAGATCCTGGAGTCCGGAGCGATGTAGTGTGTGGCGGGCAATGGTATATTTGGCGCGGGGATCCGTGTACTCTCCTGACCTACGCCCGCCACTTAGCTGTGGCTAGATTGCGGGTGATACACGGACTGGCTTAACTCCGACAGTATCCTGCATGCAATGTGCGAGCGCTTGGATATAAAACCCAGGCCGCACCAGACATGGCACCCAAATCTACCAACAATCAACCACCCCAGCTAACCTCAAGAACACTACGAAGAGTTCCAAGATGGCCGAAAGAAAGATCATCCTCGTCACTGGTTCGTAGATCCACCCTCGCACTGCCAGCCCATCCATCCTCTCTCCATGACTAACACTCCCAAGGCGGCAACGCAGGCATCGGCTTCGAAACATGCTACACCCTGGCCGCCGCGTCCGCAACCAACCACGTCATCATCGCCTCGCGCAGCCGCGCCAAAGGCGAACGTGCCCTGGCTGAACTGCAGGCGCGCAACCCAGCCGGAACACTCAGCCTCCTCGAGCTAGACATCACCTCCGACACGAGCATCACATCCGCCGTCGAAACCATCACGAATGATCACGGCGTCCTCGACGTGCTCGTCAACAACGCCGGAATCGCCCTGACATCTTCGAAGGAGTACCGCGGGTCAATCCTCGAAACAATCAACACGAACGCCGTCTCAGCGCTCGTCCTCACCGAGGCCCTCCTCCCGCTCCTGAAGAAATCCAGTGACCCGCGTATTATCAACGTCACCTCGGGACTAGGCTCCATCGCCGACCGCTCAGATCCGGCCTCCGATTCGTACGGACTCCCCTTCGAAGCGTACCGCATGTCCAAGGCCGCGCTGAACATGGCGACGGCCTGTATGCATGCGAACTATCAGAGTTTTGCTGCGAAGGTCTGGGCGTACTGTCCGGGTCTCGTGGCGACGAATTTGATTGGGGAGGCGGAGCGGGCGAGGCGCGAGGCGATGGGGGTTGATAGCGGGGAAGCGAGTGCGAGGGGGATTTTGGAGATTGTCCAGGGCGAGCGGGACCATGAGGCGGGGTTGTTTGTGAAGAGGGATGGGGGGAGGTGGGAGTGGTGACATTCTTTCCATTTGTTATGTGGGGGTTGCTTTTCGTTGTTGGGAATGTCCCTACTAGTACATTCTCTCGCGTTATCTAATGCTTTGGATTTCGAGTCCGTTTGTGATTCAGGATCGACGGAAGTGTAGAAGGAGGGCCTATTTTCAATACATGTGATCAGCAAGCCACCAGGCTACGCGTAGACTTGTGGCGGTTTCTCCACCTCGGGGATTTTAATGTGAAGGAAGCAATATAAGGTTGCGAATTAGGGTTCGTCCCCTTTCCCACCGGGAAAGCTTCCCTAAGCGTGTTTGATCGCTTGAAAGCATTATGTATCGTACGTGGCATCAGGGAGGGGAAGATGTAGCATGATTGATTCTCAGTGGAGTTAGCTCTCCTAAGTGTCCACCGTAAGAAACAAACGTCATATGTGCGGCCATTTACTGTATAGTTCTAAGTTTGCTGCGTGGTTCGAGAACTTAGCACTCGCCCTTGGGGTGAACATACCCCCTTTGCAGTCATCTGACATGAGCTTATTTACTACTCTATGTTAATTACGTTTGATCCATTAGCTCAAGGTAAAGCTTAGGCTTCCCAAGCCCAGGTTCAGCTGCGATGCGTGAATCAGGCTTTGTCACTTTTACGAAAGCTGAGGTGAGCTGCAGCAACGTGCATCATGGATGACGCCATGACTCGGAAACCCCGCACCCATCACATTGATAAAATAGGGCTACGTAACAGCAGAATCCGGCGAGTTGTGTATTCCATTCAGAAAAAGAAAATATATCCCAGTTCCAGCTTCAGCCAACAAATTCCTCGTACCAGACCCGATCCACCTAAAGAAACACAATGCCCTACCTCAAGCTCCGCGACGGCGCCGAACTCTTCTACAAGGACTGGGGCAACCCAACCGGCCCAGTCGTCACATTCTCACACGGCTGGCCGCTCTCCTGCGACAACTTTGAGAACCAGATGTTCTTCCTCGCTGAGAACGGCTACCGAGTCATCGCGCACGACCGGCGCGGCCACGGGCGGTCGTCTCAGACCTGGGAGGGGAATAACATGGAGACCTTCGTCGACGACCTCAAGGAGCTCTTCGACGCCCTGGGTATCAATGACGTCGTTATGGTCGGACATTCGCATGGCGGCGGGGAGGTTACGCGGTTCCTGGGCAAGTTTGGCACAAGCCGTGTAAAGAAGGCCGTCCTAATCGGCGCCGTTCCCCCGCTTATGCTCAAGACGAGCGCGAACCCCGAGGGGACGGACAAGGCAGTCTTCGACTCCTTCCGCGAGTCGATGCGTCGGGACCGCGCGCAATTCTTCCTCGACGTCCCGACGGGCCCGTTCTTCGGATTCAATCGCCCTGGTGCACAGGCGAGCCAGGGACTCGTTCAGAGCTGGTGGCGGCAGGGGATGAACACGAGCTTCAAATCCGCGTATGATTCCATCCGGGACTTTTCGGAGACGGATTTCACGGGCGATTTGAAGAGTATCGATGTTCCGGTTTTGGTCCTGCATGGTGATGATGATCAGGTTGTTCCTATTCAGGCGGCTGGGGCGAAGTCCGTGAAGTTGTTGCCAAAGGGGAAGCTTAGGGTGTACCCTGGCGGGTCTCATGCGATTCACAATATCAATGTGGATGAGGTGAATAATGATCTACTCACTTTCATCCGGTCCTAGGCTAGTCACCTCAGTGAGGGCAGTATAGTTTCACAATATATATCACTTGTGTGACGCGCAACGCAGATTAAGGCTAATAACTCAAAACGAATCCTCACTCATGATCTGCATTTCGGCCCAATAATCATCAAAATCCACGCTGTTAAGAATATACACGCGATGTTTCCCTTCCCCACGAGCGCTCTACGCATGCAAGACAAGCCCAACCCCAAGCAAAGTCGCAGCCCCCAGGAACCCCAGCATCCCCCAGCCCTCGTTCCCGCCACGCCCGGCGGTATAAAGCCTGGCCATCGCCGCATTCGTCTCCGTACTATTACTAACCTCGTCCTCTGTTTCCTCGCTACCATCGCTATCGATATCATCCTCTCCCTCCTCTACGCTTTCAGTCGAATCCACATCACCATCCCGATGAACTAAAACAAGCGGACCCTGCATACGCACAGCAACCAGATCCCCCGTCTCCTCCGGAGCAAATGTCGTAGTCGTTGAGGCAATAGGCAAAGCGTAAACGGAATTCGTGGCGGGGATTACGACGTTGCCCGATGCTGTGGTCCCGTTGAGCATGTACGTTGTTGAGACGGTCGTTTGGGTCGCGGACGCGGTCGTCCATGTCCCGTCGCACGCTGTTGAGACGGGGCGCGTGGGGAGCGCTTCGTAGCAGAGGCCGTTCAGGGTGACGCTCATGGAACTATTGCGCGCGAGAATCGTCTGTTAGTGTTTGCGTACCGTTTGAAGAAGGCAAATGGAGAGCAAGAGGAAGAGGAAAGGCTCGGCGCAGACGGGAGACGGGCGTACGTACCTGGGACAACACGCTATTGCAGTCTCGCCCTCGTCAAGAAGAGCCCCGATGGCATCCTTCCAGCCAAGAGCTACGGGCTCATCCTCATTAATCTCAACCTCCTCCTCGCCATGGTAATCCCATCGCCCCGGATACCCGGCAAATACCCCCGAAGACGTAACAGGCCCATCCGCAGGGTTCGCAGCTGCCCCAACAGATTCCCATCCAGAGGGACAAGCCGCGGCAGGCGATTGGTAGGCGACCAGGTAAGGGTTGTTCACATACTCTTCGATCGCGCTCTGCTCGGTTGGCACTGGCCAGCAATTGTCTGTTGTGGCGGTACTGCAAACCTCAACCCAGAACGGAACGTAGGGGTCGTTCGTGTACCCGATGAAGATGTCTGTCGCTTCGGTGCAGGTGGGGTCTGGGGTATAGGTTTCGGGCAGCGGACCCCAGTTTGTCAGGGTCCAGCCGAGGGTTGAGGTTGCGGTAGGCATGATGATGGTCTTGGTCTTGGTTGGTACTGTTTCGTTGACTGTCTACTTGGTGTTTGAAGAAGGCGGTTGTATGATTCCATTTGGTGATGTGCGGTTGTTACTTATAGATTTTCACGCCTGAAGACCAGCATGGAACCTCCGTGACACAAGGAGGAAAGTCCTTTCCATGCGACACAAGACACAAATCATCCAAGCGAGAGATCAAGCCACTGCGGAATGCGTGTATGTGCTTCAGACCTCGGTGAGCAGTCCAACGCCGCGATACATGCTGCGCCTCACTTGGCGGTCTGTACCAACCAACCACCAGCTCGCTTAGACGGATACCAGAGCACTATCATGCGCCCCGTGTGGCAGGCTCTGCGGTTTTGTGACCGAGCCTCAATAGACGAGTTTTGCTCATTTGACTACCCGACCCACCTTTGGCGGGTTGAGTTGGGGTTGGGGTGGCTTCATGGGTGGGCTCGGGCGAGTCTAAATCCTACTACATAAAGTGAATAACTAGATCCTGTATTGCTAATATGGTAATTGGGATTCGGGAGACCGCCTCCAACAGGAGGGTACTATTTGTTCGAAAGATGAATGGCGCCCTGGGAGCATACATAAATCACGCAGCCAAGCACGATTGGAGTAAGTGTCGCGAGACCTCAGGGCGGCTCTGCTCACCTGCTCGAACAACGCAGTAAACAGTCTTGGCATCCCGAGCAGAAGTGTTTGCTTGGATGGCTACCTAACGATTATCAGGCTTGCCTCAAGCTGCATCCCTCGAAGCCCAGCCTTGCACCGCCACCTCAACACAGCCCCCGCTTGTGATACCAAGACTTGCCCAGGTATTCCGTCACTAGTAGTAGCGAAGTGTGGGAACGGGCCCACTCGTCCTCTGTCCAGCAACCTTCCAATGTGCTCGTCCTTCTTCACCACAGCCTGGCGAGCGCTGGCAGGCACCCCGACTGAATTCGTACACGCACCCCTCCCTGGGAACGAGCACCACATCCGGCTCCTGCGATTCGAAGGAACATGGCCAAGCGACCCACTCCGCTTCTCGCTTATAAAGAGCAAGCTATCGAGTTGTCCAGCATACAACGCACTCTCGTACGAATGGGGAAGCGCCGCCCCCGACAAACCAATCCGGATCAACAACCGCAATTTCTTGATCCGGGCAAACCTGCACGAGTTCCTCACGAGCCTCGCCCGTAGCAAGTACCGCGATACCTTGTTTTTCGCAGACGCAATCTGCATCAACCAGGAGGACATCCCCGAGCGAAACGCCCAGGTCCAGCAGATGAGCGCGCTCTACCGCGGCGCGCAAACCGTCCTCGTCTGGCTGGGTGCCGGCTCCTTTGATAGTAATATGATATTCGACATGTGTGAGGATGCCGTGGCCGGTAGGCCTATGCGGTGGCCAGCGGACTTCAGAGAAGCTTCGCATGGCGGCACGATCTGGCAGTGTGGGGGCCCAACTTTGCAAGAGCAGGCCCGTGAATGCTTTGGAGGCGCCGAGCGGCGTACGACCCCAGTGCATAAGATGCGGCCTCGAAAGACCGGCGACGCGGACCCGTGGGCAGTTATAGAATCAATTGACTTCGGTACAGTTGGAGGCTGGGCACTGTCCCGGATTTGGCAGCGCACGTATTGGACGAGGCTTTGGATTATTCAGGAGCTGCTCCTTGCGCGGGATGTCATTATATTCTGCGGCTCACGGTCGATGAGCTGGTCGACATTCGAACGTCTCCCGACTAAGGATCACGCAGGCGGCGAGATCTCGTATGTAGGCCAGCGCATGGGGTCGGATTCACCAGATGGGAGGCACTTCAGGAGGCTTCTCAAAGAGCTAGCGGAGAGGAAGCAAGCCAGAAAGGACGAAACAAATGACCTGCTCGAGCTCGTGCGTAGATTCAGCGATAGCCGATGCTCGGATGTTCGGGACCGCGTGTACGGATTGCTTGGCTGTTCCACCGCGTGTGGTGAGGACGGTCGAGGAGTTCAGGTTGTTGCGGACTACTCAACGACTACAGAAGTGCTATTCATTCGCCTCCTGAGTACTACGCCACGCCGGCTGGACATACGTGCCGCGCACGCCATATTCGAGATCTTACAACTACAGGATTCAGAGCCGAATACTATCGTATGCCAGATCCCCCGTCAAGTGAAAGATCTCACCTTCGAGGTTCGATATACGCACGTCGGACACCTCGACATTATTCCAAGAACATGGGCCCATCACGAGACTGCTATGAGTGTTCGACATACAAGACGGACGTATTTCACGACCAGATGAATGAGACCCATCGACAAACCCTCCGTGGACGAACCATTTACCTGATTACACCGGGCGCCCAACAATACGGGATGTTCGAACGCGGTATGGGCCCGATGTGGGTGATGGGGTTTCCCAGTTACGAATGCTGCATTGCTGAAGACGGCGTTGCCAGTGGCGACGAGGTCTTTTTTCTAGAGGGGACTCGAGCCGTTCTCATTCAGCGGCAACAACCGCAACATGTACACCGAGGGACGCGGTCGAACTCGTCGACGACTTTCAGGCGAGGCGTACTATCACATTTTAAAACCGAGCAGCAGGTTTCAGAGGCACTGTCGCTCCTTCCTGACTGTCGCCCTTGTTTAGATATGCTCGATCTTACTAGGGTCAATGTCGAGGTCGAGGAGCGCGGTGAGGAGCTCGATTATGTTCGTGCGGTTCTTACCATGCAACAAATGGTTCTGCTTCTGAGGTATTGTAAATGACCTGGTGGGCATGGGGATGGCCTACAGTGAGACTATACCTTGATATCCGCGTTCGCTACCTGCTACTTCTGGGATTGATATAGGAGTTAGAATACTCTTAGATCTGCGCATGGAAGGAAATGGCCTTGGGATTTCATTCTTGGATATTCTCCATACTACTAGTAATAGATTCTGTTAGTATTCCACGCCTTGAAACCTGCCACCTTCTGTAATTATAACATGAAAGAGCCTCCCGCTTGAAGCGAATCTAATGGAGACACCACACACGGACGAAGCTACGGCCACCCGTCCTGGCACACACTACCATTTCTCAATGTACGTTGGGTGAACTTCCGTTTGCGCACCACATTCTGCCCTCGGCTTCGAAGACTTTGATTGAGATGAGGTAAAGGCCTGTCAAACTAAGCCATGCGTAACCAGTAATGTGCACACCGTAGAAAGCAGTCCATTTCTGTTTTCAGGCCGCTTCGCCAGCGAGGACAAACAACAATTAGAAGCGATCGACCCACGATCAGTCTCAGCCGTCCTCGCCATAGAGCTCAGCCTCCATCCTCTCCAAATCCTCGCCGGTGAAGGCCTCGCCCGTGTCCTTGTCCAGGAATCTCAGCTTGTCCCTCGGACATGGGAAACCCAGACACTCCCAAGCCTCATACCACGCCCCGACTCCGTCTTTGCATACCACGTGGATTTCTTCCATATACCGGAGTACATCCATCATCTCCTTTGACTCAAAATGGAAGAACCATTCGTCATTCTCACGTTCGAATCTTAGCCGGCGAATTAGGAGGGCGTCGGGTCCCTGGAGCTCCAAGAACCACGTATGCCCAATCGAGATCATGTCCATCTGAAAGTTAACCCAGACATAGCGTGGCGCACTGCCAAGGGCAAAGGCCTGCTGATAGGACGCGTGGGTTCGGGCTTCGTAGCAGACATGCAGGACGGCGGGGACAGGGGTTGACGAGACGAAATATTCCAGTGCGCTGTAAGGTCCTCGGTTGGGTCGGATCTCGACAGTCCGAGGCTCGACGGCCATTTGCCAGATTCGAACGCGGATTTCGGCGGGGAGGCGAGGGAAGAGTGCGAACCCGGCCATCGCGCGGTGCTGTAGCGGAGGCAAGCCTGCCAGTGTCTTGTCTTTTCTTCTGGGGGTTTTCTCTTTCTTTTTCGTGGTGTCGATGGGGCTATTGAGCTGAGAACCGCGCCGCTAGAGAGGGGCGAAACAGAGGTAAACAAAGGTTGCGAGGGGCAGGGGGTCAAAGCAGGTAGAGGCGTTGATCAACTTGAGATGGTGGGGTGTGCCTGCCAAGGCCTGCAATCCTTTCAGTGTCCCCCTTGGAACCTCGCTTGATGACCGATATATGTCCGACCCAAGCCTTCTGAGCACGGGCTGTGCTACCCTGGAGGGCACACGACCCAATGCCGCTACAGAGGACGGCTTTGAACACTTTCGTGGTTTAGTTTCCTTTCTCGCCGCCGGTTCTTGGCAACAGATAGCGGTATTCCAAATGCATTGAGCGGCCAGGTCTGTTGGTGTGGCTTGGCGATGCGGATTTCATGATGGAACCGCCTAGAACTGCGCTCCCTCGTGACAGCAGGTAACAACCTCGTATCCATGTACCTTGCAACGAGGAGATGAGCTATGGAACATTCGGGGAATCGGCACACTCCTAAGGAGCAGTTTACCACATACTCAATTGGCATATGAACCAAAAAAAGCAAAACCAGTGGGCTCCATATGTTGAGGTTGCATCGCGTGCTTTGGCAGTCATGCTTGGGGGCTTGACCGGAACGCTTCAAACGCCAAAAGGAGGTCCATGTGGGATACATTGACCCCTCGTTAATCTTGTTCGTATTCGGGTTCGTTTGCCAGTAACCCTGTACCCGGTGCACACTGCGCTTCCAGGCATAAACTTCTCTTAAATTACACTCACCAGCCATGGACTCGTCATCCGAATTACCGCGCTAAAACTGTGTGCTATTCCAGGTTCTTGGCGGTTCGCCGAGGTAACATCGCCAGGAACAGGGACGGTGGCGATCTCGAGTCTCGAGGGTCGGCGTGCCTGAGTCCCTGACGGTTCGGCGCTTCTCGGAGGATTTACACCGAGTGGTTCGAACTTTGATTAGACACCATCTGATCTGGCTGGTCCGGGCCAAACGAGATCCGCTTAACAAGCGCCTGTAACCTCCGCCTGCATTGCAGCGGGGCGATACGTAGCTTGAAATAATAGCCTAGAGTAGTTTCTCCCGCTGCGCCTGGCCTCCCTCGGCCAGGTTAGTGCTCCCCCCGATGTTACATCGGACGGGCTTTGGGGAGAAAAGGGCCTGGATCTCACGCGGGCACTGATATCTTCCTACTAGTCCGTGGCCGCAGTCAGGTACGGCATATCCCGACAACTCTCGCCTTCCTGCTAGGCTGTTCAGGGTAAATGAACGGCCCCTCGATAAATTGCAAGGAGCCGACGAAAAAAAAAGAAAACCCTTCCATCAGGTTGTAATTCTTGCCAACTCGTTGCGCTGCGGGATAATTTTCTCCAGAGTCGAATCTCTTCCATCAACAACCGCGTCTGCTCAACGACACCCTCATTCCCTGTGTCAATTACCCAGCCTCAACCATTCCCATCCAACCACCCGTCTACTCGCTACTCTGCGGTCAACTTGATTAATCAGACCATGCGACCAATCCCCCTCTCGCTCGCAACAGCAGCAACCCTCCACCTCGCCGCCGCCGGCCAAACCCCAGGCCTATACGTGGACCCGAACCATCGCCTCGTGCGTCGAATGGTATGACAACAACGAAGGGCAGACCTGCGAAGAAACCCGCTCATACTGGGGCATAACGCCGCAGCAGTTCACAGAGTGGAACCCGTCTGTCAGCCTCGACTGCGAGCCCTGGGAGTACAAGTCGTATTGCATCGTCACGCAGGAGAGGCTCGATAACTCCAGCGCAACCGCGACGACGTCCTCTACTGTGGCGAGCACGACGACCTCGACCGCGACGCTTGGGCCGTCGCCTACGGCGTGGACGGCGCTGGGGTGCTACTTTGATGATCCGGAGCTTCTGCCGCTTATGGAGGAGCGCGTGAGTGGCGCCGCTGGCGATGCGGCATTGACTATTGCTGGATGCGGGAATCAGTGCTACAGGGCTGCGTATAAATTCGCGGGTGTGAAGGCTGGGAATGAATGCTGGTGCAGTCCTTTTGTTGGTGGGGAGCGTGCGCGGGACCAGAGCGATTGCAATCTTCCCTGCAGCGGGGCGAAGGATGAGATTTGTGGTGGCAGGGATACTGTCAATGTCTTTGAGCCTGTGCAGGGACTGGATGAGAATGACGATGAGGATGAGCCAGTGACCAGCTCGACGAGCTCCCCGGATGCCACCTCCACTCCTACTGCAGCGAGTGGTGCTGCAAGTGAGGAGCAAGGTAGCGTTGAGGACGGGTCTGTGGAGTCGAAGGCCTCGAGAAACTTTGCCCTGTTCTAAGTGCACCATCACATTAGCACCACGATTAGTACAGATTCGTTTGACAACATTCGAGGCCTCTATCGAATGCAGGCTTTACTATTAGGAAAATAGGAGAAGAGAAAGCACACCCCTCAACTAATATACCCCCAAACATACATCATTAGTGGACTACATATTTACGGCTCAGACAAGGAATTAGGAACTTGCAATCCAGCGGACAATTAGCTAAATGCTGGAGTAGAAACAGACTTCTACCTCATCAACGGCCTTTTTTACCGTCGTCCCCCTCCACCAGCACGGAACGCTCAAGATATCGCGACATCCTTATGCAGGGTGATTTGCCAAGGGGCATATGCCTGCGGCACCCCCTGAAACCTGTGGGGTGTCCCGAGCAAATGGATACAACCCGGCGCAGTCCACGGTGGGTCTCGAGGATCCCGAGTCCCCGGGGCCACTGCGCGGTCATCCTCGACCGGGCCTCGGAGGTGGCGCGTATGGGCGGCCCTGTGCGAGGTTGACCGGCGTGTAATGTGGCTAGTGACAACCTGGAACTGTGGTCGGTGCAACAGCTCTACCTAGGTCTATCGTTGCCCAGCTGATTTTTTTGAAAACCTAGCAGGAGGTGGCTTTTCCGAGAAAAGGCCATTCGAGCCTCAGCTTAGCCCTCGGGGGTTCAAGCCTAGAGTAGCACCGTCCGAGTTTTATCCAGATTTTAGCCACGCAAGTAGGCTACGTTGTAATATGGTCTAGGTCCGCATGCGAGTCTCAATTACTGAGAGCTGCTGCTAGCTCTGAGGATATATTATATCAATAATAGAACTGGTTGTCCATGGCTGTTGAGGGGCTGAGGAACAGACCCCGTTACGCTTGATCTGGCGCCCTGACCCGCGGTGTACTGGAGCCATCCACTATGCACGTCTGTAAATGAAATCAGTTTCATGGTATTGGGTGAGCGGGGCACTCACTGCTGTGGCTGTCTGTCGCTGCGCGGCTGGACATGCAGTGTCTGGAGCTGTAGTTCTTGGTGGGTGCGAGTCATATCCATTGCAGGGTATTTGTCGGTCGAGCCTCTGCCAATTCCCACACTTGCTCAGTCGGGAGGAATGCAAAATGGTCGAGTCAAAGTCTAAGACGGCTTAGTGAGCAGTATGCATGAGGGGAATATATCTGCGCTGCTCAGCGATTTAGGTGTAGAAGTTACCAAGAGGGGAATGACGACGAATCTTATGGAGGAGGAACGAAAGGTCGAAGCTCTAATTCATTGAATACCTTGAGCGAGCGACTAGGTGGAATACAGCAGAATAGATGGAGAACTAAACTGAAAAACGAGGTAGAGGTCCATTAGCGGGATCTGCACATTATGCAGGTATCACGGTGGTACAGCTTCATCACCGCAGGACTGCAGGAGTTCGATGAGACGACCTCTGCATGCGCGGCTTGTATAGAGAAATATCGACCAACCGCTGTATGCACCATCCTGGATGTTTGACGCAGCCGTGCATAAATGCTGAGCTGTATGACCGGAGTTATATGACTCCGAGCGCTCTGAATGCCGAGCGCGAAGTTGCCCAGGATTCGGACAGACACCGGCCATCCAAGTAGTCGTGTGAGTGCAATATAGGCGAGCTTCCATAGACCGCTGGATGCCTCGACGGGTCTCAATCAAGGGTCTCGAGTGGGGTCTGCCGAGGTCACGGAGCCACTTTCCCCGCAAAAACAAATGTCGGATTGCGGGGTTGGAGCTCCGAGCTTTGTGGTATTTAAGTGGGTCGTTTCTCCCTGGATTCATAGCATGGGAGGGTTGGCTGGAGGACTTCACGTTCAATTGCGTATCCAAGGAGTCTTTATTTTGCTCTGGTACATACATCCGACCAAGGCAGGTCTCGTGCAGTTGATACCCGCCACTATGTCCGACTCCCACCGCTCCATCCAACGCATCGCGGATGTCACCCTAGAGTTCCTCACCCAAGCCCTCGGGCATACAGTATCCTCATTCACAACCGAGAAGATCGGCACAGGCCAAGTGGGCGAATGCCACCGGATAACCCTCACCTACGCCGCGCACGGAACCGAAAGCGAAACCGGTCCCGCAACCGCAGTCCTAAAGCTCGGCGCATCCGGGCAACTCAGCCGCGAAACAGGAATGAAGCTGGGCATCTACGAGCGCGAATCGCGCTTCTACTCTGAAATCGCCCTCGCCCTGGACTCTGCCGCCTTGGTTAAATGCTACGATACATTCATCGACCGCGACCGTGACGCGTTCCATATACTGCTTGAGGATATCCGGCCGGCGACTGTGGGCGATGAGCTGAAGGGCGCGACGATCGAGCAGGCGAGGCTTGCGCTTGATGCCCTGGGGAATATGCAGAGGGTTTCCCTGGATGTGGAACATCCGGAGTGGGTTGGGGATCAGCATCCACCTGGTCAGGTCTATCTGCAACAACTGTGGCTGGGGTTTCTAGCTCGGTACGGGAGTAGAGTTAAGCCCGAGCATCGGGAGGTTGTCACACGGTGGCTTGCATGCTTCGATACATATGTTGCAAAGATCAAGGCCGCTACGAAGAATCGGTGCCTAGTCCATGGCGATTATCGGCTGGATAACATGCTCTTCCTGTACGAGGGCGAGAAGCCGATCTCTGTTTCCGTCGTCGACTGGCAGATGATGAATCTGGGTTCCATCTTTCAGGATCTGGCGTATTTCATTGGCATGTCTATTCCAACAGAGCTTCGTCGGGAAAATCTCTCAGAGCTCCTCCAAGTCTACATCGACGCCTTCGGCGCAAACCCGCCCCTCACAATGGACGAGTGTCTCGAGGGCATCCGCGAGCAATCCTTCTGGGGCCTCCCCCTCGCATTCGCATCGCCCATGATCCTCGAACAATCCGACCGCGGCGACGAAATGTTCCTCACGATGCTCGACCGCCTCGCAACATACATCATCGACATCAACGCCGTCGAAACACTCCCACCACCTACCCCTCCAAAACCCCTATCCGTCGATCCCAAAGATGAAGAAAGCCACCCAGCAACCGAACACCCCCTCCACAATGAAAGCCTCTACTTCGACGTCGTGGACGCCGACCAGGGAATTGGCATCTGGATCCGTCTCGGTGTAACGCCGAACCAGCCAGGGTCCTGGTATAATGCATTGATCTGCGGCCCTGGTCGTCCGACGATCGCCGTGAACGATTTCGAGGCTCCGACGCCAGGTTCGGATTTTGCGATTAATACGGAGAACGTCAAGGCGACGCATTCGGCTGAAGTCCCCCTCGAAACGTACCGCGTTACACTCATTGGACGAGGCGAGTCCTTCGAGGACCCGGCTGATCTCCTCCGCGGGAAGAAAGGGAAGCCCGTTAACGTATATATCGATCTCACCTGGCATACTTCCGCGACACCGTACCAGTGGACCATCGCGATGCGCTACGAGATCCCCTGTAAAGTAAGCGGTACAATCCTCGTCGACAACGCCGTGACGCAGATCACCAACGCCCCGGGCCAACGCGACCACTCCTGGGGTGTGCGCGACTGGTGGTCGTTCGACTGGGTGTGGACGGCATTCCATCTCGACGACGGGACGGAGATCCACGGCGTGCAGGTCCGGTTGCCCACGGGGCCTGTATCGGTGGGATATATCCAGAGTCCGACCATCCCCATTGCTGAGCTCAGTTCCGTGCAGGTAACGGAGCAGATTGGGAGTGATGGGTTGCCCAAGGCGGCGATTATTACGTATGAGTCTATGGCGGTTGAGAAGGTTGTTTTGCATGTTAGGCCGAGGGGGCAGGCGCCTGTGAGGCTGGATGGGCCGGAGGGGAAACTGGCGTATTTTCCGAGGGTCTGGGCGGAGGTTGAGGCTCAGGATGGGCGGAGGGGGGTTGGGTGGGCAGAGTGGAATTTGGTGCAAGAGCCCCGGACGGGGTCTTGAGCGGGGATACTGGTTATCTGTCGATTTCCTTTCATCCTCTTGCTGTAATTTGCTCAGAGTCGGAAAGCGATAATGTGATATTCTTTCCCATTTCTATCAGATATCCCACCACACCCAAGTGTTACACCTCATGACTCATACCGTTTATATCCGAACATACCCTAGACAAACCAGACTGGTGGGATGAAGGGGGATTAGGGCCAGCGCTCTAAATCTGAGGAATGACTTACATATCATGCGCATGCCTCGAGACTTGAAGCGTTCGCTTGACTGTTTTTCGCCCAACTAGTTCAGATTATCCATCGTTTGTGACGCCCAGCTAACAGCCTCTCCTGGCGTTGTAGCCGCTAGCACCGGAAATTTCGTCCCTGTGCTTAGATATTTCCAGTATAGTGCTGTGGACCTAGACGGGATGGCTCGCTGTAATCCCTCTACTCGTGTCCAGCAACTCCCCGTAGCGCGATTTCTGTCGGCGCGATTTCTGTCTAGGGGTCTTACAGACGGCGCATGCACTCGTGGTCCGACAGATATTATTCTTATCAGTCTGGGGACTCCGGCTGGCGGAGACTCTTCTACGCAGGATCTAGTGGGTAATCCCAGTACGGGTGCTTGATCAAGGTTGGATTTTGGGGGTAATAGTGGTGGTGAGAGTCAAGCGTGAGAGAGAAAGGTTATTCGTGAGACGAGGACGTGGATCGTTACAGGGGAAAGGGCCGATAAGGTGATATTTGGTGAGCGCAAATAAGCTGTTTTTTTATCTTGGGTTCCCTTTCCGGGCGAGGCACCGCGTCTATGATTGATGTTTCTCCATGCCTACCATCCACCTTAATGACAGAAAGTCCTAATGACAGAACGTCCCAGTGGTGAGAGTTTCTATCCCAACAGTAGTCTCATTGGCAGGGACGTAGCCCCAATTCCTATTACTCCACAAGTCTGGGAACAGTGGCCATAGTCGTTCGAACTACTGACCCCAACGACAGCCTCAACATCATCCAATCAGTAAGGCCACGGCCGTGGTGGTGACGTATCTCCGGTCCGCCTACGCTGTGGAATAAGACAAGGATCAATTCTCTAGATTGGTCATCAACCACGCCCCCCACCTTGACAATGTTCCTTCGCCTGCTTCTGGCAATAGTTAGTCGCCGGCACAGATTGGTAATCAATCCAGGACGCCCCCCTCTCCATGGCCTTGGGTTAGCAATTTGGGCTATAAAATCATGCCTTACCCGCCCCCTATCCTCTTCGACGAGCTTCATCATAAAATCTTCTTTCCTACTCCATCTAAACTCTACACCTCTTTCCGTCAACAATGTCATCCCCCAAAACAGCCATTGTTCTCGTGGACCCGTACAACGACTTCCTGCACCCCGACGGAAAGCTAACTCCACTCCTCAAAGACCTCGAGGAGCGAAATGCAGTGCAGCACATGCTCGACCTCGTCAAGGCCGCGCGCTCCCGCAATCTACCGATCTACTACGGCCTTCACCAGCAGTGGTCCGCTGATAAATTCCACGACTGGATACATATGACGCCGAGCCATGTGAGACAGCGAGATATCCATTTTTTCGAGGAGGGCAGTTTCGGTGCACAGATCTACGAGGGGCTTGAGCCCGATCCCGCGAACGGGGACGTTGTTGTTAGCAAGCATTGGAATAGCGAGTCAGCAGCGCCGATGTGTTCTCCTGTGTTATGGTGGCTGACATTTGTATTTTTTCATTGCGAATGTAGTTCCTTCTCGCACACCGACCTCGATTACCAACTGCGTCAGCGCGAGATTACAAATCTCGTTCTTGCAGGGTTGACGGCGAATACCTGCCTCGAGGCGACTGCAAGGCATGCGTTTGAGCTGTGAGTACATTCGAGTCCGGTGTTTCTGTGACACGACTAATCACGTATTAGTGGATACCACGTAACCATTCTGTGAGTTTGTCATACTAGTAGCGGGAGCCTAGTTGGAGTGTAAGACTAATCATTATGCAGGAAGGATGCCACGGCCGGTTGGTCGAGCGAGCTGACCAAGGCGGGGGAGCTGGTGTGGCCGTTGTTTGCGACTGTTCGGACGGTGAAGGAGTGGAAGGAGAGCTTGCATGCGTAACATATTAACAGCGAGCGTCTGTACTGCGAGTAAACTAGTTGAAAGGAATGAATTGAATGTCGTTTTCTAGGAAACTTACAACTGCAGGACGTGGAATTTCTGATTTGTCATTGTCTTGGCATTTATTCGCACTGACTAAGATCATCATCTCCCAACCAGGTCCGTCGCAAGATTCTTTCTCTCCTGTCAACTTTTCTTGGTTTGCCGCGGAGAAACATTCATATCTCAAGTGCAGGGATATTCGCTTCGTCAGTACCATAATGGCGCCACGAAAATCCCAATCGCGAACTTCAGCAACCTCCTCAAGAGGCGGGCGGACCACACGAGCGCGTCCCAACTCGCGCGATGTGTCTCACGATCACGCGCAGAGCCCCGTGCCGCCGCCGGTGGCCAGCGAGGAAGTAGCAACGCCAACAACCGAACCACCAGCTCGGATATTGCCTCCGTCCATGTCTTTGACCGACATCATGGCCAAGGTCACAGCGGATCCTCTAAGCGTTCAAGTCCAACGATACAAAGACTGGAAACGTAGGTGGCCTTCCCTAGATCCCATTATCCAATCCAGCAGCAGAACCAACTAACCACACATCCACGCGGATCCAGGAAACGGATCATATCACGAAACAAGCTGTCGTGTCTGTTCTCGCGGCGGGGATCTCGAACCCTGCCAGACCTGCAGACTCGCGTTCCACCCTGACTGCGTGCCCCTCACGAGACGCACTGCGCCTGACGGTTCAATGTCTTCGTACTGCTCCATCTGCGTCGAGCGCGGATGGCATCACTCCCCTCCCACTTTGACGCCGCCGGTATCTCCTATTCTCCGGGCTGGTGATGCACCAAACGGCGCAGCGACGACCCACCAGGCGCCGGCTACGTCTACGTCAAGGTCGATGTCGATGTCGATGTCGATTCCCAGCCTCGTCAGTCCGACGTTAGGAGAAGACGTCCGGCGACCAGCTGCGCCACAGCTCTCACAAAGACAGATTGATGAGATCGTTGAACAGAATAACCTCTTCCATGCATTTACCGCGTCTAGAGCTGCCGCGAAACGCAATCACGACACCGTCGCCGATCCGGACGTAGATCGTAACAGATCAGAAACGCCGACGCAAAAGCGCCAGCGGAAATCGCGCTTCGCGACGCTCTCGAATGAAGTCGAGGGTGCTCTCTCCGTTCTCTATCGAGAACTCGAATCCGTGACGTCGCTCAAACTCCAGATTGAGGAACTGCAGAGTCAGAAGCGCCAGGATGCGCAGCTGATCAAGCTGCGCGATAACGATATTGCGATTATGCGGCGGGATTTGGAGCAGCGGAGGACGGCAGTTATTGAGCTCGCGCAGCTGCGGGCGTCCATGTCACAGTCCGGGGAACTGCAGAGGGAAGTGGAGGGACTGAGGGCGCGGAATGCGGTGCTTGAGAAGGAATTAGACGAGTCGAGGGCGCAGACGGCTACGGCGCAGGAATTGGTAAATACGTGGAAGGGGAAGCTTTCGCAGTTACTTGATGCTTAGCGTGATACCAGATATCCATTTATTGTTTCGTTAGTCTTCAATACTTTTTCTACTACGCCCTACGAAGTTGGGAATTGACTTTTCATGGCGTGGATTGGGGAGTTCCACGATGGACGTGTGCTTGGAGCCATGTTACCGTCATCGACTAGTACACTACTAATCCATCCAGACTCCAAGGCCTGTCCTATGTCAGCACAATTCCGCGTTTCAGGCGGGGGTAGATCGGCAAGGAAATTGGTCATCATGCCGGTTTCCCGGTTAGCCGACGCTCAGAAAGTAGTTGGGTTCGACGCGCTAAAAGCTGGCATCGACGCACTAGTCTGCCTCAGGCAGGAAGGCGGGTGGAATCTGGCCCGTGCCCCAAATTCCACGTGGAATTTACGGCTGTATTTATCTTACCACTTTATTGCTTTTAATACCCTTACCATTAAATCTATGTACTTTGTTCTAAAGGATAAAAGCGAGCCTATATAGTAGTGAAACTACCCTTTAACTAATATAAGACGCTTATAAAGTAATTAAAAAGTACTTCTTGAGTATCTAAATAAATAATTTAATAGATCAATATTGCATTTAACAGGTTTGTGGATATGTATGGAGGATACGCGGTTAACTATATATATCTTAACTACCAAAACCTATAGTTAATAACTGCTTGCTAAGTACTTGGGAACTAAATAAAGATAAAAACTATACTTTATTTTCTAACTCTAACTTATATAACTCTTGCTCTTTCTTTTTAATTTTAATCTGCTTTGCAAGCAATTTAGCTTTAAGACTCTAAATCTTTAACTCCTCTTCCAATCTCTATAGCTTAGTATTCTAAGATTGGTCGCGCGAATTAGTTGTAGCAACTCTTTAGAGACTAACTTAAGAGGTGCTAGAAAAGTAGGGTATAAGTACTTAATAAGTAGTTTCTAAGCACTTAAATAAGAATCATACCTTAATCATGCCTGGGAACTTCCTTACTAGCTTTAACTGCCTCTTTAACTACCTCTTTAACTTAGAGTTTTTTATAGTGGCCTTCCACTACTAGAAGATAAAAAGAATATTTAATCTTAATTGTGAATATTCTTAGAAGAACTAAACTCTTCCTCTTGCCAAGCTAGCTTTATAAAACACTTCTATATAAGTACTTGTAAAGTGCCTGGTAAGTGCTTTTTAAGTACTTGAGGTAAAGACATACTAGACCAAGCCATAGAATTAAAAAAACTAGTTTTAAGAGTTTAAGTTGCATATTAACGCTAAAGACCATAGGCGCTATAAGCTTGATTCTATTAGATATCTTGTATGTCTAGCTTCCATAACCTATGCATATTTAGTAAGCAGTTAGCAAGCACTTGTAGAGTATTAATTATTAAAAACTTACTCCAGAATTGCTTGTAATAGTGTTAAGTGCTTTCCATGGTGATTAGACTTATTATATGTTTGCTTAACAGCATTTGTACTCTTCCAAATTAGATTAAAAATATAATAGGGAATAAGAGAGTAATACTTATTTAGTCTTGCTGTAATAACTATATTCTTCTTATGCCAAGCCTAATTTTAAACTATAGGATGCTTATACTCTAAGAATAATTAGCTGGGAAGTACTTATAAAGCACTTATAAACTAGTTAGGAAATACTTATGGATTAAATAATTATACTATTTTTAGTAATCCTTTTTAAACTTATATTCTAGAAGTGCTGCCATTCATGCCCTAAGATATTAGTTTAAAGAATTCTTGTGAATGGTTTCACAAATTCCTTAAAGAAAATGCACCTAATATAGAATAAGAATATTCTTTAGAATCTAGAGTTATAAATAAGACTCTGGGTTAATCTCTATTAAGAACTGAGATAGCCCTATTATAAAGGGTTAGCTATTGCTTAACAAGTACTTAGGAAGTGGTTAGAGATTACCTTTAATCTACTTGTTATCCATATCTATTACTAGAGCATGCAGTCCAGTGCCATATATAGCACAAAAGGTAAGCTTTTTACCAGTTAACTTATAAATAATATTATATACTTTTTTAAACATAATATAATAGCCTTCTATTATATCCTTAGTTATAAAGACCCAACATAGAGTAATAACTATTATAAGTGGTTAGCAAGTGGTTACTAACTAGTATAATAAGGTAGTAATATATACTCTTCTTCTAATTATTTAGATATGCAGCGAATACCAATTCCTTTAGCTTTTTTAACTAAACACGCTTGTATGACATGTTAATCTTAACTGAAGGTAAAGTATAGAGAAGTTTAGCTTGGTCCTTGAGGATACAGATAATAAAGACCTGATTATTATTCTAGTAAATCTCCTGCACATACTCCTAGGTAATATAATTAGTTATTAAGCAGTTAGGAAGCAGTTACTAAGTACTTACCTTAAGCTCTATATTCTTTCCTAACTTAAAAATCACGCCATTAACATCTTGACCTACTAGATAATGTAAAAGGCGCTGTTTCCTGATAATAGCCCTAATTAGGTCTAGATTCAAGAAACTATCATGGATTTGCTAGATTATATAATAACTATATTCAGCACAAAATAACTATAGTACTGGACTTTTGAGGAAAGCACCTATATAGTAGTTAATAATCACTTATAATTAACTTCTAAACTGCTTAGGGAGTACCTACTAAGTATTAAGCTTAGGCTTTAAGCCTGGTTAATTAGTTATAGGATACTATTTATGATTTTTACTAGGGTCTTTTAAGGAGGTGGAGGGGCATGTGTATGAACACTATAAGATGTGAAGATAAAATAGGGATTACAATTAAGGTCTGTAGGAATTAACTAGTGAAATATAACCTTATATTTAGCATTTACTAATTTTCCTGGTCCCTAAGGGTAATCATAGGCTAATTAAGTGCTTAGCAAGTAGTTGGTAAGTGGTTAGAAAATATCTTTTAGATACTTACCATAGAAAAGTGATTTAGATTTAACTAATTTAACCACACCATATTCCTTAGTATTAATAATAACCTTACTAGTAAAGAGTTCTTTAAGAAATTAAAGATAAACAGAGCCATTCTTAGGCACTTAATAGGTATAATGCCCGGCAGGATTAGATAGTGTGTTAATATACTTAATATAGGAGTTAAAACCACCTAATAGATTCTATACTTAGTTAGCAAGCAGTCTAAAACCAGTTAATAGCTGCTTAGCTTACTAGAATAGATGACTAAGCTAGTTACAGCTAGCAGGAATCTTAAAATTTATAACAAGATTATTAGCTCTTAAAGAGATTCTTTGCCAAGTGGTAAAATCTATTAGAAACTAGTTAGAAAGTAGTTACCAAGTGCTTGCTAATTACTTTATACCTATATGCAGTATCTTTAGTTGCATCTCTCTTAACTTTGCTAATTCTTTATTAAATGCCTTGCAAAGTAGCCCATAGATCATCTATAAGACAGGTATGGTGCATATTCTTAAGCTATATACTTGCATGTTCATAGATCTTTACTCCAGAACATTAATAGGATAAGCTAAAGTAGGATGTTCCAAGAAATAAAGACTAACTACAAGGCCTGTTGCGATAATTCTGCCAAACACAATATTAAATCTATTAAGTAGTTAGTAGTTGCTTAACAGGCACTTAATAAGTGCTTACACTATTAACCATGTCCTCAACAGTTTCCCTTCACTAATTAGGAGGCATGTTTATAACATAGCCATAACCTATTAGATCAGTTGCTGGATATTTAGGAAGATCATTACTATATTCCAACTTTAGAACCTTTAATAGGTTCCTCAAGGCATTAGTAAGTGGAATTAAGATATTTTCTTCCTCCTAATCAGTTAGCAAGCGCTTGCCAACCAGTTGCTCGTAACCTACCTCATGTAATTAATCGCTCAATTCACTTTTAATTAATTAAAAGAGATTATCTTATAAGAAAAAGCTAGGATCTTTAAGATCTATTATAAAGTAGTTAATAAGTAGTTATCAAGTACTTTAAGAATTTGTCTTTTAAGTTAGGAGAATCAGGAGAATAAAGAAACTAAAATCTAAAGTAAAATTCAGGGAATTTACAGTTATTTAAATTTTTTACATACTAGGGGTAAGATCAAATTCCACGCGGTCAGCTAACTCCCAGGTGGCGGGACCCGCTTTCAATGTCGATGCCACTTACCCTCTCGCCGACGCTTGCTTTATTCGGATGCATACGATTACATATGCATGGATGGATTTGATCGTGCGTTGAAATTTGTCATCCTTGAGCACAAACACCACAACCCTGGCCTGTGAGCGTCTAGTGCACCAAGCCCGCTCAGCTTTTGCTAGGTTCCTATCTTCATATCCTTTGGAAACCTCCCCGGTGTCAGATCCAGGAAGAATACTCAATCTTCGAGCCCTTCCAAGGCAGAATCTGACCGTAGACACGCCTTAGCTATGATCAATCCCGCTCGGGTCCTGCGTGCTACATAATAGCACTAACACTACCTTCGCACCACCGCGTAACCCTTTCAATCTGCCTATCATGAACTCCGCCCCAGTAAACTGGATGTTACTACTCCTCTTAGCACGTGGTTTCCTGCAAACGCCGCGATATATAAATTGTGTACACAAGGAAGGCCCATCCTGGCATCAACTCGCAGGAAGTATCGCTGCCGTGGCACAAGGGAGTTTGAGAAACAGAATACAGTTATTTAGAAGGTTACTCCCCAACCCACAAGCCCGGTACCTGACTCGTATAATTATCTAGTAGGGGGAACAGGCTCGGTTGGTATAATCGAGACCAGCGTGAAATTGGTCAGCACATCTAATCTACTGCCGCATTTCCCGCGACCCACAAGACCCGATACCGCTGCTTGGTCATCAAAAAATCAAAAGAACAGAATGAACCTCGGCTCTCGGCGGCAGGTCGGATGCCAAGTCACCAGTTCAGCCAGCCCCCGATCCCCAGAAGTCGATTTAACCTGCGTGGATCTCCAGGGGTTCAACCCAACAAAACTCAACTGAACAAGGGTCACCTCTCAAATAAATATCTGTACCTAACAACCCCTTCCATCGTCCCACCGAGGACACATACATAGCACAATGGCGCCAAACACCAAACCACCCCGCATATCCGCCCAAACGCTGTCGGACCAACTATCCCTCACCCCGGGCCCGGAACCCGACACATTCCGCACGCGCTTCCTCCCCGAGCGCATGGGCAACATGGGCCATTTCGCATACGGCGGGTGCGCACTTGGCGTCGGCGTGCAGGCAGCCTGCGAGACTGTGTCGCAGGGGTATCGCCCGTATTCGATGAGCGGCAGTTTCCTTGCGCCCGTGTCGATTGATATACTGCTTGAGTGCTCTGTGCGTAGAGTGCGGGATACGAGGACGTTTGCGACGAGGTTGGTTGAGATTTTGCAGGTGCAGCCGCAGAAGGAGAAAGATGGGAATCGGAATGGGGAGAGTCAGCGGAGGCTGTGTATGATTCTGCTTGCGGATTTCCATAAGGAGGGGGAGGGGACACTGCTCGATTTCTCGGCGCCGCCTGACCGGACGTATTCTGGACCTGAAGCCTCGCTTACACCGCAAGAAATTGCGCGGAACCTTGCGGACTCGAAAACCATCACGCCCGAGACCGAATCAGCCTACAACACGCTCTTCGGCCTCATGGCGCGCCACTTCGAGACACGGCAAGCCCCCGAGGGGATCGGCGCGCAGAATCTAACGGGGATGGCGAAGCGCCAGCCCACAACACAAGACCACCTCCCCTTAACTTCAAAGACAACAGCAGACTGGGTCCGGTGCCGGACGCCGCTGCGCAATTCGCTAGAGCATTACGCGGGGTTAGCGTTTGTCCTGGATGGGTACCTGAGTTTCCTGGCGGGGATGCATAACCATATGTTTCTGGATGATGCGGCGGCGTGCGCGAGTTTGGATTTTTCGGTGCGGGTGTTTTCGAATGATTTCGATTTGACGCAGTGGAATCTGCGCGAGATGAAGACTGTTGCGGGTGGGGAGGGGCGGACGTATAGTGAGGCGAGGCTGTGGAATGGTCAGGGGAGGTTGGTGGCTAATATGACGCAGCAGTCGATTCTGAGGCCGTTTGGGAAGACGAAGGCGGCGCTTTAGTCCACTGCTTGGAGTTGTACAGGCTTTTGTCTCTTTGGGGTACCTTGTGCATCGCGAGTTGACACAGCATAGATATCTATATCTCACCTCGCTATAGAATCTGTCGTTATGATATTATAAAGTGGCTACCAGTATGAAGGTGGCTGCTCGCATAAGAAGAGGATATAACAGAGGGAATTATATAAGGAGATAGAGCGTGCAAAACCTCAGTATCCAGTTGCGACCGCAATAGCTGTGTCAGCGGCGCTTTACTCGCAGTGGCAGTGGCAGTGGCGAGCATCGCCGATCCTAGTCCTAGTCCTACGTTGCAGGTACATACAATGTAGGGTACTTGATGCTCGGATTCGAGAACGACCCGAGGAGATGGTCTCACCATTACCCCGCATGCCTGGCGTGCCTGGATTAGCCAATTACCGGAACACATAGACACCCTCATCGACGACACTAGAAGGCAGCTAGAAGGCGGGGTAATACGTGCCGAAGAGGGGTGGCGAATGGAGATCATCTTTAGATCGTAGATCGCCTGGCCTCGTACAACAGGGATCACCACAAACCAACTAAACGCCAGGAATATCCCCGGAGTCGTTTTCCAGAGCAACGGGCGAACCATAGTTCCTGGCATTCACCCCCAGGATTCGGCATTAAAATGGGATGTGCTCGTTACACAGTAACACGACGAGAAAGCAGCATCCCAGTCATCGTCGACTGATATTGGTTGGTCTCGGCCCCGCAGCCCAGCCATTGACATCATCACCATCACCAGCACCAGCAGCGAGGGGCGATTCCAGCTATCACCGGTAACTCTACCGATATGACGGGGATAAATATGCCAGACCCCGTTTCTTCTCGGTGGCGAGCTGTCAGCTTGGGAGTGCATCTCCACTTTCGCAGCGATTGTTTTGGTTTGACCTCGTGTAGGCCATCATGGCGTCGCCACATTCTCGAGCTTTTGCTTCGATCGCGCCGAATCCAGCGCATGCGGGTTTGTCGAAACCGTTGTTATTGCCCCGACGGACGAAGCAGACCTCGGCCTGTACGGGCTGCAAGGCGCGGAAGACCAAGGTATGTCATATCGCATTTCCCTGCGACGGGTTTCTGGTACTCGGGTGAACTTTGAAAGCCAACAACATCTAGTGTAGCGGCACGCACCCCTGCGAGAAATGCATCCTCACCGGTAAGGAATGTATATTTCCCGCGGGGATGGACAGGCGCCGGAAGTACGCGCAGAGACGGATGGAGCAGGAGCTCGAGACTGTGCATCGACTGCTTGACTTGATCGTTGAGGTGTTCGAGGCGGGGGATTCTGCGCAGTTACGGGCGCTGATTTCCTCCGCGAAAGAGGATCGCGCTCGCGAGGTTGCGCTGTTTGACGGGCGGACGCCATCTATACAGGAGGAGTCAGGGAGTCAGAGTCAGAGTCAGAGTCAGGGCTCTAGAAGTAGCTCACTGCTGGCGGATGAGGTTATGCAGAGTCATGACAGTGGTGATACGGTACATAGTCTGCTGGATCGCCTGTAGTCCAAAGACAGCGTTAATGCTTTGCAGAAGCGACGGGACTCGAGCTCATCCTCCTCTACGTCCATCGGGTCGCTGAACGAAGTAAACAGACTAACCGAAGATCCCAACCGCAACGGAGAAAGCCGCGCAACAGGCTACATCGGCAAGGAATCCGAAATCGCCTGGATGCAAAAGCTCGAGGCGGAAGCCAGCAAGCTAGATAAGCGAGACCAAAGGGGCAGGCCACCGCCAGCCGAGGAACCGATCATGTCGATGAGTTACCACCTCGATAACCTGCAAATAGTCAACTCGCTACCAGACGACCCGCGACTGTTGCCGCCAAAGGCCTGGGCGGCGCGGTTGATGAATATCTTCTTCAACTCCGCCGACCACTTCTTCCCGCTGATCAACCGGTCGTTGTTTATTTCGCAGTTCAATCGCGCGTTCTCTCAGTCGGCACAGCAGCCTACCGCAAAATGGCTGGCTGTTTTTAACATGGCTCTCGCTATCGGCGCGAAGTACTTCCAGCTTGCGGAGCCCGAGACTGGAAGGGACGTCGATGATCGGATCTTCTTGTCAAGAGCAATATCCCTCAATAAGACTCATAAATCGGTGATCGAGCACTCCGACCTGCACCAGGTGCAGATAGATCTCCTTCTGGCCATCTACTATCTCATATCTGGCCAGGTCAATCGGTATGACATGAAAATTGAGACAAGTAAGTGCCTTCTGACATACGCAGGTCGTGGCAAATAACTGGTCGTGCGACGCGCTCAGCCATCTCTTTGGGCCTCAATCTCTGTACGGTGAGCGACCAGATAGACCCCGTGTCCAAAGAGACACGAATCAGGATGTGGTGGTCCATCTTCGCCATTGAGCACATCCTCTCGTGCATGACCGGCCGGTCTCCGTGCGTGGACCACCACTCGGCCTCCGCGTCCCCCCCGATCCCATTCTGCGAGGCACACTTTGACCAGCCGGAGGCAAAGCGACTCCTCTCTGATACGAACCTGCGCGAAGAGAAACTATGCTGGGCCATATATGCCAGCGACGCCGACCTCGAATCCCGGAACAATTGGCTGCGCACCATCGAGCCCACCCCAGCTTTGTTCTACTTCCACTTCATGGACCTCTTCATCATCACCCACGCCGCTGTAAAAACCATCTACAACCTGTCCAAGGACAGGGACACCGGACAAAGCGGAATCCCGCTTTACCAGAAAAAGCTCCACACGTGGCTGGTGCACCTACAGAAGCCATTCGCATTCATTGATTACGAGAATGGAGTGGAGGTAGCCAGGGATTGCCGTGAGCAGGTTAGTCTCGCGATGGCGTACTACAGTGCGCAGATTGTCCTGAGCAGACCGTGTCTCACGCGCCCGGACGTGAAAGAAGGGACGAACATCCGCTTTCCGCGATCGCGGTTCGGGAACGATACGGCGAAGATGTGTGTCCACTCTGCTGTAGCACTCATCTCGATCTTGCCAGATGTTCCAGATACACGCTGGCTCCTCCGGATGACGCCGTGGTGGTGCGTGCTGCATTTCATCATGCAAGCCGAAACAATCCTCCTCATCCAGCTAGCCATCGGCCAGGTCCCCGTCGAAGACGGATATGGCAACAAGGAGGAGCGAGATCAAGGCGAAGGGGAGGTGGATAGCTACGACAAGCCCGAGGTCGTCCTCGAGGGGGCGAAGAAAGGCGCCCGCTGGCTATATGCCATGGCGGAGCGAGACGCGAGTGCGGAGCGCGCGTTCCGGATTACAGACGGGTTGTTGCGGAGGATTGCGGCTGCGAAGGGGTTGGACTTGGAGGGCGTACCTATGTTGAGCGACGATGGTCGACAGGATTCAGGACAGAGTTCGACCGACTCGCATCAGTGGAGGGTGCGTCGCCGGGAAGATGAGGTGAATTGGGGGCCAGACGGGACTATACCTGAGGGGGGGTTTGGAATGCATCATGATGCTGCATTCACTTGGGATCCGATCTTCTTTTGGACAGACTCCGGTCGTGGTGCGCGTAAATAGGAGTCTCGTGGTATTTCTTGAGGATGCCTCCCGGGACAATATAAATGAGTCTAGGATGAACAATCTTATTCAGTCAATCGCTTCCCTGTACCGCTGGAAGACGAACCGGCCCTCGATTGCAATCTCTCGAAAGAAATGAGAAGGTCGTCAACAGCGCTCCGATCCAGGGTGGCAGGCGACGAGGGGCTTGATTCGGAAAGCACGACCATGTGCCCACCGTAGGCAGTATCAAACCAGGCAGCCTTCTGCCATCTTGTGCTGTCAATAGAGGCAAGTGTGCAACCAAATAGCCTTTTCTTAAGATAGCTACAATAGTAAAGGGCTCCTCAGGGTAACAACGTACGCTGGACAAAAATCAAATCGGTCTTCGACACTCTGCAGCTGCAAATCGGTACAGGAACGCCTGTCGACCAGATTCTATCTGATCGCTTTTACGAGAGCTCACGAGGAAGTTTCCCAAGAGTAGGTCTCCATGACGCACAGAGACCCTGTCGAGTCTGCTGGATATTACTTGGCGCTGTTGGTTGAGAAGAAGACACGGTAGGCCGCTTGGAATGCGACAGAGCTGCTTTGCAGGTTTAGTTACAGTATCAGTCCAGCGCCAACACAAGGATTTTAATCCAAAACTCTCATGCTGAAGCGATGATATGTGGCCTGCTCAGCATTTTGACACGTATACTAGCATCTATCAAACTGAGAAACGTCGAAAGCTGAAGCCTTGGTGCGTTGTAATGTCGGCCCTCGATCTGCCAATGTGCTGATGGGTGCTGAGGCATTGAGATTACCAATAGCGTGACTGACTCACATAACAAGTATAAGGTGACTAGCACACAGGGATGGGTGACCTGATATATCGCACCAACCCGAGTGGCGCTCAGTCACGAGGAGCTGTTGTCTGTCCTCTTCCTCCTGCACTCCCATCGCTTTTCATCACCAGCTGTCTCTTCCTTTAATCTTATCATCAGCTTCATCTGCTTTCTATTCTTCCCTTCATTTCTGCTTTTCGGATATTGATTTCGTCACCCTCTCCTCTCATCATTATCGCTTCATCGCGGCCGATAACACGGCCCAAGCGAGAAGCAAGTATTGCGCCACTGAAGTGCCAGAGTGTCACTTTGCCTTGCGTCGCCACGTCGAGGACCAAACCAAACGCCATGCTTTCCAAGTCGTCGTACCTGGCCTTATGGCCGATAGCTATAATATTATTTATCGCCCATCTCCCGTTCGCTATAGGCGTAGTCGACTGCCATGAGTGCAGACCCCTTGAGCTGCAGCAAGCGCCGGGTAAAACCCCACCCCCCCGCTTCCCCTGCCATCGCTAAAATCCCGCCAGGTGTGGCCATCGATCTTACAATGGCATATTCGTACGTACTTCCTACTAAAGGCATACTAGTACAAGTCTGATAGCTACCAGCGCCACCTCCATCCGCTTCCGAAACGGCACCGTCCGCCCTCTCGCCATTATAAACGGCACGGCGGAGTACAAAGAAGCCATGAAATCCCTCGTCGAAGAATCCCCGGATCCACACAACTGGCCACGGCTCCCCATCGTCAAGACGCATTACATCCCATACACAAAGTGGTGGTGGCCAGTAGTCTGGGCAAAGTCTCGCATCCAAGACGCCATCTCCCCTCCCAATCTCGAAGCGACCTATCCAGATCGTATACCGGACAAATCCATCGCCATCGCGACCATGCTATCGATGATAAAGTCATCGGTCCTGAATCCCCTCGACCCACCCCTCAAATACAACAAAGTCTTCCTCACCGTCCCCGACGCTCCACTAAAAAATCATATGATCGTACGCCGCTTGGAACTCCCTTGCTCGCTCGCGGGACTGGACATGCTCCGTGGGAGCCTCGCCTCGCGACAGGCGCTCAGATATGACGGCGTGGAAGATTGGGATGGGCCTGGGATTGAACCACCCGCGCATATAGACTTCTACTATCCACGAAATATCTTGACGATCAGCTTCAACTCGGCGAGTCTAGGTGTCTCGCTGAGCACGAGGTATCTCGGTGGCATAAACCCTGTCAAGGCGTTTCAGAGCCCGCGACACGGTGCCGATAAGGTCCATACTATTCATGGATTTTGGGACGAGGTTCAGGAACTCCTGGCGACGACGATCGCTGATGCACCTGTGGACCATATCCTGCTTATTGGGTCACATTCTCGAGAGAGGGGCTTACTCCAAGCGCTAACTACCGTCATCGAACAGTCAGGGAACATTGACCCCTCACTGCTTGACCGATATCGAGGGAATGCATCTGATGACGATAGGCGGGAGGCCCTGTTTGCCGCTGCGAACCAGGCAACGGTGTCGGCGAGGATGGGTATGGAGACAAACTATCAACATTGTATTGCCCCTGATCATTGTCCCGTCGACGAGGGTGGGGATGAGGAGGATTGGTATGAGATTTTGGGTGTGTCCAAGGAGCCGTTTCACAGAGCATACTTAGGTTTTGGGTTTTGATTGTCCTCGTGGCCCTGTAGGGGTTATATTTGATCTAATATAGTAATAATCCTCAGGCTATTCACAGTTGAAGGAAACACGATGAGTTATGTCCAGGTATGTATAACACAGCGGATAAGGAAAGTAATGAAAATACTCATCACGTATCCCAGTCAATTTGATATTGTAACCTGGGCTGTTGCTTATTATCCATATCCAAAGTACAAAGAAGTACAACTCACACTCAGAGACCGATTAAATCCTACATTACAACAGGGAGTGACTAATTCCCTTCACTCATCCCGCCCTCCGCGTCCTCTCTCTCTGAGGAAGCGCAAGAGTCGAGACAGGATCAAGATCCCCCGCAGGTCTATCCTCGTGCGTATACATATAAGCCCGCGGCAATGGCAATATCTCAGGATCATCAGACCACAAAGTCGCAGTCCACAATGTAAGAAATCGGATGCCTCGCGGCGGCATATGAACAACGGTCCCGGATTCCGTCATCTCCTTCAGTGGTAGGGAGTCTCTTGTGGAGTAGCTCAGGGCAAACGGCAGAGTAAGTCCGAACTCGTTTAGTGGGAGTGGACGGTAGATTCGTCGTCGCGACTCAGCGAGTAGCATATAATCGAAGACGCCTTCCGCGGTTTGGAGCCTTTCCTTGACTCTTTCGGCGTACCGCGAGACACGCGAGGACATGGTGGCGAGGTTGTAATTCTCGTAGAGGTCTAGGAACTCTTTCTCCACGTTCTCAACATCGCTTTCCTGGGAGGCGTGTGGTGATTGTTTGAGTGCCGCGATGGAATCATCATCTAGGCTGTATGTATTGTTGACCAGGGTTGCTGACGGCGGCATATACTGCATCAGAGTACCCCTTTTCCAGGAATAGATGGGATTCCAATAATCCATCATCATCAAGCAGTTGAATAGTTTTGCGGACATTAACGAAACGGTCCTTTTGATGTTCTGGAAGTTCAATGCCCCCTGGGTATCCTCGAGCGAAGGTGTAAGGACAGTGAATGGATCGCGGCCTTCGCCCCCTAGGCAGATGGCGAACAAAGTCAGCCCAGAGTTCCACGCTGTTGGCCTCCCAAGACCGCTGGTCAAGTATCACCTGCAGTCTTAGAGGTACGTTGTCAAACGAAGTAACCTCTTTGAGGCGGGAGAGGCCCAGTTGCTCGGATGCGCTGTCGTAGTGCTCACGGCTAATACTGATGCCGTCAAAGTCCGACTAGAACCTTGTCAGTTTTACTAGGTCCTGACGGCTCGGAAACGACACTCACGTAGATCTCCGCCGCCGGTTGGTAGGCCGCCAGGACATCTTTATTGAAAAAGTGACTCGGGGGAACAGTGACGATATCCTTATCCTCCGGCTGGGCTCTCTCCCCACAGTGGATATTAACGGTTGTCGTCAGAAGCAGATGAGCCTGGAGGTTATTTGTCAGTTAGATAGGACGAACCACAGCTCGGGACGTGTGACCTGACCACCCATCTTGGTATATTATCCGGTGATATCCTGAGTGAACCATCTTCATTCTTGAAGTCATGCTTTATCCGCTGCGCGTTCCACGCGGTGACGCCCCTTCTCACAATTGTCTCAAGGTGGTCAGCGGACTTGGTGTTTCCCAGAGCCAGGTTACTGGTCGACAGGTACGGCTTCGTCTTGAAATGTTCGATTTGCGCCGGGGAGAGGCACTCGTGTACACTGCCGGCAGCTGATTGCCAGTGTAGCCAGGGGCTGTAGGTTTGAGGTAAGGACATGGCGTACGATAGCCAATCTTCCAAGGAGGGACTTACTTCTGGAGCTCTTTCATCACTACCGCACCATTGAAATGCCCTATCATGAGGGGCTTAGTACCGTTTCCCGGGTGTATCAGATTTCTAGGAGATGGGTTGGCCAGGACGAACCATTAAATGGCCCAAGGTATGCCTTCTGAGGATCAAACGCATCCCATGAAGACCCTTGGTAGATCCAGGCGCTTTGGTTGTTGGCTTGTGGAGATCCTCGATAAAGAGTCATTTCAGCCACGTCGCGTACATCCAGCAAGCAAGGGGCTTAGCTTACGCTATAAAATCGGAAGGTATGTCCATCCCAGCTAGCGACCTGCAGAAATCTGTCGCTGGAGTCGAAATCGTCGGAGCCGACGATAAAGATGGCCCAGGAGTTATCGGCAAAGGGCTGCACTCCGTGTTTCGTGACGACGGCTACGAAGCGGGCGGCTGGATCAAACCATGTGCTTCTCGATATATCGTATTGAATATCCGCTGTACCTATGGTTAGCCATGCAATGTGAGCCGAGCAGGCGCGTCACCGGTTCCATACCTCCATCCGCAACGCAGAAAATCTGAACATCATGTTGGCTATCGCCCCAGAATCTCCGTATAACTTGATCAAATGTCCTGAGGGTAGTCAGGTTAGTAGTATTCCGGAGCAAACTACCAAACTCATCCACAAATTGAAGGCTCAAAAAATTATCCGACGCGAGCAAATCTTGAGTTGCTTGCTCATTGCGGCCGAATTGACGCCACCAGAGATTGGCCATTTGTAATGATGAGTTCGTTAGGTTGGTTACCGTGCATGGATGGATTGCTAGGAAAGATCTGTACAGCTGTTCGGAATTGCATATGATACTAGGACTAAATATTGCGGTGTTCTTGGGTTATCTAGTTCCTGTCTGTATTCGTCTGGTAGTATGAGAGGTTGAGTGACAATGTTGAATGACAGCCGTGGCGAAGTCTCGAACCCAAACCACCCAAATACATTCATCCACCATCAGATGCATTAGATCTAGAACCTGACTCCATCATAGGTGGAGTTCTTAGCAAGCTGCTCTACCCAGTGTAAGGACCGCAGAGATACAGACGCGGCCCCACCTAAATATCTGGTGACCCCCGGACCCAGGGCCCCTTTGGCCTGGATCTCGGACACCCGACATCATGAAGTCGAGCTAAGAACAATTCCCGGCAATATTGCTGTGTGGGTGACAAGGTAACTCACTGGTTGCGTTGCCGAACACATAGAGTATCTTGATGTCAGTTCATCCATTACTGCGGCGAGGCGCTTGGTGGCATGATGGGAACATGTCGAAGACTCGCAGATTTGACAATAAGGCTTTTTCCCTTTAGGACCATTGGCGCGGCTAATACATAAAGAGCGTGGGTCCTCTTAATTCCCTCCGAAGAAGAAGGTATCATAATCACATCCCATCTTGGCAACCGGTTTTGAACATGGGTACTCAGACAACTCTCCAAAAGTTCTCCGCTCCAGGACATCTCCAGGACCTCTCCCCTAGTAACCAGATAGCATGGTCCGAGCAGCAAATCTCTCAGTGGCTAGATGACGAGATCGCAGGGAATGGCCTTGGCCGGACCCCGTTGCGCCAGTTTTTTAATCGTAGAAGGACGCCATACGACAAGAGCCAGCCCGGCGTTGCAATCACCTGGTCAGCTTTTCCAAAACGAGTACGCATTACCCACACCGTAGACCCACGTCGCACTACATTGAGGTATCCCGTACGTGATGTATTAATATGTTTTCAGCAGGTGTCAAGAACTCACAGCCGTGATGACCAGCGATGGGCAGCTGCAGATTCGAGCCGGGATCTCCAGGATGAATATCTAGAGTGGTCTGTTGCGAGAGATGGAACCGACCCAGCCACAAGCAAAGTTAAACGCGTGGTTATGACATGCGAGGGTCCGGAGGTTGGTTCAGTCTGAGTAGTCTTCTTGTCCTACTGGATCGGATTGACAATGATGCTTTCTTCACAGTACTGGAGATTTCTGGCCGACAACCAACCGCGTGACCTGGTCCGTCTGTATAAAGAGTTGAACCCTGATCATGGCTCGCAGATCGCTGAACAACGCCTATTCACCTCAAATGCGATGCCTCCTGGACAGCAGGCCTACAAGTCGAGGAACCGCTGAAACTCATCTACGACTACTGGGACAATCACGCATCTAATCCAGCGAAGCAATACCCTTGGCGCTGAGATCGACATCGCCGCTCAGGCTACCGTCCTCCGCAAAGACCGGAATAACAAACTAATCACCAGCCCCGGCCCACTGATCCGATGTAGTGAATATGGAGATCCAGACCGTCATTCCGATCCACATGTACGACAATCAATCCCGCCCGAGACTGGATTGGACGATACCCGAATGGAAGCACCCAACTAACAATTGTCCAGATTGGCACCGCCATCAACGATCTCGCTCGTCAGAAACATGTGATATTCATTGCTGACCCTGTAGGGCTATACATCCACTCTTTCCAAGGTAGCGTGTTCAAGCTCGACTATCACGGCAGCGAAGGCGACGAACAGGATCTTCGTGACCTGCCGGCGGGAACCATTACGTGGCCACGAGACGATATTAGTCAACAGCAGGGGCTGAGTCTGCGCATCCAGGTACCGGATGGGGTTCTGGGGAACAGACAGCAGCAGCTCGCTGTAGGTGATATTTAGGACTCGCAGCGTCAGAGGTATATACAGCATGGCTCTCAGTTTGCGGACTATATCCTCATGGGGGTTACGGGCGTGGTGACAAACGATACTGTGACGGTTGACCCCCAACCTTGGATCTCCACGTCGCGAGCGTCGGCTCTCAATTCGGTGAAGGGTCGTTGAAAAGGCATTAAGAAATAGCAAGACTCGAATGTGTCACCTATGTTATTCAGCTGCTCAGTGAAAATTCGAAGCCAATGAGAAGGGAACATAAAACTAATTTTGGAGGGAGCCTGGGTTGTGAGGGAGGAGGAGGGAGGCGGGGGTGGATGGATGTATATACATTTACACCCTTGAATAGCTACTCCTAGGTCCGTTCCCGGTTCCTGAAACCGCTCAGCTCATCTGAATACATTTCGGCTCCCCATATCGCGTGCGAGAGAGCACCCCCCCACTAACCTCGCCCCCCTGCCCCATCCTCCCCAACAACGCCCCGAGCGCAGCAACATCCTCCGCGCTCGGTTTCAGCCTACATTCATCCTCATAACAAATCCCGCTCTTCACCTCCTCCTCATCCTGCACATCCCAAAGCAGACTCTCCATATACGGACTGGGCCCGTACCCGTCGCAGTACGTCATATACGACTCGTTGAACTCGATGGCGATCTGCGTCTCGTCTTCGAAGGGCGTCGAGTCATCATGCCGCCACCACGTCGGACAGTGCCCCGAGCGGAAGTGGCGCAGGTGCGGGAGTCGCTCGTTGAATGCGCGGAAGTAATCCGCCCACCGCTTGTCGTAGCTTGCGTACCGGTCGTACTCTTGGATTCGAGGATGCGGAGCGTACCGGTCCTTGGTGAGGATTGTGCGGTGCGTATTCTCGGCGTCGACTATGACTTCGTACATGATCGGGCAGTCGTCGAGGTACAGTTCTTGCAGGGTCTCGCCGTGCGAGGTGATCCAGTCGAGTTGGGAATCATGCATGAAGGTGTAGTTTCCCAGTGCTAGGGTCTTGAGGCGCGGGAAGTGCATGTCGGTGAGGTCGCAGGGCGGGAAGAAGCCGAAGTAGGCATCGGAATAGAGGGTTAGATGCTCGAGGGTTGCGGCGGCGGGTTCGAGCCAGGTGGAGCCGAGGCTGCGGAAGAAGGAGTGCAGTGCCTCTTTCTAGAGAGTATTTATCGTCAGTCATCATTCTGTCCACGCGGATATCCTTAAACTTGGAGGGTGTGATGGATTTCCTGGTCTGGTCTGTACCTCGATATCATTTTCCCCATTCCCCTCAACATGCTCATTGGCGATATTCAACCGCAGCGACCTTAGCCCGGTGAGAACTTTCTTAATATCACGCTCGACATCTGCACCCGTCGGATTGATATTCTGCAGATTCCGGATAGCCAGTTCCCTGGGGAGCCGGGGCAGGTTAGCGAGGATAGCGAAAGTCTTGCGGAGCACCGAGTGGCGAAAGGCGATCGTCTGCGTGACCCAGTTCCAGTCGTTTTCTTCGCCGTCGCATTCATGATGGAAGCTCAGCACGACGCTCTGCAGACGCGGGAATTCGTTAAGCCTGTTGACGAGGGTCCAGAAGGGACGCGGGAGGTCGTCCTCGCCTGGCACGTCGTTCAAGGCTCCGTCGTCGAATTCGGCGGGGTCGTTCTGATTTCGGGGGTTACGGTCCTATATAGACTAGATCAGCACATGGCTGCACTGGCCGCGGGAAAAGGAATAAAGGGAAAAACAAAAAAGCCACAAGAGGGCAGATGAGGGGGTACTTCAACATACATCCCGCGGCCTCACAGTATCAATATAAACCTTAGTAACACACCCTGCAAGCTCGGGATTATCCAGGATACTCCGGAACTTCTCGCAGCTGATCTTCAGCGGGGCGATCCGCGCTGATTCAAAGACCCATTTCCGGCCGATCTCGCCTGTGAGGCCGCTGGCGAGGCGGAGCTGTTTGCATGATGCCCCCGTTGCGCAGTAGAAGATGCGGTAGATTATTTCGCGGGGGAGGGTGAGGAGGGTTGGCATCTTTCAGGATATTTATTTGATAAAGATGCCACGGAGAGGGTCGTGGTTTCAAGTTCTCTCTGGGTATTTATGCGGGGGGATTGAGATTGTTGGCAGGCGCCAGCCGCACGAAATTCAGGCACCACGCCTTAGCGTTTCCTTGGCAGGGGCAAGGTCCTTTGTTTCCACGATGGCCTGAATCCCTGATGGCTATCAGGATGGTGATTGCTGGATCTGGATTATCGGATCCAGCGGAATTAGGCTTGAGGGATGATGCAAAATTATCTTGCTTAGGGTGGAGCTGTTCCGCCGCCATCATGTTGAGGACCAAGATATATTTTAGCCAACTTCCCTCAGATTCACAAATTCAATACTCACAAACACGGTATATAGTAGTAATTCCACTTGACTAGAATCGTGACAGGAAAAACTCACCACCACCCGGAAACCGGAGTCAAATTGCAGACTCGCCTTCTGTGTGTGGAAGGTAATAACATTGCCGGTTGTTCCCAGGACACGGGCAGCTACTGGACAGTAGACGCACTGAAGATCTGGGAATGCAGCGGGAACTGAAGGAGAAGATATTATAAAGGCGTGGAGTATAGCGACCTTGGAACATCTGTCTGATGTCGTAATACTGAAGGGCATTAACATCGATCACGTATAGTAGTAAAAACAGGCGCAGCACACTCAAAGACCATACTCAGAGGACGGGAGTCGGATTCCACGGTGGACGCGAAGGTTTCCGATGCACCATTTTGATTTAATAAATTGCGAAATGAACTAATATAGTAGAAATTTATCGTAACTATCCTTCAAATCTTCCCAACGCCACTATCACCACCACCACCGCAGCTGCTGGGCTGCGTGTACCCCCGCGCCTTAACCTCCCTCTCCACAACATCCAGCCCAACCATCCTCTTCATAACCCGATCAAAGAACCCCAACGGAAGTAAACTCCCCCACCGCACCAGACTCGAAAACTTCCCCGCCCAAATCCAATACGCCGGATTACGTTTCCCGAGTTCCCTCACAACCCCGCGCGCCCAAACCTCCGGATCCGTATCGCTCGCGTCCTCGGGGTTCCCCATCGCTGTCTCGATTGCTCCCTTCGCCTCCTTGGTGACATTATACAGTGAGATAGCGGGTAACTGTGGATGCGGCGCATTGACGTGGAACGTCGAGCGCACGGCCCCCGTCACGAGATTAATGACCTTGATACCAAACGGCTCGAGTTCCAACCGCATCGTCTCCGTGAAACTCGCCACAGCAGCCTTGGACGCATTATACGCGCCGGCGAAGGGCCCCGAGGCGGCGATGGTACCGGATAGAGACCCGTGATTGATGAGCAACGCGCCATTTTCGTGCGTTGATGCCAAAAGCAGCGGGAGGAAGGCTTGAGTAACCGCCATGATGAAAGAGATGGATTAATAATAAGGGCTGAAGAGTATTAGCCTTTTGAAAATTCTTAGCTTGTAAAACCGATGTATGAGTGGATGGGTTTCTGTGCGATGCAATACTTACCGACTTCCTTGGCATGTTTAAGCTTCGCCATGTTCCTCGCAGATGCGAAAACGCGCCAGCCCGCGGCGTGGAATTGCAGGGCCAGATGCGAGCCCAGACTGCCGTCGGAGCAGCCGGTGATTAGGACAGTCCGCTTGGAGGACATTCTGCGACTCAGAAAAAAAGAGTCTAGCTGAGGGGAAAAGCAATTGCTTGTCTCAAACGAAAGAAGAAAAAAAAAAACATCCATCGCTGGAGAAGAGGCGTCATTTAAAGCTTTTCGCGAGCCTCGACAAGACAAAGAGCGAGCTGGTGCAGCTGGCAGCTTCACCTGCAGCTTCGGAGAATTGCCGCCGCGGCAGTTGAACGGGTGTACAGACGCAGGGGAACAATCGTCGAGGGAAGGGAAGCAGGGAATATTGAGGATGTCAATAGGGCGCGATGCGGGAACAATATCAACTGGGCTGGTATTGTTCTCGTCCGCTCGATCGGCGCCGTTGCCAAGACCGGCTGTCCATGGCCGACGCCGGGAAATTACGAGGTCGCATTTTCACACTTTCTCCAAAGGAGACTTGATTGGTTAACCGACCCCTACGGTAACCTTCGGTGGTCGCGCCTTAGCGCGACCCCGCCAGCCATCCGGTCAGGTCAGCCATCCGGTCAACTTTTTAAATAATTCATTACTTTACCTTTAACGCGTATTTACTCAACAACAACATGGCCAAATTCAATGCAAATACGGAGAGTCGAATCAAGCAGGCTATCTGCGCGTTGAAGATCCAGAAAAAACCAAATATCTTAAAGACTGCGCGAGAATTTAATGTTCCTCGCACGACACTACAATCTCGCTGGCAGGGTCGACCATCTCTAAAGAATTGAGAACCAACCAACCTTAAGCTGAATTCATTGTAAAATAAAGCCCTTTGCCGTTATCTAGATACCTTGGAGAGGTATTAAATTAAACCTTTAAGGCGAATAATTAAAGCAGCGGCCAACGCGATCCTTAAAGCAAGTTATAATAATCTAGAGACCCCTGTACTAACTATTAGACCTAAATGGCTTCAATGCTGGCTTCAACGGCATCTATAATATAAGAGATGATGATTCCAAGCAATTAAACTTGATCGCAAGCATGCAGAGGATTGACAGCTTCTATCCCAGTGGTTTAAGGACCTAGAAGAGGTTATATTAAAGTATAGGATCGCGCTAGAAGATATCTGGAACTTTAATAAGACAGGCTTCCAGATTGGCATTAGCAAGGACCAATGGGTTATTACACGAGATATAAAGACTAAGAAGCCTTATATTAGTATTAATTTAGAGCAAGAATATGTGACAGTTGTTAAGGCTGTTAATGTAGTTGGCTGGCATGCACCCCTGCTTGTTATTTGCGCTGGTAAATGTATCCTGCGTGGCTGGTTTGATGTTACTGAAATTGATAACTTTCATCTTGGAGTCTCTGATTCTGGCTATATTAACGATCAACTTGCATTTTAATGGATACAGCGATTCTGGCGCGATACAAAGAAATATCAGAAGGGGGCCTACCAACTTCTTATATGTGATGGCTATGGATCCCACTGTACAAAGGAATTCGTTGAATTTTATAAAGAACAGCATATTATTCTATTCTTCTTGCCTCCGCATACAAGCCATATCCTGCAGCCGCTTGATGTTGGTGTATTTCATGCATTTAAACACTGGCATTCAGAATTCGTCGTTGATGCAACCTACTCTGGATGCGAGAACATCAACAAGATCGAGTTTTTTCATGCCCTTGGGGCGATTCGCTATAAAACTCTTAAGAAGCGCACTATACAGCATGGATTTTAAGATACTGGCATATGGCCATTTAACCCAGAGGCTGTTCTACGTAATATACCAGAGTTTGCGCATCCAGAGACCCCCCCAGAGTTAAGCAGTGATAATTTAGTAGGAAGTACACCAAAAACTGCAGCAAGATTCTATTCTCTTGGTGAAAGACTTTATGCTATACAGGATCTTCAAGAAAGGTCGCGAGCAGAGCTAGAGGCTGTTATTTATGGTAGTAAGCAACTTGCTGCATACGTGGAAACTATGGAGGTGGAACTAAAGCGCTTTACATAAGGTGCTAGAGATCACGCAGACCAAATTGCTTTATCTAAGCGCCATATACACAAAGGAGGCATCGTTTATAGTGCAGAGGTTAATAATATGAAGTGGATTAAGTTGAAAATCGATGAGGAGAAAGAAAATAAGAGGTGGAGGATGAGATATCATGGTGTGATGGTAGCTCTTATGGACGACCTTATTAGACGAGGAATAGTGCTAAAGAGGCAGCGACGATCTCGGCAGATAGTAGAAGAGTAGAGCTCTTATCTGCATCTAATTTCAATGTATTTACTTCAATATTGGTTGAGATATTGGTCATTGAATAGCTTCAATTTAAAAAGTTGACCGGATGGCTGGCGGGGTCGCGCTAAGGCGCGACCACCGAAGGTTACCGTAGGGGTCGGTTACCCGATATGGGAGTCAGCCATCAAGGCGATCAGCTAAGAGTTGGGCTGTCTGCCAAGCTATGGGACCATGGGAACATCTCCAAGCACATCAGGGTGAATGGATCTATCAGGTTACTAGCATCTAGTATCTCGTAGAGTTAAAGCAAGTGCTGCGGGGAGAATGCTCCTGTGTGAACTGCGTAGTCCGCACTATAAGAACCCATGCAACTTATGTGCCATTGGGAGCTTTGGAATCAGCGCCGTGGAGTCCGGCAAAAGAACTACGGAGATGAAGAGAGACGAAACATTGGTCCGGATCTGTAAGCCGTCAAAGACAAGTCAGTTTTTGAGTTGAGAGCCAAGTAAAACGCGGGGTAATAGACTCGCAACCGTTCCATGGTGATACCTCTGATCTACCTACCGCGGAGAAAAGACAAGCAATACGAGGGCGTGGCGTCGTCCCTGCATGCAGCTCCCGATCCTCTCGCACCACAAATGCAGATCTTGGTTGGACCTTTGTTCTTTCTGTAAATGCCAGCCCCCGCCTGGCTAATCAATCATGTCACCGTCAGTATGGGACGTCAAAGTTTCCATCAGAGGTGTGCCCCCTAAAACCCCATTGGCTTTGCCAATGGTTGCTGCATTCTTGACACGGGACCCGTACTCTACGACGTGACTCACGCGAAATTCCTCCCCCGCGAGTTCAAAGTATCTGTTGATTAGTTTGTTTGGTGTCTCTGAATTGTTGTGAGCTAGCGAGCTAGTCAGTCCTGCTCTGGAACAACCACACGACGGGCAGTTAGATATAGAGAGAGAAATACATACGAATGCAATAGTCGCCATTGTATCGAGCGCTTCGTTCGGTTTCCCAAACTGTGTTTCGAACCCCAGGAGACACATCCATTCAGGACTCTCGAAACCATCGCCAGTCTCAACTACGCAGGCGCGCAATGGAGACGTCTCATCAACACGGCTGAGACTCGGATGGCCATCCGCAATGGATACATTGACGCGAACTGTTGCGATGAATCAGCGCGCTAGTTGCTAAGTACATAAGGCGAGTGACCACTAGTGCAGCCATAGGGGATGATTATACTTCCAGGAACTTGCGCGCCACCCAGTCGTGCGCAGATTAAAGGAACCATGGTTGATGGCATAGTCGACCTATACCGATCGATTAGGAATTGCACAGGCGATAAGATCCCTCAACGCCATGTTACATAGTCCCAGTCTGCCGGATATGGATACTCAACTTCCTATATTAGCCACGAGGGCTAATCTTGCGTGGTGGCTTGACATCTAGTGTGGGGTTCCCCAATAATTAAACCCGTTGCGCGATAAGTGTTAGGTCCATATTATTGAGTAAAAATGTGGTTCGAGAATTAATCTCCAGCAGTCCATGCTTTGCCGGAACGAACGCATTGAGCGATGACTGCTAAAGCTACCTATGCTATAGTCATGTATGCTCAGAAGCCAGCTTGGACACGCCGGTTTCATTGTCGCGAGACTCCCAACTCCAGAGGTTCTAGGAACCATGGCGCCGGCGAAATCTAGATCTTGGTGTACATCGCCGCGACCGGTCAGCTCTGGTTTGGCTCATGGTCCGGGTCCCATCCGTTCCGTGGTTGAGTAGTATGAGCCCATGGCGCCGGAGGCTAATCACGCGCCGTGTTTTTAAATACATACCCAAGTAGCATACATTAGTTCCACGGCGCCAAGGCTCAGGAATTTGAGTGTGATAAATTAGGTATCTTTCGCCGCAGGCGTGGCACAACCATGAATCTGGACGCAACCGGGTGTCGATCCAATTTGGTGGCATCAAGGGTGATTGTAGTCAGTCCACTTTTTCCCATGGCATTGCTAAACAGTAGCAGGGGCGTCAGTCGGTCTCTTGACCATATAAAGAGATACAACAGACGCCGAGACTCCCAGGGCTCCAGGAAAAAAGAAAAAAAAGAACAGCTCACCCGTCTCGAGCACGAAAAATCTAGATCACAAAATGCGCCATCTTGCCGTATATTCACTAGGGGCACTGTCCTGTGCCGACATAGTTTATTCGGAAGCAATCAGCCAAATCTGCAACGCCATCAGCGGCAATTTTGCATGCAGCGCCAAGATTACTCTTCCAACATCGGCCGAGGCAATGTATTGCCCGAACAAGTTCTTCGAGGTAAACCTTGAACATGATTTCCTTTTGCCGTACGTCCTGACATTGCCGCTAGACGGACCCGTGTAAGACAAAAACGACCTATCGGTATCCGTGTCCGACCTGGAGGAAACCCGGGCGCATGTGCGATGGATGGACGTGCGTACCTGGTGGGTTATTCCGCAGGGATGAGATGCAGCATGGACATTGATGAGTGCTGCAGGTACCCGAGAAACGTGGGTTGATGTTCCGTGTGGGATCGATATCAAGACGAGAGACGTCGGGCTGTGCGATGCGGTGCAGTCGGAGCTCCAGGTCAACCCGGACCTCCTGACCAAGGCCGCGGCAATGTGCGACTGCATTCCGAGGGCGCTGGCGCTCAGTACCGATGGTTCGCTGCAAGCAACGGATGCAATTTCCGATGCCTCATCCGCGACCTCTGGTTTGTTGGCTGTGTATGCTGAGCTTCAAAAGGTGTGGTGATCCACCCATGGGGAAATCGAAGCCGACACTGAACTTGGGACATCAGTGTGTCCTGGACAAGGGGTTTGATATCCAGGACAATAGGAATAGCCTGATGAACGGTGGCGATCTATCTGCAACGGATGGGGCCATATTCTTCAAGGCTGCAGAGGCGAGTTATGCTCGAGGGCTGGAGAATACCAGTTCTAATTGACGGCAGATTGACTTGGCCACTTACATCAAGTTTGCTGGGGCCGTCGGAACTTGTGTTGCCGGATGTGACGTCAACGCTATAAAGTCATTTTTCCTTGACTACTTTGAGCAGTCACGAGAAGAGATATCAAGCCAGCTACGGGGTATTCTCGATCCGTGGACCGCGAGTTTCGGAGAGATTCAGGCTATGCTACAGACGCTGGAGGCCTCTGTCGAGACAATCACAGCCTCGGCTAGGGAGGTGCAGAGTAGGATCAGCACACTTGGCGCACCAGCATGTACGGACGCCGCTGGATGTGCAGAGTCAACCCTGAACCAATTCAACGATCAAGGTATCTTACATTGCGTTCTGTCGACAGGTACACCACGTGCACCACTAACCTTTTCCAAGTCACGCAAACCATACAGTTACAACTGTCGTTATTGCAGGATACCATTACAGTTTCCGACGCAGTCTCGACAATCTCGAGCCTTTCAACCACTGTTAGAAACGCAGTGGAGGCCGCGTCGACGCCGTTAACGGAGCAGGAAATCATCAGGATCGTCACGGAGGGCAGAATAAAGAAGCTCGCGGATATCATACAAGTCTTCAAGTTCCCCGAGGACTTTCGAAAGCTCATCAGCGATCTTCGATACACCATCCCTACCGTCTCGCAATTCTCAGTGATACTCACCACTCGAGCGCAGGCGATCATCGGTAATATCACAGATGTCGTCTCAGATTCATGGCTCCAACAGGCGGATGTATCCAGCGACGCAGCACGCGCTCTGCGTCAAAACATTGCCACAATCCAAGACGCATTTCGTGGCCAAGTACTGCCGGCCATCACGGACTTGCAAACCAAGATCAACGCAATTACAGGGATTTTATCCTCTTTACCCTTCAGTGGGAAGCCTCCAACCATCGATGCCAAAGTCGCCAGCTACCAGCGGTGGAGCCGAATCGTGACGAATATGCCATGCTCACGATGGGCAACGAAGGAGTATTCTGTACAGGGTTACAGGGGCTCGTTTGGGTATCCTCAGTTTTATAGTTGTTCACTGGAGGCGACAGTGCCGTGGCCCAACCACCATATTCCTTTCGTTAAAATAACATTCCAGTAACTTTCCAGAAAAGCAAAAAAAGAAAAAAGAGGGAGCCGAAAGATCAGGTACTGTCTAGGTTTGTTCTTTGCACTATATCCATGCACCAGGGCCGTATTATGGCAGTATTTACACTGTTGTAGTTTCCGCTTCGGTTACGTAGCTATTTACCTCTCCAAAGCCTTGGTGCGTGGAGTTTGCATCGTCATGTAATCTTCAAGCATAGTCAATTACTTGCTAACTCTAATCAAAAGTTTTGTTAACCCTGGGTTGTGTTGGGCTGTACTGTCCATGAAGCGTGCTGCTCTCAATTCCAGACCCACGATGAGTACTCTGACATAGAAGGGCGGTAATAAAGGACTGTTAGCGGACCTTAATAAAAAGTTAAACTCTCACTTGAAACCTATTTCTCTAATCAAGGATTGTGCTACACCTGTTGTATCCATAATGGAGAGGGTTATTATAGCTTTAATCCATCGCATTCCTTCAAGATCGTCTGACAATACGATCGGATTTGTGCAATCCACAGGTGCCAATAAACCCGACCCAGGTCCATTAGTAATTAGGCCATTCAAAGGAGGCGTCTACACGTTGGTCGCCAGTGGCTGGTCAGACCACCTGGCACCGCGACCAGTTTCCCAGTACAATCCGGTCCGAAATCAACATCTCGAAAAGGCTTGTTTGGTCGATCAGTACTTACTCACTCATCGCCTCGAGTCGCTTGAGGCAGAGAAGCACGACCGAGCATTGATGTGCGTAACCTACTGCCAGGATGTCCGACTTCGTCTAGGGTGACATCCAGCGTCTGTACCGCCTATACGTCATCACCGATTTGAGGTGTCTCGCGACCTCCCGCAACCCCTGTAAGACCCGTAAGCGCTAATCCGGAATCAATCATGGTAGGTGAAGGCGGCCCGCGGGGGTGGGGGGGTTGTAGACGACCAATTTGGAGTCAAAGTTCAAAATCACCGCCCTGCCATTGCTCCCAACGCGTGCATCGTACGATACCGTCGTGTAGACCTTACTGCTTTCTCCAGTGAATTCCAGAGGCTCTTGAGAGATAACATAGCGCCTCGATTTGTCTGTCTTAAGGATTTTTATGGTGATGGTCGGTTTCATTTTCAGGAAGATGAAGTATGGGGAGAAAGTACAAGCAAGGAGGTTAGTTGTTCGAATCGAGCAGATGGGGATCGAGGAAAACTGATACATTTAAGTAGTAGAATGAGCATACTGCGGTCGACTCGGCACGTTCCCTCCACCTCGGCGTGGTTCGGGAGACCAACCGCGCTCTCGGAGAGTAGAGCAGCATATGAGAGATGACAAGATGCTGAATGGTAGGGTCCTCTGTGCGCCTGTGATACTGAGGGCTTCTGAACCGTGCGTCGCGCCACTAGGTCTTACGACCAAGCTGAAGCGGATCTGTCACCGGATGTAGAGAGACTGGCACAATAGGCTAGCAAGATAGCAATGGCCAGCCCTAACCCGCACTCCACGCGATAGGTTCGGCCGCCGCAGATCGACTGGCTATCTTCTGGACCTCCATCGGATTTTGTTCTGTGCCCTCTCAAATCAGGAGGAATAATCGATATGTCTTGTTAAGCAAGGGGCATCCTACCTAGTACTGTAAGCTCTTGCCAGAGAATGAAGATGGTAGCCGATTCCGGTGCTTGGCCGAAGCTCCCCGTGAGCATTAGGCTCGCTTACATGTAGACTTACATGCGCCTTGGCTGAGTGTTTAGCTTGTGTTCAGGCTGCGCACTGTCCACGAGATATTCTGCAAGTCCCGCTATTCTTCTACCAAGTCAGCTATTACTGTTACGCGAGGGATAGATTAACTAGGACTAGCCCGGATCTCACCTGTAGAGACACAGACAAGCAGCCCTCCCATAGACACGGATGGTGACCGTAACATGACCCCGCACTGAGAGGCTTTGGCTCGTGTTGACGGATATGGCGAAAGTTTAGACTCCGTCACTAGCATCTTTAGGGTGTACAGTAGTTCCTAGATTGCTGATCAATAAGAAAACAGGCGCTGTTGTGGAGGAAGATTAATTAACAGATGGCACAAGGCACGATATGCAGACCTGAACAGGCGTTGCTAGGACTGTCTGCAGGTAAGTCAAGGTAAGGACCTCTACATGGAGATGCCCCCCTGCTCTTTGGTCTGGAAATCTAATGTGATCTTATAAAATCAGGTCAAGAGTCAAGGGACGGACGAGATGGATCTATTTCTATTATTCACTCGATTCCAACGCATTTCCGAAGTAGCATTGTCCTGTCTCACGGATTATACAGCGTCTTCCCTCCGACCTTCCGCCGTCTCGAATTGAGGAAGAGGTAGATCACATGCTGCGTAATTGCAAGAACAAGACCCGCAGAGACCAGGGCGATCATTATAATAAGGCCGGTGTGGTACCTGGAGGGTTGATATCAGAACCCGATCTTTCCCCTATGTCTCGGAAGGGAATGTGGCCACTTACGTCGGCGAATCATCCGCTCGGAAGATCTGCGTTCCTGCTAGTAATCCGGAGATGGCGCTCATGACCCCTGAATACTCTATTAGTATTTATCTCATCAAGTGCACGTATGATACCCTCGGACGATAAACTCACACATGCTACAAAAAAGCCCAAGTTAGCACCAAGTTCAGTTAAACCGTACGACGGATACAGGAATGAGACACTCACGAAATCGCAATACTCCTCTCGGCCTGATCTTCACAATTCAACTGCACCCACACATTATGCACAGGATGATAGCAGACCGCAAACGCATTAACAACCGTCCACAGCCCAAACCGGCTCCAGCGGCCCGCATGCGGGAGGACGCAGCGCGCGACGAGGAGCACGGTCAGGTACGTGCATATCGCGCAGATGACTGTCAGCCCGCGCCGTTTCGTGCGGTCGCTTAGCCACGCGATCCCGAAGACGATTGGGAGCGTTAGCGATGCGCCGATTGCGCTGAGGGCGTTGGCTTGGACGCGCGTGAAGCCGAGGGACCTGCATTGGTATTAGTGGTGGACTTAGGAAGGGGGGATGCGTGGGGACATGGGATGCGGACATGATGATACTCGGCGTATACGTCGTAAGAGGACTCCACGTCGCGAATACACACGCCGTAGAGATGAAATGCGGCCAGCGGCGGTAATTACGAACTGTCTTCCTAACGACAGCCAGCGGGATCCCCGAGCGCGGCTCGCTGTCTGCGGATGGTCGGTTCTCGAGACCCTGCCGGGCCGTCAGGATATACTGCTCTCTGTCTGAGAACCGAATCAGGCCGTTTAGGAACAGCGGTCGCGGGCGCTGTGGACTCGTCGGGAGGACGAGGAGGAGGAGGCCGGAGACGAGCATTGTTGCGATTCCTTCGACTGGGTTCGTTAGCAGCGGCCACCAACCATCCTCAGAAACCATCGACACCTGGCGCCAGGAAGCGAGAGACCTACTCAAGAAGATATACTTCCACCCGGACATCCCACCACTCCCATGCAACCTCAAAATCCCCGCCCCAAGCAGCGGCGAAATGGCATTCCCGCCAAACATCCCGAAGAACAAGATCGCGACGCGTTTGCCGAGTTCTTGCGGGGTATACCACGTCGACAGCGTATAGATGGATCCAGGGATATACCCCGCCTCCGCGAAACCCAGCAGCGTCCGCGTAGCGAGGAACCCGCCTCGGTTACGCAGGAAGACCTGTAGGGTGGCGATGAGGCCGAAGACGAAGACCTGCGCTGGGATCCATTTGCTGGGGCCGATCTGGTATCGTTATTGTTGTTAGCCCGTGATCGAGGTAGGCTGGTATGGCTTTCTCCAGTGAGGACGTATAACCGGGGTGGGTGGGTGGTTGCGGCCTCACCTTCTGCAAGAGCATATTCGACGGAATCTCCAGGACAATAATCCCCATGAACATAAGCTGATTTCCCAGATTGACCGTATTCTGCGTGATGCCGATATCAGCCGTGAACCCGCCTGTGAGCGCGCTGGCGAGGTTCATCCGGTCGAGCTGGAACATGATCATTCCGAAGCAGAGGAGGGGGAGGACCGAGAGGTCGATTCTGGGACAGATTTAGCCGAGTCCAATTCAATTGGCAGGTTATAGTAGCTGAGCATGGCCACGAGGCGAGGTTCTTACTTCAGTCGTGCGCGCCGCTCCTCCTCGGGAGCCCAGTCCCGCGAGACCGAGACTGAGACCGAGGCGGATTCGGAGTCATGCTCGCTGGCTTCGAGTTTGGAGGGGTCGATTGACATGCTGAAAATGTAGAGAGTCTCAGGTAGAGAAAGTTCCCGACGTTCACATTATCCGGAATAGTATATAAGAGTGGCTATTTGCGCGGCTCGGGATTTGAAATGCTGACCGTGGAGCTGCTGAGCTCGCACAACATGCACTCCAAATTGCGTGATGGGTGGGACATTTCTGGGTTTCTGATGGGAGTAGCCTAGCGTACCACATTCCAAGCTGTAATCTCGCGTTGTCAGGATTGTAGTCTGGTCTTGGGAAGATTGGCAACTGTTGATCCGTCTGTCCGGTACGCTCGTTATAGCGTCATAGTTGCATGCCGAAGGAAAATAGATTAATCTACCGGGACTAATCTAGCACGGTAGATGCTCTAAGCCTAATGCATATTAATCTACAGTTTAGACGCTCTCCCACGTTCCAGGCCCCTGGCTGCCTCCTCATTTGCCCGTTTCCACATGCGGATGCGCCTCTGGTGGCTCGCTGCGAACCTCTCCACCCATGTTGGGTCGAACTTCGGTAGACGTCGACCGGGTTCGCCTTCTTTTGGCTCTGTCGCCAATGTGCGGAGCAGCTCGAAGTACTTCTCGAAATCAGGGCTGATGAGCGTGAACTTTACACCATCGCCTCTTGCTGCTATCCTCTGGGCTTCCCAGTCTTTCTGCTCCTCGAGAGGTGGTAGTTTTGCTTTCCCAGCGAAGACACGAGCAGCGAGGACAGCCTGCCACTCAAAGACTTTGAAAGTAAACCCCGCAGCAACAGCTCCAATGAAAGCAAGCGTGGGATCTGGTTGGTGGAAGATATGCAGGTACAAATCTGGCACACGGTTGTTGCGGGTAGGGACCGTGGGCAGGAACGGCAGCGTCCAAGTATATCCGGTTCCCAGAATGATATGGTCGACATCAGGGACCGATGTGCCGTCCTCGAAGTGCACCGTCCGTCGACTACCAGTCCCCTCAATGCGGGAGATCGGCGGCTTTCGCTGGATCTGAGGATGTTTGAATGCCTCATCGCCAAAGTAGCCGTTGTAGTTCCCACGAACGACGGCGTAGATCGGGCCCTTGGCGATCCCGACCAGGCTTACGGCTGTGTCGGCTCCTGATACCGATGCGCCGACTGTAAGTACCCTCTAGACAAAATAAGCGTTTATCGCGGCAAGCATCTGGGTCTGTCTGTGCTCACCTTTCCACGATACGTTTCCGGATGTCGGAATCCTTTCGTGTGAATGACGCTCCCTGGCGCCGCAGCTGCAAACTCCTTGAGACCCTCGATGTGTGGGACATATGGCACGGTGTAGTGGCCCGTGGCAACAACAACCGCGTCGAATTCTTCCTGCCACCAGTAATCCTTCTCCAGGCCGGGTGTCTGCTTGCGCAAGGTCAACACCCACTTGCTTTCTCCATCACCACTCCGCTTCTCGGCGTTCTCCACTGTCGTGTTGTACTCGACCAGTCGGCCATAGCCCTTGTCCGTTACTAGGGACTCAATGTACTTTTGAATGACCGTATGATGCCGAAACGGCGTATCTGGTCCATGGAGCCTCAGCGAGGCGGCGCTTCGGACCTCTGGGATGGGCTCCTTGGAGAATCGCATAATGTCCTCGTCAATGTTCGCTTCCAAGGCGGGATACACAGGGGTATCATCAAAGCGAGGCTGCTCCGACCGCTGAAAATATCCCGGCAGCTCCCCTGGTGCACCAACAGGCTGATCCGCCGTGCGAGCCGCAAGCGCATCGAAGTCTGTCAGCGGTGCTGGCTCTTCCTCATCGTATATCCTGGTGGTCTGTTAGCCCGTCTGGTTCCACGTTTTCACAAGGACATTAAACACACCAGCAACCACCGGCCTTCTCCCTCCTCTCAAATACCACAATCCGATCGAAAGCCTGTTCTTGAGCGAAGGCGTCAATGGCAATTGCTCCCGCCGGGCCAGCGCCGATGATGGCGACACTTTTGACACGAGGCGCCATTGTGAGGTGAGCTGAATCGATTGCGTGGAAATTCGAGGAAAGAGCGCAAGGCGACGATTCGCATAGAGCCACCTTATAAGCTGTGTTCTCTGGTCGTCCGTCGAATCATGGTCGTCCAGTGCGTCGGGATTTGAAAGATGCTACCATATCGCGCTAAAAAGGCGTCATCGCCCCATCCACGCGGCCCCCACTGGCGGGGGCGACCTACGATATCTACACCTCGCTTGACGATCGCTTTTCTGGCCATCTCAGTCAATGGAGAGTCGCACCCCGCGGTCGGCTGTGGTTGTCGTCCTGGATTTCTCTGAAAAAATTAGGCTCAGCTAAACAGCACCCGCCGGTCACCCTCCCAGTCAAATTCAAAGTCCTCCCAGAACGCCGTAAAGTCCAGCCCCGGAACTTCATCTGCGATTGGGATAGTCTGGCCCGGTATCACTGCACCATTGGCCAGTGGTAGCAACGTGGAATTGCCATTGCTCTGTGCGAAATAGGTTGGCTGGTTGAGAACCGCATCCAAGCTAGATCGGACGGACTGCAGTCCCTTCCTGAAAGTATCGGCGTCGCTATCCCGGTTTGGTAGGAAGTATTCGAGGTGAGCGGCAAAGACGCTGAGGTTTTGTATTACTTCTGAGCGTGGGAAGGGCGTAACTTCACCAGGTGGCGGAGGGTTGTGCGATCGATGGAGCAGTTCTTTGGAGAGTGTAGCGGCGGCGGGGAGACCAATATAGGAAAACTAAGCCAGAGTGATAAGTGTTAAGCGATCAATTGAAGGAGAAATACCTACATCGCAGATAAGAAGGTGATTGACATGTCCCGTCCGAAGCTGCTTGGAGATTGCATCCAGGAGCACCGTCAAAATTTGCCGCGATGTCTCGACGAGCGACGCAGGTGTTTCCCCAGTGAGCTTTGCAATGGCCTGAGAGAGGACGAGCTCCGAGTAGAGGAACTCCAGGTGTAACGAGGCTGCCATTACAGATGTATGCTTGTTGTCAAGAGACCACTGCAAGAAGTCCGGAAGTCTCATCCGCATCTGATTCGCCTCGTGGCGGATTTTTCTGTGCAGCATACAGCGTTAGCAGCATCTCGAAAGGACCAGTCTGAGTCACGCACTTTACCATCTCGTCTATATTCTCCACTGTGTAGCTGAGTGATACTTCCAGGATCATTTCTCGCAAAATATATGAGAGCAGAGTAGCGCGCGGTCGGGAGCACTCGTGGCCAACGTGGTCCTGCGTATCCCAGCCATCTGACCCAAGCCGCTGGATGGCTGCATCGCGAACCGGGGCATCGGCGACAACATCTGACCAGTCAAGGTCCAATGGAAACCGAAAATTGCAGTAGCGACTGCAGATGCGAGGAGGGCGGCCCATGATCGTCGAATTATCCTTGTCCATCGCGTATGCACAGACCATGGCTCGAGCGCGGATTTGAGACAGGAAGAATGGGGCTCGCTCGTCGATTTTGCCTTGGTGGAGGCCGAGAGCAAACACTAGATTTGCTATTTCGCCTTGGGCCTGCCATGATCTGTAATCTATGTCGCTTGGTGAGCTTCAGATGAAGGTAGATGGCAACAGCACTTACCAGCAGACCCATGCATCTCAAAGAGAAACACGGTACGTTGCATGGTCGCCCAAAGGAGCGGGTCGTTGATCGCCCCCAGCTTATAACAGAATTGAACACACATGTCGCTAGCTGCCATGGCGATCTTGCGCAGCCCATGCTTGTCCTTTCCCGGCATCCCCTCGCGCTTCAGCACAGACTCGTTCTGGTTGATTTGATACGTCGCGCATCCAAGAAGAGCAAAGACGAGCCCAATCGTATCCCATCTAGCTGCGATGAGCCCAACGTATTCGGAAAGCGTCATCTCGGGGTGTGTTTCGATTTCCCTCCCAGTGTTTTGGAAGATGGTCCGCGACCAGACAACCAGATGGGCATGTCGGCTGTTCGCACCGGCTCCATTAAGCGCCTCTCGATATGATGATTTCAACAGCGCCAGTGATTCCCGCATTAGATGGGGACTGTACACGGAGCCATCGAAGACGTCAAAGCGAAGGTCAATCACCTCCGCGAAAAGAGAGAGGTGCTCGAAAAAGGCGAGAATCTGCGCCCCAATCTCAACGTCCTGGGGGTCCACGTGCGGAGGACAGGTGTCGCTCAGCGAGTCCGCCTGCGATGCAAGACATTGCGAAACATCATCAGACGCTCTCGACCCCGTTAGCGGCGTCAAGAATCCCGAATCAGCAACGCTTTCTCCGCTTGGGTGGGTTTGTCGAGAACCCCGTGAAACGACCGAAGGTGCCCTTTCCACCCAGTCGGGAAGTTCACATCGATCGTTCGGTGTAGCGCGTTCAGCGGCGGACGAATTTTGTTTGGCGCGGGCCTGCTCCTTCCGCTGACGCGTGTCTCGAGGCCGGGTCAGCGGGCACGGGTGGTACACGCACTGCTCGGCGCGGTTCCTTGCAATACATCGCTGGCAGACCGGAGTAGTGTGGTCGCATCGAAGTTTCGAAGTGCGACATGGCTCGCAGGATGGCTGTTGGCCGTTTTTTCGAAGGGTGGCCATCGAATTTGACGATCTCCAAGATGGGGAAGTGGAGAGGAAATTTCGGAGAGGCTCATCTCGTCTGGCGGGGAAAGAGCGACACGGGCCTCTTTCCAAATCGCGTCTTGGCAGCGCCTGGCACGCCACGCATTCGTTTGGTCTGGGTCTTGCCATGCTCTTCGAGTAAGCGGGCTATGCTCTCCCAGCTACTACTTGACTGGCTATTTAAATTGTTACCTGCGCCAGATGTATGACAAGGGGCTGACATGCGCACAACTTTACTAGCTAGAATAGTACCCAGAGCAAGTATATATATATCCCCCCTTAATACGTTTGCAAGAAGAACCCAGCGAAAGCAACACCCAAACCCAACCCAAAATTCCAGACCCTACCAACACCAGCTGTTCGAGGAACGGCCGCATCAGTGGGCGTATCACTCGCAACAACATTGCCGTCCGTGGATGTCGCTATAGTTTCACCCCCGGTCTCACTCGGAGACTCACCCGCGGATTCCGACACGGTAGCTGAAGTTGACGTGCTTGTTGTCGTACTTGTAGTAGAGCTCTTCGGCGGCTGAGCGATACTGAATCGCCCACTGACGTACCACGGCGCGGCGTCTTCCGGTAGCTCCCCGCGCGGGACATCATCGATGTACACAGCCAGGCTCAGGTCGAGATATTTGGTCGAGAAGCCGAAGAGCTCCGTGGGCTTCGTCAGGTTCCAGACTATCGCATGTATCAGCGCCTCGCAGCTCCGAATAGTACTAAAATTTTGGCTTTCAAGCAAAGGAAATACACGGGGGGCAGAGGGAGGGCACCATACCATAGCTCGTCGCCCCCTCGGGAATCGTAATATCCAGCTTCCGGCACTCGGTATTGATCATATACCCCGTACATGTCCACGTATCCGGCAGCAGCGAATGGATCTGTCCGACGTGGCCATTCCGGTTTCCCGAGAATTCGATCGCGAGCGGCCCGCGCGGCGGAGGGGTCCATTCGACGGTGTAGATCTGGTTTAGCGTGATGATTTCGCCGCTGGATGGGCGGAGGAGGGAGGGTGTCGCTGGGTCCGGAGGAGCGGTTGTGGTTGTGGTTTGTCCGGCTGCTGCTGTGAGGAGGAAAGAGATGGCGAGGCCGATTGAGCTGAGTTGGAGGCCCTTCATCCTGACGTGGAAGTTAAGTCCCTGTTGAGCACGCGAGCAAGCTGCGACGCAGCCTTGTGGGGGTAGGGCGCGTCTTTATCTCCGGCTCTTCGGCGTCGTCGCCAAGGGCCAAGATGGAAAATACGAAGCGCGCCGCAGGCACGAACGAGCGCAGGATGGGATTGGACAGGTGATGCTAGGGCTCGATGCCAAGTTACCAGGCAGACATATATCGCATTTCGGACCATGATAACAAAGAAGGTTGGCGCGGGCTCATCCGTCGACCCGTACAAGCCTGCTGAGATATTGAAGAAACAATGCCGGACGATGGAGATGAGCAACCACTCGGTGCAGATTTCTAATATAGCGTCCTTTCATGTGTGCAAGGTGACCTGCCAGACGCATCGCCGGGCTGCACTCTCAGATTATGCACCGATTTTCCAAGCTGCGCCCTAGGCTTTCCCAGATAGGCAAGTCTGGTTATGTCGGGCAGATATTTCCTCAGGTTTGAGCGGTATTTTCTGGAACGAACAACCAATGCTGTTTCTCCACTACGTGGCGAGGAGTCACTCCAAAAGACACTTCCTATCATTCGGCGGACATATCCCAGCGGATATGGATTATACTGGGACGCTGGCCATATCGCCAGTGCCGGATACCGTTCTCGGATTTGCGGACATTGCACCATGACTTTGTGAGCGGAAGCGCGGATATTGGACTGTCAATGACGGATGGATCTAGGTGATCGTTTCGCCGAGACCATCCATGCGAATGAATGGCACGCGCGCTGAATTCCGCTCGGGTCGAATGCACGTACGTACCATTTGCGAGCTCGAATCCCTCGACAGCTATCTCGAGAGGGCCAATGTGGCGCTCGATCCCTGGGATCACTTCTACGCCTTCTACAACCTGCTCCCTCCCGGCCTTCAGAATCGCATTGAAGTCGACTACACAACGCCGAGAGAGGAAGTCATTCGCCGAGGAATGCAAGCAATTATCAGTACGATGCACAACTTATACTAGTATACATCATCACTCTTAGACCCCGACAGGCCCCACTATCTGGGAGCACGGCGCGGGGATCTAACACGCGCGGTTCGGGGTTGCGTGTGGCTTATGATGCTTCGCAGCAAGGGGGCCGGTGCCTCCCTTGTTCGCGCAAGGGCCATCGTCATCGTCGGTTCACGCGTAATAACCGTCGCAGCTGGCCATGTCACCGACAGGACAAATCATAGCTAGTGGTGGGTGAAGGACAGGTTTGTGGTCGGACAGGTATGATGTTCTATGAGAGACTTAATGCAAATCTATTGTGTTAGCTGAAGTGTTATAGGGCCGGTTGGATACATAGTATCTTTCATGTTTTCGCTGTGGAATGTCCGTACAAGCTCATCGTCATGCAGTTACATACAGTAGAGGAAGCGCACCAAGAATAGATCCCCACATTTCGGGGACAAGATGGACCCGGGTCGGGAGACTGCTCGTCACCAATGGTCGCTCCGGAATTGCCTGAGATCCTGGGGTCAGCGAGCTCGGTGAGGTCGGCGAGGTGTGCTCGCAGCCAGTGTGATTCGTTGGTTGTGTTGACTTGGAGGTGGGTTCGTATCCCACCGCTCTTTTGGTTGTCCCACCCTGACAAATCAACCATGGATGGCTTCACGTTGGAAGCCCATCGAACTCGATTATTAATCCACTTTCCACCCCCGGCAATCGTCTGTACCATAAATACCCCTGTCAAGCTGGGCAGATGCGGACAGTGGAAACAAATATAAATAGTCGTGTGGATTCGACAAGATCTCGAGATATTGCGCAATCACTCAGTCTCAGCCTCAGCCTCAAGTCAGCACTCAATCCATACTTCATCTCTTTACATCGTACTCGACTTCACCTCCACATCAAAATCAACCCACCAGCAAAATGGCCTCCCCCTTCCAAGCCTACGCCATCACAAGCGTGACCAAAGCCCTCACAGCCCTCAAATCCATCCTCCAAAAAGCCGAGGCCCACGCAACCGAGAAGAACATCCCCCTTGACACCCTCTTCAACGCGCGCATCTACGAAGACATGAAACCGCTCTCCTTCCAAATCTTCGGCGCAACCACCGACGCCGAGAAACTCATCTACCGCGCAAGCCACATCCAGCCGCCCGCCCGCCAACAAACCGACAAGACCTTCGACGATCTGTACAAGCGCATCGACGTCGCGCTCGCTGAGATCGCGAACGCGGATGCTGCGCTCATTGCCGCGAACGCGGACAAGACCTTCAAGGTGCCGCTGGGCCCGCATGAGGTGGAGTTTACGCCGGAGAAGTATGCGGTGTCCTTTTTGCTGCCGGATGTGTACTTCCATGTTGTTACTGCGTATGATATTCTGCGCAAGGAGGGCGTGCCCCTGGGGAAGCCGGATTATCTGAAGAGTTTTTTGGAGCTGTGATTGTTTAGCGGGTGTTGCATTGAATTTGAAAAGGGGTTTTTTTCCCGTCACTTAATGATCGAGTGTCAGTGTCAGTGCCGTAGTAATAGCTGCCCAGCTGGTGTTGCTGGGGAACGAGGAACCCACAACAGGCCTGGCGCCTTCTGTTCCTGGCTCTCCCCCCTCCCTCTCCCAGTCTCCCTCGTCCTCACCTCTGTGTTACCAACTTCCCACCACTACTTCGTCGTTTAAACAGTCACACCACCAAGTCTTTTATCTACAGTTATACTTGACACTACTACCGGTCTACATTGTTATCTACTCTCAAGTTCCACATCATGTTATCCGTACCTGTCAGGCTTCTACAATTCCTCGTCGCGTTTGCCATCTCGGTTCTCAGCTGTAGCATGTACGAGTACATGGCACGCAGGTATGGGCACTGAAAAGCTCATATTATGCATTGTACTTACCGCCAGCAACAAAGGTAGCGTAGACGTCGCCCTAATCTGACGGTCCATCTCCGACTCCCTTGGTTAGAGGTCTCGGGCCACCCCGACGACATCGAGGCCGCCCTAGGATTGGGAGAAGGTACGGTACAATCTCAGTTGATATTCTAGCTAGCCCCGTCAGAGTGCACTGTGCTAACGCGGACACTTCGAAACAGGAACGCTCGGATCTCCGGCCAATGAAAGTCTGCTTCGCACAGTCAGCGGCCCACTGGCCCGCGGCCAAAGATCATGCCTCTTCCTTCATCCTCGGCACACCCATTGATTAATTGTCAATCGTGGACCGCTCCGACTTCTCCGAGACAGCAACGACGGGAGTGGCTTTCTGGACGGTGGCTTCTGCCGCGGCGATCGGACCTTGCAGTGTGCCGGGGGCTTTCATATTGCGACGTTGTTTCCAGGTTAGACCGGGGGTGTCGAAGATGGTCCAGATTTCCTCGAGGGTGTATCCGCGCGTTTCGACAAAGAAGAACCAGACAGCGAGGAGCTGAAGAGAAGAGTTAGCGTGTGTTTTTTTTTTTTTCTGTTTTTCCCAGTCCTTTTTTTTTGGTCATCATTCATACCTCCAGTCCGGTGTACACGATGTATACGATATAGTACCTCCATCCGATGTTTTCGAGACCGACGGGATTGACGAAGGTGGAGAAGAAGCCGCTGATATGCATCACTCCGGTCATATACGCGACTCCACGTGCACGGATCTCGAAGGGGAGGAGTTCAGCTGGGTATCCCCACAGAGGCGTCCATCCAATGTCATACGCGCCGTTCGAGAGGAAGATGGCGACCAGCACTCCGATTGCCCAGTTTGTTCCCCCGCGTGTGCTATACACTGTATCAAAATCATGTTAGTTTACTAGTAGTTATGCCCCAATTCCATTCTTCTGCTCATGGCTAGTTTGGCGGAATTGTACTCACGTGCTGCAAATGTAGTCCACAGGATGAAGGCGAAGAACATGCCCGCCGTCGATATGATGAAGAGTTTACGCCGACCGATCTTCTCAACGAAGAACGATGCCCCGACCGCAATGACAAAGTTGTAGATGGCCAGGCAGCCGTTGATGGTCGTCTGGGTCGCGACACTTGTGATACCGATACTCAGCAGGACGGAGTGGAGATAATATTGGACCAGCCCGTTTCCGGATATCTGCAGGAAGGTCCGATGGTTAGCAAGCATCAGTCCGGAAAAGTGAATGAGCCACATACCTCAAGAAACAATCCGCAGAAAGTGGTAATAATAATCCGTCTCCGGTTCGCAGCGGTCTTGAAAAGATCCTTCCAGTGTCCCTTCTTCTTATACTCCTGATCCTGCAGAATCGCGTCTTTGATCTGCGTATACTCCAGATCAACAATGGGATTGGACGCATCACCATTCGCATGATACTTGATGAGGAAGTCCTTCGCCTCCGCACCGCGCCCATGCGAGATGAGCCACCTCGGACTCTCCGGAACAAACGCAATAAGGAAAATCTGAATGAGCGCGGGCGCCGCCTGCAGCAAACTCGGAACGCGCCACGACCACGAGTTATCAATATGCCTGGTCCCAAAAGTCGTCCAAGCGGCAATAATCGACCCCGTATACCAGGCCGTCGGGAAATACGAAAGGACCGTCCCGCGATGTTTCGGGAACGCCAGCTCGGCGAGGAGGAGCGGCGACGCGACGACGGGGAACGCGAGGCCGAAGCCGATTAGGAAGCGCGAGATGACAAATTGTGGGATCTGGTGGGCGCTTCCCTGCAGGGCTGCGCCGAGGAGTGTCCATGAGGCGCCGAAGGCGATGGCTTTGCGGCGGCCGAAGCGGTCGAGGATGGGGCCGATGAAGGGGAGGGCGACGACGGCGCCGACGGTTTGGATTGAATTTAGCAGGCCGAGGACGGGGCCGCGGGGGTGTCCAAATTCTGTGTGCGGTTAGGACACTAGATGAGGTCTGGAGCTAGAGATACTCGAAGGGGGGAGGACATACGTTCTTGCCAGCCAGGGAGCAGCTGCAGACCGTTCATGATCATCCCATCGAAGCCCTGGTACGAGCTGCTGAGGATGACGATCGGAAGCACAAAGTACAAGGACCTGAGGCCCTTGTTGTGGATCCAATCTGGGGTATACTTTGCCATCTCGCTCGAACGGTGTGCCACGTTGCGATGGAGTTGTCAATGTCAGTCTCGTTGACTTGTTGATCTTTCAACGGCACGACGAGGAGATCGACCGTTTTGTACATGATCCTCGCGTGGCCCAGTCAGAACCGTAATCGGGAACAGTAAAGCGAAGCGAACCTCGAGCTCTGGTGCCGCAGCAGCCCTAGCCGACTGGCCAATGGGACCGTGTACAGCGCTTGCCATAGTCTGTTGGTATGGTGCTTCATCTCATGCCTTACAGCCACAGCATGGCGTTATCTTGACATTTCCTCATGGTTGTTACCATCTTGTTGGGTGGAGGGTTACTGAACTCCGAAGTAGGGCCATGCAAGTCCGACCACATCTCGGAGTTTGTGGCAGATCAACTAGGAATTCTGCTACTGACAAATCTCGTCTCACAGGTCCAGGAGTTCCGAGACTGAGTAAACCGGAGACCAATGGCTGGAAATCCATTGTTTATCTCTGGCGATTGGTCACTGGGTTCACTTTGTCTCTTGAGGGAGTTAGCTTCAAGCCACCAACCGAGCATTCGGTTTCGTCTCGAGGGCGAACTTGGCCAGAGTGTTCTTCAATAGCCTGACATTGAGATATCGCACTTGGAGATGGCCGAGCAAGTTTTTGAGTCGTCTAAGGTCCTGGACGACAGTCTCGCCGGCGTCGAAGCAGTCGGGGCCGAGGGCCTCGAAGCCATCAAAGCGCTCCTCCACAGCCAACATGGCAAAGGCGAAGCCTCAAGGATTGGCGTGACCTTTGAGAACCTCTCCGTCTCTGCAGTGGGTGGGACAGAAGTGCCAGTGAAGACACTGCCCAGAGCTGTTCTCAACACCTTTGGCCCCGACCAGTACAACTTCATCCGCACACATATCCTTGATCGCTTCCTCGGGAACAAACAGTCGCACAATGCTCGAGCTCTGCTTTCAGGGTTCACCGGAATCGCCAAGCCAGGCGAGATGGTTTTGGTCCTTGGACGTCCGGGCAGTGGCTGCTCGACCTTCCTACGCGCCATAGCCAACGTCTCGACCCTCTCGCAGACGGGCGACGTTCATTACGCAGGCGTTGCTGCGCCAGACTTCCGACAGAAACACCCGCGTGAGACGATCTATCTGCCAGAGGAAGATCGACATGTCGCCTCCCTCAGCGTCCGACAGGCAATCACGTTTGCCCTTCGCACTTGCCTTCCCAGCGGCTCTCGCGACCCGGCGCTGGTGGCGAATCTGGTCGATGCGATCGCGCGGCTTTTCGGTCTTAAGCACGCGCTTGATACTCCGGCTGGAGGGGCGTTTAGCCCGGGTATTTCTGGTGGTGAGAGGAAGAGGTACGCTAACTTATCTTTACCATCTGCGATGGCTGACCATTTATCTGTAGATTGTCAATTGCGGAACTGTTCGCAGCGGGATCCTCAGTCCAGTGCTTCGACAACTCGACTCGCGGCTTGGACTCGTCAACCGCTCTCGACTTTGTCAAGGCTCTCAGGGTATTGACAAATGTGGGCCAAAAGACGAGTTTAGCGACGCTCTACCAGGCTGGGGAGGATATCTACCGCACATTCGACCGTGTCATCGTACTCGATCAAGGCTATGAGGTTTTCTTCGGGAACACCACGGAGGCCTGGGCGTACTTCGAGAACTTGGGATACGTCCCAATCCCAGGGCAGACGACTGCCGAGTTTCTGATGACCGTCACGGATCCCGATCAGCGAAGGACGCGGCCTGGGTCACAGGCTGAGAAGATCCAGATTCCCACCGAGCTCGCCCAGGCTTTCAGAGAGTCTAGCCAGTTCAAGCAGCTCCAAGCGGAGATCGAGAGCTACAGAACGGACGTCGAAGCCAAGCAGGCGCCTCCTCCATCCGACACTTATGCGCTGTCCTTTCCCGCTCAGGTGGTCGAGTGCTTCAGAAGAGAGGTGCAACTTGTCAAAGCCCAGAGACACGTCTACTACACCAAATGGGTAACAACCATTATCTTGTGCCTGGTGTGTGGAAGTGTGTACTTCGACATTACGAGCAATGCGCAGGGAGCATTTACGCGAGGTGGGATTCTGTACTTTGCTCTTATTATCAATGGCTGGCTCCAGTTCCCCGAGCTCTTCGACGCTCATACTAATAGACCAGTGGTGGAGCGACAAGGTATGCGGTCTTGTTCTTAGGCATGAGGTTCCACTGCTAACTAATCCAGCCCATCTCCATCTCAGTCGTCCATCGGCTGTAGCAGTTGCTCGCTTCCTCATCGACCTGCCTCTCATCGCCTTCCAGCATGTCATCTTCATAATCACATTTTACTTTCTCGCCAGACTTCAGGTGGATGCCGGCAAATTCTTTTTCTTCTACCTGACTCTATTCATTTCCACAGTCTGCTTTAGCAACCTACTGCGCATGTTTGCGTACTACGTCAGGACTCTAGATGATTGTAGGATCCTCCTCCCAACCACGGACCATGGGGCTAACATGTCCAGGCTTCCGATACGGCGGCTTCTCCTGCACCGTTCTTCTGCTGTTCGCGGGGTTCCTAATTCCGCCCGACGATATGCGACCGTACTTTGGGTGGCTCCATCATATTAACCCCATGTTTTATGGATTCGAAAATGTACGTCCTCGGCCCTTGTTACGCTTCATGTGTACTAACAAATCAGCTCTTCGTCAACGAGTTCGCCGGACTATCCCTCGACTGCGCCGACAGCCTCGTCCCACAAGACGGGCAGACGGGATTCCAGACGTGTTCGATTCGCGGCGGATTGCCCGGCCAAACTACCGTGCCCGGAATCCAGTATGCTGAAACATTCGGTTTCTCGTTCGGACATAGGTGGCGCAATATAGGCATCATGATCGCCATTGGCGTCGCGTATCTGATCGTTGGAATCATCGGCAGCGAGACGCGGAACTTTACCTCGCAGGGCGGCTCGCCACTCGTCGTTCTGGGAAGGGCATCTAATGACAATAAGAAAACTGAAATAGCGGATCCTGAAAAATCTGCACCAGCTGCGTCGTCTGATATTATCGGGGGCTCAAAGGGAGAGCTCGCCCTGACATGGCGCGGTGTCCGTGTCAACATTGGCAAGAAGGAAGTCCTCCAGGACATCTCAGGCTACGTTCGTCGCGGAGAACTGACTGCACTATGCGGTGCTAGTGGTGCTGGCAAGACGACTTTACTCACTGCACTGAGCCAGACCAACTTCGCCGGCGAGCTGCAAGGCGAGGTCCTGGTCGGAAACAAGCCACCGGGCGCATCTTATCGCAAGGCCGCTGGTAAGTCCCTCTTTCAGCTCGGATGATTCCATTCTAACCGTTTGCAGGATTCGCTCAGCAAATGGATCTGCATGACGGCACGGCGACTGTAAAGGAGGCATTCGAGTTCTCCGCGCTCCTCCGTCAACCCAAAACGTACAGCAAGGCTGAAAAGCTGGCATATGCTGACCGTCTCCTCGACCTGCTCGACCTACGCTCGGTACAAGACGCGCTTATCGGCGACGAGGGAGCTGGACTTGGGGTAGAGAAACTGAAGCGTGTAACGGTACGTACTACTTCAGACAATACCCCGAGCAGGCACATCTGACCTGAATAGATTGGAGTTGAACTAGCAGCACGGCCCCAAGTGCTGTTTGCCGACGAGCCGACATCCGGTCTGGACTCGCAAGGCGCAGCTCGGATCGTCCACTACCTCAAGCTGCTCGCGCGCCAGGGCCAGGCTATTGTCGTGACCATCCATCAACCATCGGCGTTGCTGTTTTCCCAGTTTGATAATCTCCTCGCGCTTTCTTCTCAGGGGCAGCAGCTTTAGTAAGTCATCCGCAGACCCTGGTTGGCACTGACTAACAAGACCAGTTTCGGCAAGGTGGACTCGGCGCTCGAGTATTTTGCCAGCCATGGAGCCATTTGCCCAAGCGGCACGAATCCAGCCGAGTTCATTCTCGAGACTGTTGGCGCGGGTGTCAACGCGAGAGAGAATGATAAATCTTCCGACTGGGCCGCCAAGTGGGCTTCTTCACCCGAGTCTGAGCGCCTGCGCAGCGACATCGAGGATAGTAAACAGCGACCCCAACATGACGAGGTGGACGAAGACACGTCTGAATACAACGCGTCTCTCTTGCTCCAGACTAGGCTGCTCACCACTCGAATGCTCAAGAACCAGTGGCGCAATACGGCGTACATGTACTCTAAGATATGGGTGCATGTCATCAGCGCCATTCTCGTCGGTTTCACCTTTTACAAGATTGGGACGAGTCCGCAGGATTTGCAGAACCGGTATGCTACCCCCTTTATGGAAAAGCATGACGCTGACAACTTTGTTATAGTGCTTTCAGCGTTTATTTTATCCTGTTTCTCTGCAACGCTATCGTCAATGTGATTCTCGCCCGGTACTTCTTCGCCAGCCTATACTGGCAGTTCCGTGAAGGGCCGTCTCATGCCTATGGCTGGGTTGCGTTTGCTTCCTCCACTGTGTTGGCAGAGATTCCGGGCGCGATCCTCGTCACAGTGCTATACTATCTCCTCTGGTACTTCCCCAGCGGTCTACCACACAGCGAAGCGGGATATATTTTCCTCTTCCTGCTTACCTATGAGATCTTCCAGGTATTTTGCCCCTCCCCTTTTGTTTCTGTGATATGCTAACAAAGCAGGTGCTTTTGGGTCTCTTCATGATGGCCGTAAGCCCCGATCTCGGCGTCGCAGGCAACGTGCTCGTCTTCATCGTCTGCACATTCAATTGGTTCAACGGCATCATCGTCCCCTACGACCAAATCCAGGTCTTCTGGCGGTACTGGGTAAGCAAACACCTCCCTCCACCCACGCTCCTAACAAACCCCCATTAACCACTCACACAGCTCTACTACCTCTCCCCCTTCACTTACCTCCTCGGCGGAATGGTCACAGCCGTAATCGCCGATACATCAATCACCTGCTCCGCGGCAGACCTAACAATCTTCAACCCTCCCCCCGGCGAATCATGCGGCTCGTACGCGGCATCCTGGATATCATCCGCCTCCGTCTCCGCACAGCTCCTGAATCCAACCGCCACGGAGCTCTGCGAGGTGTGTCCCTTCACGACTGGAGAGCAGTACCTCGATCAGTTCCATTTGGGGCAGGGGAGGCTCGGTGGGAAGTGGGGTGCCTGGGGCATTTTTGTCCTCTTTACGCTTGTGAATTTGGGATTGGTGTTCTTCTTTACGTGGGCGACGAAGGTTAAGAGGTGGAAGGTTTTTTACTTCTTCTAGGTATACTGGACCGAATGAGTGGATGGGTAGGCTCCGGAGGGTGTAGTGAGGGAATTTGTTGGTGTGGAATTGGCTTATATGTATTTGAGGGTAACATTTCCACGAGGGTTTAGGGTAGAATGTGTTCTATCAAATGACATGGAAGAGCTGACACTCTACTCCATACAAGAAAAACCATAAGATCTTATAATTATCTATGCTAGCCTATCTAGAGCCTAGGCTAGAGCCCTTTAATTAGCTAGATAGGAAGGCACAAGATGTTCCTGTCTCCCGAGGGTTTCCTAGTTGTTAAATGTCTAATTTGCAAAGTTTGAGTTCCTTGAATCTGGTAAGCTAATAAAGTCCTGTTCCTACTCAACAGCCTTTATGCCGAGATCCGCCCAGAACCTTGGTAAGACTCGCTGTTATTATCAAGATTATTATCACAAGTTGAGCGCACGATATATGGTTGCCAAAATTGCTGGTCGGATTTAACATATCACACTCGGCTAATCCCCAACATGACCCGCTAGAGGCAGCGATGTTGGCCCACTGGCCCAGCTAACCTTCAAGACAGTGCCTTTTGCCATAAGATACACCGGTTTCTGCTCTGACAGGGTTATAATGCCTTCAAGGTGCTCTGTGTCAATCAACTGGGGTGAAGAACATTTTGTACGAGCCTCCATAGCTTCTTTGCCGCCTACCCACTCTAGATAATACGTAAGATCATTCAAACCTGTGGCATGCTCGATCTGTATTTCCAAGGAGCAAGAGGATCCAGCTCTATACACTCTAGAGGATTCTCCAGGGCTTAGAGACCCATATTCTTTCGACCACTGGGGCAATGTGCAATATTCGAGCTCCACTTCTTTTGGCTTCGTGTAGTAGTGCGATGAAGTTCGGCTATCTGAAGGCGTATCACGCTTCTCTGCAAGAGCTGTATTCTTCGTACGCTTTTTGCCATTAACGCCATCAATACTAACTTTGTTTGATCTTGGTAGCGGGTCGACTTGGCTAGTGGTCTCAGATAATATTGAAACCCTTGTCGTTGTCCTGGATAATGGAAGTGTAAGCAAGGTGCTTTCGTTAGGAACTGGATAGATAGCACTCTGGCGAGTTGACAGAAGGGCGGCACAAGTTTCCGTGAAGTGATGTCCTAGAACTTGGGAGAATCTTTGCTCTAGCTCCGCAAGTTGCGGCATGGAAGGTAGCCTCCAGCGTGGATATAGTCGTCCGTGTGATCTTGGAGTATAGGTTTTCTGATATAACTGGAGGCACAAGTTGCAAAGAAAGCAGGCATCCTTGCTTGAGCAGATCACTCGTGGTAATATCCCTGGGCTCTCTAGTTCGCAGTGGGCAATTAACTGCATCTCAGCATGGATCTTTGCGGTACTTAAAGTTCGTATGACCTGGCAAGAGTATTTCTTGAGAGCGTCTTCTTGGCTGAGCTTTAATATTGCGCAGATTTCTTGTAAAAGCTTCTGTTGACTGCCAGTGGCCTCGGTGGTTTTAGACCGTAAATCAGGAGTATATCCACCGCTTGCGGGAATAGAAAATACCTCCTTGGGGAGGCGAACGGGAACTGTTATCATTGCTCGGGCCAGTGGAGACTTCTTTGCCAAACGGTAAAGAAACCTAGCGGCTTCCCAGTACCTGGAGACCTTGCTAATGATATTAAGCAAACTCTTCCTTGAGCTGGGGTCCATGTCCTTATTTGGGATGGTATAAATCAGGTCGGGGAGCCCCTTAATCTGTTGTAGCTGATATATACCTTCCACAACTTTAACAAGACGTCTGTCAACCTGATATTGGGACCACGAGTCAAGAAGCTTCTCGAGCTCCTTTGCTCTCAGGGTAAAGCTGCCCGCGGCTTCGAATAGAATACCGCTATTCCGCTTCTGCCTGGCTATCTTCACAGCTAACAGAGCTTCTCGAAGAGTGCCCTTTAAAGGGCGCTTCATCGCCTTTCTAGAGGGACACACCAATCGCAACCGAGACAATATGCGCGAGGAGCACATAGAAACCACAGCAGTAAGAATTGGATCCCCTGTCTCTTTATAGCGAGTTGACTCTAATATTATTAGCATACTTCTCAAACAAACCCGTGTTACTCACCAGAGACAGTTGCAAGAATTGCAAATATATGGTCTAATCCTTGCTGGATGCGGCAGATCGCCTTGTCACCATCATTATGGCTTGCTTTATTCACGGCAAATATAATTTTCAAACAACCTGACTCAGCATCCTCGTCAAGGCATATAGCAGGGATATGCTCAACATCATCTTTGTTATGTGCAATAAATGCTAGCGTGCTGACCAGTTTACACTCCATATCAAACGACAACGTAGAGTGTTTTTGAAAGATGGGTAGGCAATCAGCGCAATTACGTGATGGTGGCGCTGGTACACTGCGAAGTAGGTACAATATCGCAATATTCTCAGCACAAGCAATAGTGGGATTCGATGCTGTGGCCATTGAGATAAAGGTGTTCTGTAAAGGCATCCAAGGTTGGGATTTAGCTGAGATGACCTCGGGACAGGTCTGAACTTCTCCCTTGAGCTCTAACCCCTCCTTTGTTGACCCCGCCTTGTGTAACCACGAAATTCTTGGCTCCTTGTTGTTGAAGCGCTTATGGCGTCTTCACCCAGTTACTGATATGCCTTACTGAACGTCTTGCCAACCAAAGCTTAAGAAAGGGCTCTATACTTGCACAGAGAACAGCATCCAGGAACACACCAACAAGGCGCGATCTTAATACCCATCTTGCATGCGTACCAAGGTCAACAGGACTTCTACTATCCTTTACGAACAATTTAGGCGCGTGTTGCAACAACGGGAGTTTCTCGAGCGGCAAGGCTACAGGGACATTATTGTGATCGCGAGTCTACTAAGGACTTGACTGGCGTGTATAATGCGGAAGAGGCTGCGTCTTTGCTTGGGTATTCCGACCCAGGGTGAGACCCTCTGAGAAAACGACGAGACCACCATGATCGGAGTACCTCATTGAAGGGGGCATTCCAGCAGATGAATACCGCATTTTTGCTATTTTTGAGGGGGCGCATTGCAACATGGCGTTATCTGTGAATGCTCACTCTATAAGAGTTCAACAACAATACCCTATGGATTTTTCCCAGGACACAGATTAGACAGTGCACTCCAGGATCTGGAAGATGAGATTTGGGATTAAACTAAGGTTCGCGATGATCTGGAGCGGGATGAGCTCATGAAGTTAATTATGAGATGGCCTTATCTATTTCCTTCTGTTTTGTTTCTGACAATATAATATGAACAACGGCAAGGGAATGTTGGAAGGATAGATTAGCTTAAATCCTGTTTCCTGCCATTTTATAGGTGTTGGTATGGTAGCTAGTTTGTTCCCGTGCCGTTAAACTTGGTTAAGATTGTTTGGGCCTTATACCCAGCAAGAAATGAGGTGAAGAAGCCCTTGTTTCCATCAAGAGGATCCTCATAGGTGGCTGGATATTGGTTAATCTTGAACCCTTCAAGAGATGAGCCTACTTCTTCAAGAAGGTCAACCCCAAATGTATTTAGTAGATTCCCTGAGTGACACTAGAAGTAGGCCACAATTCTATAAGTGTATTCCAAGCTTGTTTAATAGTGTTACGATGCACCTATCACACTACCAGAATTGAATAATAACACGAGTAACAAAGTCCAAACCCGCACTGCAAGAGAGTAACTATATACCTTCTATCCTCTCCAAAATCTACGCACCAACCTCCACCCACCTCCTCTGCCGATTACTCTCGCCCGGACTAACCAGGATCTTTAGCCGCTGGCGATTAATCTTATACCCAACCGTCGGATACCGCTCGACAAACCAGACGCCCCCGGTCAACCGCTTAAACGACCCAAGCCGCTCCTCAACAAACCCCTCAATCTCAAGCGCCAGTTTCGCGAAATCCCCCCTCTTCTCCTTCTCGACACCCGGCTGCAGAATCACAAACGCAGTCGGATGCTCCTGCTGCGTCTCGACGTCGCGGATCCCCACGACGATGGCCGTGGCCACGGCCGGGTGGTCGAAGAGGACGGCTTCGAATTCACCGACGGACACGTGTGTGCCGTATCCGTCTCCGACACGGAGAAGTTCCTTGAGTCGGTCGACGATGAAGACGTTGGAGTGCTCATCGAGATACCCCACGTCGCCCGAGTGGAACCAGCCCTCCTCGTCGAAATCTTTATTCGCCTCGGCGTTATCCTTGTACCCCGCAAAGCGCGCGAGTGTATTCCGGACCAGGATCTCGCCTTTCGCTCCAGCGTCTAGATCGGCGCCTGTGTCGAGGTCAATTACACGCGCTTCGATCCCGTGCACGAGCGTCCCGCTGGACCCGGGGACTCGAGACGCCCCATCGATTTGCAGCGCGATGAGCAGGGTCTCGGTGGTTCCCCACTCGAGTGTTAACGGGACCCCGTTAAACCGCGCCTGCACTGCATCGCGGATCTTCTCGTGCAGCGGAGCGCCCGCGGATAAGAGCCACTTTATACTCTTGAACGTGGTCTCACTCGTCTTCTCTGCTTTCGCAATTTGGGCTGCGAGGGGTGGAGTGACGAAAAGGAAGGTAATCCCATACGTATCGATGAGATGCAGACTCTCCTTATCGAATGGTTTCAGGATTATGACCACGGGGATACCCAGGAGGACATTCAGGCCGAGATTCAGTTTCGCGTTTATACCGTATGCGAAGGGGAGTGATGAGATCCAGACATCCTTAGACGGATCCGTGTCCGCGGGGACAGTGAGTTTCGTCGTGAGCAGATTCGCGGCCCAGTGCGCGTGCGTGGTTAGAACGGATTTGATGGTCCCTGAGGAACCTGAGGTGCGGTAGATGAAGGCATTGTGGGCTTCTGTTTCCGCGTGCGTGACGAGGATGAAGCCAGGGTATGGCGCGGACTCGGCGTCGAGGAGTTCGGTGATCGAGGCGATTGGAGTCTCCGAGTCCGAGTCCGAGGGGATGGCGTCGAGGGAGATGAGCGGGATATTATTGTACGCCTCCGCGGCCCCCTTTGCCAGACCCCCCAGGCTACTATCCGTAATGATAAGCTTCGCATCCGCCTGCTCGAGGCGCGGCACGACGGCGGGGACATCAAGCCCCGTCTGGACGGGGATAGGCGAGATGGTTCCCCCAGCGGCAAGTACACCGAAGAAGGCAATGGGATACTGGATCGAGTTGTTCGCGAGGAACGCGACGACGTCGTTGGGTTTGATGGCGTACTTCGTTACCAGCACCTGTGCGAACCGGCGGCTGCGCGATTCGAGCTCGTTGAGGGTGAGCGTTTCGCCGGTTTCGTGCACGCGGTAGAGGATGCGGTCGCGGGGGTATGTGTCCCGGCCCGTGTTGAAGATGAAGTTGAAGACGTCTGTGGATGGGGGAGAGAGGGTGGGGAGGTGCGAGGTGAAGACCATCTTTGCAGTGAGGGTGCTTGTTCTGGCTGTCTGCAATTGCAGTGATATCTCGTCTCCAACTCTCCCTTCTTATTCCCAGCCTCGACAGTCTCACCATGTATGTATTTACTGCCCCATTCCATTATCTCATCGCATCTCATCTCATCCAACCATCTCCTGTCGCAATACCTCGCTTCGAGCTGGGTATACTCCAACAATCGCGCCATCTCGTCCCTGCAGGAGCAATCTGACCTACACGATGGCGACATCATGCAGCCTGCAGTCAGGCCCCTCTCCGACGCTAATACTACGCCCCACACCATCTCGCCTCCTCCCCGTCCCTGAAGAAGATCGGATTCTGCAGGGATCGGATTACAATGGGATTGAGCTCGCTATCTCCGAGACTGCGAGAACTCCAGCTGCGTCGATGGGATGTTGACTCGCGGCTGTCTCGGTTCACAGATGAGACACGAGAAACTGTTGATCATGCCATTACGATAGAGCAGTAGCAGATGGCATAAATGGAGCGCGAATGGTTCCCTACAGCACTCTCGCAGCACAACAGCCTGGTCGTCGCCTGCAAAGATAGCACACCCAACCCAGCACAACACAACACAGCCTACGAAAATGACACCAACCCCATCCCTCCCCATAATCGACTTCGCGAAAATCATCGCACCCACAATAAGCCGGTCCCCAAGCGCCGCATCCGAAAGCACTGCTGAGAAGAAACGCCTCTTCGACGCCTTCGTCTCCGTCGGCTTCGTCTACCTCCGCAACCACTCAATCCCCCCGTTCGCAACAGCAAACCTCTTCTCGCACGCGCGCAAATTCTTCTCCCTCCCCGTCGAAGAGAAAGCGAAAGTCGAGACCGGCGAAGCCAAGGCCTTCCACGGCTGGTTCTCCCCGCAGCGCACGTCCGGCGATACGACGCACTCCGATCAGAAGGAGGCGTTTGATGTCGGGGATGATAATGATCCCAGCCGGCCGAACCAGTGGCCTGTCCTTGAGGGCGAGGAAGGTGAAGAATGGAGCGCGGCCTTCCGGAGCGACATGAATTTCTTCTTCGAGCGGTGCCATGATGTCCATCTTGTCTTGCTCCGCGCGCTCGCGAGCCAGGTTGAGGGGGTTGACGAGGGATTCTTTGAGCCCTTCGTCGATAAGAAGGATCACTTCTTCCGCGTCATTTATTATCCCGAGACGACGCGGGGGAGCTTCAAGGAGAGGCAGCGTGCTGGCGCGCATACGGATTACGGGACGCTGACGCTCTTGTTTAATGATGAGTCCGGCGGGTTGCAGGTGCGTACGGCGAGTGGGGAGTATGTTGATGCGCCGCCGATTGAGGGGTGTGCTATTATTAACGGTATAACCTTTTTCTATCCTCCTTGTGTATCCTGTTTGCCTGTACATTGTGCTACGGCTGGATAGATAGCTAACTCTGGCTGGCTATGTAGTCGGCGACCTCCTCGCCCGCTGGTTCAACGACCGCCTCCGCTCAACCGAGCACCGCGTCGTCTCTCCCTCGCCACGCCCCGACGAGAACGGTATAATCCCCGAGACGGTCCCCGCGCGGTACGCGATCGCGTGGTTTGGACACCCGAATCGGGATGCGCGCGTTGAGCCGCTGGAGGCGTGCTGTACGGCGGAGAACCCGAGGAAGTATGGGGCTGTCACTGCGGGGCAGCATGTTGTTGAGAGGTTGGCGTATTTGCATAAGAAGGGGAAGAATACGGATGCTTGGACGGATGATATGCAGCGAGATGCCAATGCTACTGCTGGGACTGTTGGGAAGGGGTTGGAGGGGCAGGGGCAGGTCGCTGTTGCTGCGTAGTGGACTGCATTCATTGTTCTTTTTGTTTCTATCCATGTTTTTCTTACTAGGGGTTCATGTTGCGCAAAACATGTGATTTCCTGAGGCTATCTATTTCAAACTCTGGGCTACAAGTCGGTCTAACAGTAGAAGACAATGTTGTTGTTGTCTAAGTAGCCTATACATGTGAGTAGTATAATCATGGAACCTAGGCGAATCTAGCCCACAGGTGGCTGGACGACACGGACAAGGCGCTACCCAAGTAGCGAACCCATGCAATCTAGAACAAGGCCCATATTCCTCCGTTGGCGGTCGACACGGTCAAACTCGTCCGAAGTATGAGTTCAATCAGGGTTAGGCGTGGTCCTCCGACTCCGATCGGACTTTCGGAGAACGGCGACCCATGATGCATCATGCAGGTCTGTATATCCCATCATCGCTAGTGGATCTCTCAATCTCACTGCATGTACTAGGTGCAGTCGATGATTCCGTGAAGATGAGCGATGAGGTTTGACGGGATGTCGATCACGCAGGAACGAGGCGTTTAGCTGTAACGTTGTGCGAACGTGGTGGGATTGGGGGGTGAACATAGTAGGGGAGTCTGCAGGCTGTACATAAGTGTGTCCTATGTTAGTGAGATTGCGAGAAACAAGCAGTTGAGATAGAACTTGCTTCTTCATAGACTTGATTCAACACCATACTGCCTCTCTAGATACCATGGCCCCAACGGCCACTTTCAAGGTTTGTTGGCCAAATGACAAAGGCAACGCCCACGCTAACCCACTATAGGCAGAGGATGTTCGCGTACCTTGGAAAAAGGGAGTTAACTGGAATGTCAACGTTATCGAGCTGTCTCCCGAGCCACAGGCGCCGTGGACCCTCGACTCGTGGCGAAATAAGCCCGCTGCACAGGCCGTCGAGTACGAAGACCCAGATATCGTGCAGACGGTCTGCGACACATTGAAGCACCTCCCACCACTAGTCAGTCCCGAAGAGGTCGAAGCCGCACGCCACGACTTCTACAACGCGGCTGTTGGCAAAGCCTTCATCATCCAAGGCGGAGACTGCGCAGAGAGCTTCCTCGACGTCCGACACGACGTAATCCGGCGGAAGGTCGAGCTGCTACATGAGCAGAGCCGGATCCTCGAGGCTGCATTCAACAAGCCAGTCCTCAGAGTCGGTCGGATAGCAGGGCAGTTCGCGAAACCACGGTCGAACCCGCTCGAGACACTCCCCTCGGGCGAAGTGGTGCATGCGTTCCGCGGACACATTATCAACTCCGAAGACGAGAATGACCGCGCACCAGATCCAACCAGGCTGTTGGCTGGGTACTTCCACTCCGCCGTCGCGCACAACACACTCCGACAGCTGCAAGTGTCCGGTCCACCCGTGTTCACATCCCACGAGGCGCTGCATCTCCCCTATGAGTCGTCGCTCTCGAGGGAAGACTACAACCTCTCTGCGACAACCATCTGGCTTGGTGAACGCACCCGCCAACTAGATGGGGCACATGTCGAGTACGCCCGCGGTCTCCGGAATCCGCTCGGGGTGAAGATCGGTCCGTCTACGATACCGGAAGAGATCGTCGCTCTCCTAGATGTCCTCTCACCCGATCGCAGTCCACCCGGGAAGATCACGCTTATCACGCGGTTGGGACACAAGCGCGTGCGCTCCGTCCTCCCGACACTCATCCGCGCCGTGCAACTGAGCGGCCACGTACCAGTCTGGATGTCCGACCCGTGCCACGGAAATACCTTCACGACAGCTGACGGGCACAAGACTCGGCGGGTGAGCGAGATGCTGCATGAGCTAAAGGAGTCGTATGCCGTGCATCGCGAACTGGGAAGTCACCTCGGCGGGATCCATCTTGAACAGACGGGGGATGCGGTGACGGAGTGTTTGGATGAGGTGCATGTTACCGATCCGGATGATCTTGCGGAAGGGTATACTTCGCTGTGTGATCCCAGGCTTTCGGTTGATCAGGCGTTGGATGTTGTTAGGGAGTTTGCGGATTTTGTTAGGGGGTATAAACTGGGTGTTTAGTTTGGGATAGATAGGGTTATGTTGGAATGTCAGGATTGCATAGCTAGATTAATGACCATCTATTCATGCGCGGGTTGCAGGATCAGAAAACCGCTAGGGTCGTTCTAAATGTTAGAGAGTGGCTGCTCCTTCCTAGACCTGTCCATAACATCCATTGCCAAAGGGAAGGCACGATCTGGTCCCATCGCGGATCGCTCCTTCCTATTCTATATCAAGTATCTCTAGGGCTTCCGTCCATAAACGAAGTTCAGCTTTGGCTGGTACCCAAACGTCTTGATCTCCAGCTCCAGCGCGTCCATAAACTCGGCAAACTCCGCAGCGTTGGCCGCAACCCCCGTTATCCCGCCATCTACCGCATTTAGCTCGCTTCCTTCTATCGTATTTTGTGACAGGAACAAGCTTACCTGGTATCTTCTCCCCCAACGGCCGAAAGCAATCCACCCACAGTTCCGCTGACACGTTTCGCTGCTCCGGGTCTCTGACCAAGGCCCCATATCCGTGATCGAACTGCACCTTGGTGACGTCCTCGAAGCCAGCATCTTTCAGCAAGTCCTCAAGTTTGTACGCGATGTTGATGTCCATCCCGAAGTTCTCGGTGGACCACACCTGCAACGCGGCCTGTTTACTCAGATTGGGTCGTGTTCTGGGCGACGCTGGATTATTGGGGTCGATCCACTCCGCTTCAACGAGTTGGATATAGCCTCCCGGTCGGATAATGGTGCTGAGATTGTGAATCACGGTCGGCCATTCTGTCGATTTGATGCCCCAGATCAAAAGGCGCTGGTGGATTACATCGAATTTCTCCTTCCAGTCCCAGGACTCCGGGAAAGGGGTCCGGATATCGTGGGCTCGCAGGTCAGCGGGTGATTTTGATGGAAAGAGACTTGAGCCGATGTCTACGCCGAAGAGCTCCAAGTCGAATGTTGGTAGCTGGCGTGGCAGATCCAAGAGCCATGTTCCTACAGATGTTAGGATAGAACAGACGACTATGGCGGAGAACACACCGTCCGCTGCACCGGAATCGAGCACTCGGAGCTTCTTATTCCCAGGCTCGTTGACAAGAGGGACAACCAGCAGCTGTCCACCGGTGGTGCTGTTCATGAATACATGCTGCTTTCGCAGTCGCTCGATCTCTTTGGCGTGGTGGGGGAGCATGTACTCGCCCTCGGTGCCGACGAAAGAGGCGACTTTCTTTGCGGGTTCTACCAGGACTGCCATTGTTCCTTACTCTCGTGTACGGGCCATTGATTCTTCCATCTACGCACCTGTTATACTCCTCACATCCTTGCATCATCACTCCAACCGAATACGTTACTCGTCGACATCGATTACAACTGCAGATTACAAACCGCTTCTGCTGCAAGACATTCATTTTGTCCGGCAGAGTGGGATGTCGGACTTGGATGGCCACTGCCACCAAACTCCGAGCCAGCCCAATCGACCACCACACGTCTTTTCGCCTGCTGGACATGAAGAGGCGATTCTCTGCGATCCCGCTAACCGAGAATCCCTTGCCTGCTCTGCTCTCGTATCGGTGCCTCGTCATTTGACTTTGCGGCGCAGCCCAGGGAAGGTGGGATTGAGTACTTCATCGAGGCTGTTTAATCATCGGGGTCCCTTCAGTCGTCATCGCTCTGTGCCCATCCCTCTCCCCTTGCGAATCATGTCCCTTGTTGCCTCCATTCCATATCGCCTCGCCAGTCTCGGGAACCTGCCCATCGGCCACAGTCTTACTGTCCCTGCCGCCTTTGCTGGTATAAGCAGATCGATGGAGAGCGTCGCCTCGCTGGATGACATCTGGTCTGCCGCAACCACGACCCCGCCGGGGGTCTACAACATCCACCAGCTGGTCGTGCGAACCTCGCCCCTCCTCGATGCCATCGTCGCCAGACTGGGGGTGGACACCGGCAGAGGGCCGACCGCGAGAGAGGTCTTGATCGACGGCCTCCAGGCGTCTCTGGCAACGACTGGCCGCGAATCCACCTTTCCTCTGACCCCGAGTCCCCAGGATCGAACCCGCACCGAGATCATCATCCAAGCGCATCGCATCGCAAAGGCTATCATCGGCTATGTTAGAGATGCGCCCGTCCGCGAAATCAGCCCCCGCCTAGCAATCCGCAGCCCCTGCGAAGGCCACCTGTGGACACCAGCAGTTGCAGCCTTGCTGACCGGCCCGCGGGGCAATGCTCAGCTGCTGGAGCTCTACAACGAGTGGCTTCACCGGATGATTCTCCTGCGCGACAGTCTCCTCCCCTTTGAGAATTTCACCGACGTCCCGCTAGTCATCCCCGAGTCGTCTTCGCGAGGGATTCGCGATTTTGAGGAAGCCCGCAAACTGTTCCTAGTCCAATGCATGACCGGGGCCGTGCAGCACCAGGCCATCGTCAACCTTGCAAAAGTTTTTACCTCTCGAGGCCTTCCCCGCGGGGGCTACGGGTTCCAGTACGCACACGGCCTTGTCCTTCCTGCCTTCCTATCGGGTTCGAACTCGATCCACCTCTTGCGATACCACCCGGCAAGATTAGACGACAGCAGCATCGACCTGCTCCTCGACTACGAACACACGGAATATGTCAATGCGCCGCGGACAGTTCTACAGAACAGCGAGGAGGACGAGGATGTCAAGAGCGTGACGAAATGGAACCTCTCCTCGCTGCTCCCATTCGACTCCTGCGCGCTGCAGTCTTCATCTATCGCCATCGACAATACACACAACGACGCCCGTCGCCGGATCGTCCGTCTTCAGCTGACCCTCGAATCCGGGATCCGCATCGCCGTTGATCTCGGGCAAATTACACGAGGCCGGCGATACGCCTACGACTTGCAAATCAACGGGGGTAACAATAAAGCAAATGGAACAACTCCTCCGAAAACCAACGGCGTCGAAGTCAAACAGCTCCCCCGGACCCTCGTCCACAAAGTGGCCGACATCCTCTCGCAGCCCGGGCTGGTTATCTCGCCACGCGCCCGACGCGACGAGGGAAGCAGTGCACCTGCAATCCACATTATCCCCGTCGCCGACCCGATCATCAAGCTCGCGCTGCTAGGCAAATTGTATCCGGAGAATGTGATTCTCGTTCGCGACCAGGAGAGTATCGAGGCTGTGACGAAGACGGGCAAGGGGTTTTCGGAGAGGTTTGTGATTTTGGATGGGCAGTCTGCTTTTTGATGTCTGTTTCTATTTCTTCTGGAGGAGCCCGTCCATGGTCGATGGTGGATGGTGTGGGATAGGAAAGAAAGTTTGCTGGCGGTCTACGTGGTAGTGGTAGTGGTTCTTGCATACACAAGCACAGCATAGGAGAATGGAGTTGTACCCAAATCACCATATATTCGGCTCTATACCCTTCAACTGCCTCAAAGCATAAAGAGGAACGCTTAGTACGCCTTCGCCGTCGAGATAACAAGCCTCGTAAACTCATCCAGCTCCTCAAAATTCACCCTCTCCCTATCCCTCTCCTTCCCCTTCCTCCCACCCCGCCCACCAACCCCAGACACAGGCCCTGCACCCGCCTGCCCCGAAACCTGATCAAGCACCATCTGCACCGTCATCCTCGCCCTCCCCCTCTCGTTCGCATCGAGATTCCCCCGCGCAGCAATCCACTCTTCCTCCGAACTCGCCTTCCACACACTCACCGGCGCCGGCAGAGCCATATTCAGCACGGCGTCATCGTCCAGCGCCTCGTAGTAATACGGATTCTGCTTCTGCGTCCGGTATGAGAGCGTGTTTATGCTGTTCGCGAGGAAGACTGTTCGGCGGATCGTCTCCGTTATCAGCCATTTGCGCCAGTCTGTTCCGAAGATTGTTTCGTCGGTGGTATTGCTGCTGTTGTTGCTGTTCGTATTGGTCTGGGTCTGGGTCTGGGAGGTTGGGGAGGATGAAGCTTGGTGCTGTCGCGGTGGGAGGTGTGTGCTTATCAGTTTGCGGACCATCTTGAGAAAAAATAGCTGTTGGAGTTCGGCGAGCCGCGTCTGCTCGGGGTTCGTGCTCGTGAAGAAGCCGAGGATCTGGTAGATGGCCATTGCGTGCACGGCGGCGAGCATGCTGTGGTCTGAGGACGACCAGAGTTGCTTCATAAGCCAGGATCAGCACTTACACATTCACAGCAAATTGGAGGCGGAGGTAAGACGGAGGGGAATAGCGGAGCGCAACATACAAACCCATTAACAAGCCTCCGACTCTCATTATTCATAAGCTGGTAGACGAACCCCTCGCTCGTCTTAACAGACGCATAGAACGCGCCGACGCAGCAGAATGCTTTCGCGAGGGGTTCGAGGATTTCACCTTCGGCGCAGGGGTAGATTTTGTGGTGGACGAAGGGCGGGTAGATCCCCGGTCGGAGCATCAGGCGCGGATAGCTGCAGATGATGTCGATGGTGTCGAGGTCTGAGGTTAGTTTTGCGAAGGGACAGGATGTGCTCGGGGGTGAGGTTGATATTGGGGAGGTGAGTTGGTGGGGGAGGGTTGGTTGGGTGAGGAGTGCGGCGCTTTGCTGGGGGTATGAGGTGGGGATGTAGTCGCGGAAGGTTTGGTCGTGGTGAGACGTGCTCAGTGTATTCGATTGTTGCTGCTGCTGCTGTGATGCTGGAGGGAGAGGCGGCGGCTCTGTATTTCGCCTGCTGCTCATCGACGGACGCGGTGCGGGCGTCACACTGGCGAAGGTGGACCTCGGGGGTAGGACCCCCAGGGAGCCGAGGAGATCAAAGTTCATGTCGTTCCCCATCCCCATCATCCCAAACTGGAACGACTCGTCCCACTCCTGTGGGATGGAGGTTGCCTCGCCCATGGCCAGCGAGGGGCTGCGCGACGGCCATCTAAACGATGAATCACCGTTGAGAAAGCCCTGCGACGGACTCTGGCGAAGCCAATCGGACATCATATTGACGTCTTTCATGGAGCGGTCAGGGCTCTGCTGCCCAGCGACATTGGCATTATTCATCGACGGGTTCATCGTCCATGCCCCGGTGCCATCGCCAATGCCGTGTCCATTCGCGGCACCGCCAGTCCGCGACAAAGCCCCATTCGGGTTGAGGTCCATCTCAACCTCCTCGTCACCGGCTCCGAGTCCGGAATCGTGTTCGGGTCCAAGAGAATCGTTGTAATGGTAGTTCGGCTCGTGTTGAACGAGCTCTTCAGGACCCGAGAGACTGCCCCTGCCACTGCCATTGCCACTGGATTCGTGGTGCTGCCCCTCGATGCGCGGATGTGACTTAGGCCCGGTCGCGTACTGGCAGCGCCTCCCACGCAGGGCGCAGCGCGAACACGTCGGCAGGCGCTGGTCGCAGCCGAGCTTGCTGGCCACGCACGAGACGCACGAGCGCTGGCGGGTCTGTCGGGGTTCGTTGGCGGCGCGGAGACACCGCCGGTAATGCTTGTCGCGATATTCTTCTGCAGCATCGTGTCAGCTTGCGTTGCCCCACTAGCTGCTACCACCCAGCGGCTGAGTGAAGGATGGTCGGAGGTGAGTGGACGCGACTTACTGCGCTCAAAGGGCTTGCCGCATTCCTGGCAGGCGAAGGGACCCTGCGGAGGTTGACGGCCGCCTCGTCCTCGGGCGGGTGCAGGTGCAGGCATCGCCGGCGGAGAAATGTAGCAGTCTTGCGGAGTGCAAGTAGTAACTGTGACGGCGACTGCAACTGGGGCTGCGGAGCCTGGAGGGCATGAGCGGAGAATGCAGGACCGAGGGGCAGGTGGAAATCTCCGAGGGGGCTCGCTAGCCTTAACAAAGAGAACCACAGACTCACAGAGCTATTAAGGTCGCTTGGTGGACACGAGGAGGGGGGCGCCCACAGTAGCTCCATGCATGGATGACGCCATGTCGGGCGTTCGCTCACCATCTCTGCTTGGGGATTGGCACCGTTGCGACCCGCGAAAGGCATCATCCACGATACGAGCATTAGGCACCTTTTCATGCAGCCTGCAGATCCACCCGCCTATGCCAAACATGTGCAAACTTACCGACCCTGCAAGATCGACTTCTGCACGGCCATCTTATCTCCGGACCTTTTCTTGGAATCGTCGAATGGAGTCGCGCTGAATGCGAGCACGGCATATGCCCCCCACATTGTGCACTCCCCGCTGCGATCTCTTCACGAGGCTGCGGCCTATCAGATGCAGAAGAGTCTGGTAGATCTAATCTCATCCGTCAGGATTATCGGAGATGGACAACGACTTTGTTTGGGCAGTAGCCTATTGTTCGGGGATGTCTGCATGGAATAAGAACTCTCGCGATGATGCCATCTACATCCCAGTCACGACGCAGTTCAGTTGTAACCTTGCAGGGGCTGTGTATGCGCTTGCCGCGACTGCTAATCGGACATGGAGGTACCATGAATCAATCGTCGCAGGGGAAGCAGATTTGGAGTATTCCGTGCTAGGCGGCTGGCTGGCTGGCTGAGTCTTGACTCGGCAGGATGTCGACATAGGCCAGGTTAAGCCACCAGGGCCCGTGCAGAAACATTAAATAGTCCTAGCTGGAGAGTTGGTGTAGCCTAACAGGAAGTGCATACCAGGCATCTTCCACTATACATGCGTGAAAATGGGTACAGTGAAAGTCCTCATCATCGACCACTATGACTCGTACACGAACAACATCCTGCAGCTCCTCCAGGGCACCGGGGTAGATGAAACGTCTGGGCAGGAGTACCCCGAATGGAGCGTCGCTATTGTGCGGTTTGATCAGTTCTCATGGTAGGCACAACCATCGCTCCTTCCCCTTTGGTAACCCAACTAACCGGCCCATCACCAGGGAAACGTTCGCAGCCGAGCTCCTTCCTTCTTTAGATGCAATCATCCTATCGCCGGGTCCCGGTAGCCCAGAGCGGGAGGCCGATTTCGGCTTCAACTCGCGCCTCATCGCAGAGGCGAATATTCCGATCTTGGGGATATGTCTCGGCCATCAGGGCATTGGGACGGCCTTTGGTGCGAGGATCATCCACACGCCGAATATCAAACACGGCCAGATATGTCAGGTTAGTCACAAGGGTATCGGCGTCCTACAAGACTTGCCCCAGGGGTTCGATGCTGTGAGGTATAACAGTCTCGTACTTGGCTACGACGGTACGTCCTTGCCCCAAGGTTATAAGTTTGACCGTTGCTGATGGCCGTAGACCTCCCGTCAGATCTCGAAGCCACCGCATGGACATATGACCCTGAGGATCCCTCGCGCAAGGTCCTGATGGGCATCCAGCATCGGTACCGTCCGATCTTCGGTACGCAGTGGCACCCTGAGAGTGTGTGCTCTGCATATGGATCGCAGATCCTGCAGAACTTTCGGAACATCGCGCTTAATTTCTGGGCGCAGCGAGCACCGTGGAATCGGTGGACCAGTCGTGATATTTTGCACAATGCGGCTCTCCCTCAACACATTCAAGATCAGAATGTCATCGTGAAGCAAGCTGCCCAGCGCGAAGTACAAGTTGGGTCGTCAGGCGTGTGCTCCCGTGAGTTGCCGTATGTTGTCAAGTCAGTTGCCCTTGGCAAAGGTCCCCCAGCGCCACTTGTATTCCAAAGTCTAGTGAAGGGGACCTCTCCGGATGGCGAGGTATGGCTGGATAGCGCCAAAGTCCGCGATAGCCATTCGCGCAACTCATACTTCGCCTCGGCTTCGTTCGCACTCAGCTACTCGACCAAGACGCAGTCGCTTTCGATATCCCAGAATGGAGAGGAGCTTGCCGCTCAGCGTCTTCAGACAAACTATTGGACGTGGCTTGAACACTTTCACCAGGATATCATTCAAAATAACATCCAGACCTTGTCCCCTGACCTCCTTGGACAGGAGGCAGAGGTTGGTCAGCCCCTTCTCCAGGTTGGGCTACTTGGCCATTTTGGATACGAGCTGAAGAGGGAGTCGCTCCCTGGGTACGCGTATACACCCTCGGCTCAAGGCAGTCGAGGGCATTCGGACAGTCGGCTTTTATTCTCAAATACAGTCCTCCGCCTCGATAATTATACGGGCGAGTGGACGCTGTTCGGCCTGATTCAGAAAGGGGACCATGATCCCATTGGACAGTTTATCGGTGCTCGCCAGAGTGTGGGTGTCAGCGAAGCCCAATTCGACGATGTGGTCGCTCGAGCGCAAACGGTCTTTGCGGCTTCGCAATTAACATCCATCAAACCAGAGCCCTTGCCGCCGTTTGTCGCTCTAGACAATGAGGACACATACTCTCAGACGATCCGCGAGGCCCAGGAGGCCATCAAAGAGGGAGAGACATACGAACTCACATTAACAACAAAGTTCCAGGCTCAAAGCCCCAAGGTCGACCCATACTCACTATACCTCGCACTGAGAGCTCGAAATCCCGCTCCCTATTCTGCTTATATCAACTTTCCCTCAAACGACCTTTCCATTCTGTCTTCTTCGCCCGAGCGGTTCATATCTGTCGATCCCAGCGGCGTTGCGGAGATGAAACCAATCAAGGGGACGCTGGCCGTCAGCCCTGACCCAGTAGAGAACGAGCGCCGGAAGACTCAGCTCGCGACTGATGTTAAGGAGCTGGCTGAGAATCTCATGGTATTATTCCTTCCCCCTAAGAGGTGGCGCTTTCTGACAGTGCAGATCGTCGACTTGATCCGCTCCGACCTGCACAATATATCCCCTCCAACGTCAATCAAAGTGCCCAGGCTGCTGCACGTGGAGAGCTACGAGACCGTCCACCAGGTATGCATCGCGATCTACCACTCAAAGCGTACTGTCTGCTTAAAACTTACTAGCTCGTCACAACAATCCAATCCCACATCCCCCGCTCCATCAGCCGCGTAAAGGTACTCGAGCGCTGCTTCCCACCAGGCTCAATGACCGGCGCGCCCAAACTGCGCTCCGTGCAAATCCTCGACGGCCTCGAGCAGCACCGCGAACGCGGCATCTACTCCGGGAGCCTCGGCTACCTCTGCGCGAGCGGTAGCGTCGACCAGTCCGTCGTCATCCGCACGATCGTCCGGACTGGAGATAAGCTGGAGCTCGGCGCCGGCGGCGCAATTACCTGGCTTAGTGAGGCCGATAGGGAGTGGGATGAGGTGCTGGTGAAGGCGAATGCGGTTGCGGAGGCGAGGCCCGGTTGGGGTTTGGGTTTGAAGAACAATGGGAAGCCTTCTGTCGCTGCGCCTGTGTCTGAGTCTGTGTCTGCGACTGCGACTGCGACTGCGTCTGTGTCCACGGGCTGGAATAACAAGGAGTCGGCCAAGCAGATTGCTCTCAGTAAGAGAGGAAGGGAGGTCCCTGGCGGAAACTTGTGGCGGTCGCTTTATAACCTCTTGTTTCATCATGTGCTATGAGCAGATCGCTATCGGAATGAGATCGAGTCCATCATCAGGCGCCGTATTATGTCAATGTCAATGTCAATGCAGTACATTGTATACAATGCGAATGAGAATGAGAGCGAGGCAAATGTTTCTTTCTTCTGCTACAAGATATATTATCAGTCCATCTACAGCATTGCAAGGTTTGCCAGAAGGCTTGGACCAATAACGCGCCAAGCAGCGCCATTGACTTGATCGCAGGCAGGTACCGCACCAGCCTCATACCATGATGGTGATCTCACTAGCGTCATCGATATTTTTCCTGGCATTGCATTTGTATCTAAATTCGGCATCCATCCCTCTCTACATCCCTGGATTCGCGGCGGTTAAGCGTTCGAGGGGGGGTGGGTTGGGCTGTTGAAACAGGAATTAGCTCGTCGTGCTAGACACGCTTGCTGCTAAGTGTGCCCCACGGCCTATCAATCATACGTACTCAGGAGTGAGGAAGGAAGTTTGGCGGGCCCAAGGGCTAGTCATACCGTACTTCTCTTACAGCATGTTACCGAAGCATTCAACATACACTACAAATGTCCTCGGAGGCCGCTGCTCCAGAGCACGTACTTCTATACGCGCGCTATATCTACTCCTAATTAAGGAGTGAGCGTTGTCACTGAATATCAAAGAGAGCAAACATGGCACAGTAACTGTTGACAAGACAAGATCATGCTGCTCTCAATTTCCTTCGGACCTATACCTATATCACGTGATAACTGCCTGTGGCTCCCCCTGACCTCGCCTGAGGAAACTCCAGTCCAGAGTAGATCACCCATTACCCTCAGCGCTTCTCACGCAACTCCATTTAATCCTTTGGTTCTGCTTCCTCTTGGCCGCATCGCCCCTTTACGTCTATCATGGCCCGCTCAAAGCACCCAAATCAATCAAACACTCCTCGTCGAAACCAGATCGTCTGTGGTCCAGGCCCGGCAACGCCAGACTTCCCAATCGAACGCACCGAGATACGCCTCGATTGCATCCGCATCTACGGCTGGCCATCCCGCGGTGGTGTTATTATCCTCACGGGAGCAACAAGGGTGGACTTTGATTACCTTGGATGGGACGTCTTCGACCCTCCCTCAAAACGCGACAAGGACCAAGTGGCTGAGGATGAGGTCTGCAAGAAGCTCCTGCTTCTTGGGGCAACCTGGTATGATAGTAAATCGCGATACGAACTCCTTGCTGCCGTGGCAAGCAATTCCAAGTCTACCCGCGAACTATTCTACGAAGCCACAATCCCTGGTGTCACCCGGTCAGAGTGTATGTGGGTGCGCGTCGGCTGGCCAAGTAGTGGGGGTGGGCTATGGGTTGCCGAGTTTGAGGATCCACGCTTTGAGACGGTTATGGATGAGGGTGCAGAGTGTTATGATTGTGACTGGACTGATGACAGTGCACTTGTCACTCTGGCACGCGATATGGATGAACGGTGTGCCATTTTAAAAAGACTTGGAGGAAAGTTCTATAGCCATCTAGAGGACTATAATGGCCATGGTTGTCTGAAGGCCTGGGAAGAGAAGACTGACGGGGACGTCGGGCCTCTTGTTATTACGAGGTATGTGGAGTGGTAGTTTTTTACAGGCTCCTGTTTAAAGTCGATCTGATGGTGCTTCTCGCTGCTTGTTGGAATAGCTTCGCTGCCTATCCTAGTCTCTGTCTTTTCTATGCCATCTGGTTGTGTAGTACAACCGCTAGCTAAGCCTATCATGTATTCCCGGTGGAATCTAGAGACTCACAGCAACTTTTAATCTAAGGGAAGTCTAAGTAAGAAGATTATAAGATAGTATTTGGTGACCTTATTGACGTAATTCCCGGGCAGTCCGCTCACCTCATCGATTTCCCACGTGTCTAACTCATGTAACTATTCAAACAACCATTATGCCAGCAAAACCGCGTTAATCTCGTCAAAACTTGGTGGAGCAGGAAGGCAGGATTCAACCTGCGATACAAGCCTTTAAAAAGGGTGAAATTCAAAGTATTCGTCGAGCAGCCGAGGTTTTTGACGTGCCCTATTCAACACTTTAGGATTAGTTAAGGGGACACTTATTCCAACCAGAACTCCGCAACCACATGCATTGGCTCTCTAAAACTTAGGAAGAATCCTTAATAAACTGGATTAAAGCAAGAGATAGGCATGGAGTTACTCCTAGACCTTCGCATGTGCAGCAAATGGCTAATATAATCCTCCAAGAAGAGTCTAATACCCCCCCTTAACTAATTGGAAAGAACTAGGTCACGTAATTTTATTTAACGCCATGAAAGCCTTAAATGCCACTTTGCTCGATAATATAACTGCTAGAGGGTGCTTTGCGAGGATCCTAAAGCTATGAAGGACTGGCTTAAATGTTTGAAAGAGGTCTAGAACAAACATAGTATTCAGGACAAGGACATCTATAATTTTAATAAGATAGGATTTGCTATGGGTCTTATTACAACTACTAAGGTAGTTATGCAATTAAATATGCCAGGAAGGCCTTATCCCCCTTCCCTTATTTCGCCGGGATAGAGCTTTATATTGATTTTGCATACTTGATTGGTTAGTGGTTTTAGTATTCTACTATCTATTCTACTTTAACTGCCTAGCATGCACCTGCCACCTGTAAAGCAGCCATGGTGGCTACACATGCTTTATAGTCTAGATATTTTGGCTCTATATCTGGCTCTGTATTATTTGTAGGCTCAGCAAGGGTTGATATAGACATGAGTTGAACACACTGGGAAATCGGGCCGCAAAGTGTGGCTAATTTAATCACTGTGCTAGGCCCGGGATAATCTATAGTATCAGCAACAACCCGTACCCGCATCCAGATAAGACAAGATAAGAGAAAAGAACCGTGCTCCTTCGTGCATTAATTCAATTCTACTGGGATGAGATGCCCTGGGTATGCTTCCTACAGTCGGTCCGCGTTCTCAGGGAAATCCCCCTTATGCAGTCACGGAAGAAGCGTCCTTCTTTCTAGTATTATAGAAGCCAGCCTCTCTCTATAAAGACTGGGAAAGACAAACCATAGAGCTGCATGGCTTCCAGGATCGTGGAGGTGCGGTGCGCTTGTGGTTGATCATTGATGGAGGTTGCATGGGGCGGACCAATCGGACGCACGCGCTCGGTTCCCCGAGGTGGCTGGTTTCTGGACCTGGCGGATTTGTCACGCCAGACGCCGACTGCCATCTGAGACATCCGGGGTCTGCTGGTTTCAAATCAGAGGGATCTCGATCCATGCGTGTCGGTGATCTCTTATAAGGTGTTGTATTAAGGGGTCTGGTATAAGAGGCTTTCTTGGTCTTTTCGTTGATACACTGGATTCACCCTCAATTACGCAATTGCATTCTGTGCACTCTGTGCACTTTGTGGGGAAATACTACCAAGATGTCGTCGACTATGACTCTAGAGCCGATTGAGCTCACGACTGTTCAGGAGGATAGATTGACCGACGCAGCCAAGAGGACCGTATCCTTGAGCGCTCAATCGACCCCCAGCGGTGACAGACTGGGATCCAGCCAGCAGCCTCCCATCGCTGCAGATACGCCAAATGATGCAGGCACGACAAGAGGCAGGATCCGAATTGTCGCCCTGATGACTGCCCTCTGCGTGAGCCATCTCGACCTCTACTCTAACTCCTCTTCCTGATCCCTGGAATACATATCTAACCCAATTCATTCATCGTACTAGTTATCCCTCTTCATCGCCGCCCTGGACCAAACAATCGTCGCAACCTCCCTACCCATAATCGCCTCCCGCCTGAACTCCGCAAGCGGCTACACCTGGGTCGGAGGCGCATACCTACTCGCCAGCGCAGCCGCAGCACCCATCTGGACCAAGGCGTCGGATATCTGGGGGCGCAAGCCGATCCTCCTCGCGGCCGTGCTCTTGTTCTTCCTCAGCTCCATCGTCTGTGCGGCGGCGGTGGATATGACCATGCTTATCGCGGGGAGGGCGTTGCAGGGGACTGCGGGCGGGGGCCTGCTGCAGCTTGTTATGGTTGTTGTGGCGGATTTGTTCAGTGTGCGGTGAGTAGTACTATGACCTCCATTTTCAGCGCCTGGCTCGTTGGATGGAATTCACCCCATTGTGTCAAGCTAACAAAATGCAGAGAGCGAGGCCTGTACATCGGCATCCTCGAATTCATGTGGACCATCTCCGGCGGCCTGGGCCCGATCCTGGGCGGCGTCTTCTCCGAATACGTCTCGTGGCGCTGGAACTTCTGGATCAACCTCCCCATCTGCGGCATCGCCTTTGTCCTGCTCTACTTCTACCTGGACGTGCACAACCCGCGGACGCCCATGATCGAAGGGCTCAAGGCCATCGATTGGCTGGGCAGTGCGTCCATCCTGGGCTTCACGCTGATGGTCCTGCTGGGGCTGAACTTTGGCGGCGAGGTCTTCCCGTGGGATTCGGCGAACGTTATCTGTCTTCTTGTCTTTGGGGCCATGTGTATAGGGCTTTTCTACTACGGGGAGAAGTACGTCGCCAAGTATCCGCTTATGCCGCTGGACCTCCTGAAAGACCGCTCCGTTGCTGCGACCCTGCTCGTGACTCTATTCCACGGCGCCGTAAGTCTCCTATTCTTTCGACTCGGAATCCCCTCCTATCTACCCTACCCTACCGTAGGCCCAGCTAGCTAACCCTCCACCCCAATCCGGCCATGTAGGTCTTCATCGCCTGCGAATACAACCTCCCCCTCTACTTCCAATCCGCAAAGCGCGCGAGCGCAATGCACTCAGGCCTCCTAATCCTCCCCTTCGTAGTCGCCGAAGGCATCATAAGCGGCCTCTCCGGCTGGCTCATCCACCGCACAGGCAAATACCTCAGCCAGATCTGGGCGGGGACTGTCCTCCTCTGCCTGGGTACGGGCCTCTTCATCCGGCTGGACGCGGACTCGTCGCTGGGCGAGTTGGTTACCCTCCAGATCGTCGCGGGCGCCGGGTCCGCGCTGCTTTTCGCGCCGCCGCTTATTGCGCTGCAGGCGACTGTCCGCCAGGAGGATACGGCGACTGCGACGGGGATGCTTGGGTTTGTGCGGACGCTTGCGATGTCCGTTTCGATTGTTGTGGGCGGGGTCGTTTTTCAGAATAGTATGGCGCAGGAGCGCGGGGTGCTTGAGGAGGCGGGGATTGCGGGGGGGCTTGTGGAGTTGCTTACCGGGTCTTCGGCGGCGGCGAGTACGGAGCTTATTAAGGAGATTCGGGATCCAGGCATGGTGAGGGTTCTGGCCGGTGCGTTTGCGGCGAGCTTGCGGAATGTTTGGATCATGTATACCTGTATGGCGGGGATTGCGGTCGTGGCGAGTGTGTTTATTCGCAATCGGCCGTTGAGCGTCGAGCATACGGAGACAAGGACGGGGATTAAGCAGGAATGAGCTGGGAGTGATGGTGTTCTTCTTTGCTTGATCAAGACTTGCCATATATCATTTACCTAAATAGACCCGCGGAAGCCCGCACAAGGACAAATAGACCAACTCAACTCATGCAGTCCCGCCACATTACCGAGTATAAAGATATGAAGGAGGCTTACTTCTCCGCCCAATTCACCCTCCCACTGCGAAACTGACTAACCAACCCAATGGGCAACAGTCCCGGATCCACAACATTGAACCCACCAAACCGCTCCACAATCTCAGGTCCATACAGCTGCGCAATCCACTTCCAGTACGAAGACATCTGGCTCCAGGACGCCCTGATCCCGGACAGGTTAAACTGGCTCTGTAGTTGCTGGATGCCAATCGTAACAGGGCCCGAGACATCTTGTTTGATGTCTTCTGGCTGGGGGCGTTTCAGAAGCTGGTCGTAGATTGAGACGAGTTGTTTTCCGAAACCGTAATCGAGGAGTTCGCGGTGGCGAGTGTATTCCTCAAAGGACATGAATGTGTCGATGTCGGCAGGACGGAAGGATTTTTTCGCTGCGAGGCGATCTTTGTCTATGTTGGCGTAGCGGCGTTTCAGCGAGAGGTAGGCACTTCGCTCGGCTTCGAAGAACTCGTCGAGGAGAGTGTTTGGGTCTGCGACGACGGAGTCGTGAAGGCTGACGAGGTTGATGAATGGACTCGAGAGCTCGAGGCCGCCGAGGTCGATCGGGAGGAAAAAGTAGCCATCGGGGATATTCTCAGTCCCAAAGCGCGTGCGGATAGTGTCCCGCAGGTAGGTGACCACGCTGCTCTCCCCTTTACCGCCGTCGGGGCCCAGTGAGAATACCTCCCGCTGGATACGCTCGTGAGTTCGCAACATCATGTCGACATGCGCTTGGCCGAAGCAGTTTGCGGGCTTGCCAAAGTTGTACGTGAAGAATGTCGACGCGTAAGAATTCCATGCTTGAATCCAGCCAAAGACACTGCCTTGCTTATCGTCGAGCTGGTGCTGCAGTTCCTTGATGTGGCCATCAACCATCTCCTAGTCGATCTCGAACCGGCCGGACTCGGGGTTGAGGTAGAGCATACCCCATCGAATCTTACCACTAGGTAGCGAAGAATGGAGAGCCGATTCCTGATCCGGCTGCGCCGTGATGTGGGCGCCGCCGCTCTTGTCTGCACTCACGGAAATCCCCATGGTCTTGTTGAAACGTTGAATAGCCTCCCAGGCCGCAACGCATGTCTGCTGCTCGCGTGACCAGAACCACATGTCGTCATTTACTCGCCAGAGTATCTCACCGTTGCATTCTTTGTTGATCATAAAGTCGAGGCAGAACAACGTTACTTCCCCAAACACCTCACTGAGCACATGGGATCCCGGGGTTCCGCGCCGGCGCGTGCGAGGTTCTGCGTCAGGCTCATCTGTGAATCGCAGAGGGGCAGTCAGAAATTTTTCGAAGAATGTCAGCCACTTCTCCGATACACCGAGGAACTCGAGAACCGCGAGAATAGTCGGGTGCGGTAGACTCGGGTACAGCGCCTCGTACTGAGCGCGGAAGCAGGTAATTTCGCCATGCAAGCGCTTGTTGATGATCGTGTCCGCGCTCAAAAGAAGTAGCAGATTCTGCTTTGCCTGCATCGGATTGCGGGGTGTCTTGACGCTTGCGGCCCACTGGTCATCGTAGGATCGATCAGGGTCATGATGAACATCGGTACCATTGTCGCCATCGAACAGACCAAATCCCATGTCCTCGTCGGATTCTTCCTTCCCCTCAATATTCCTGCCCGCATCGAAGCTCATGGGATGGATGGGCGCCGCTTGTTGAGCCCTTAGAAGCTTCAGCTGGTTTTTGGCCTTGATCTCGGCCTGCATTTGGGCCATCTGCAGGCCTTGTATCGAGTGATAGCTTTGGGGAGCCTGCATTGTTTGAAGGCTTTGAACTGCTGCCATTGGTTGCTGTTGTTGTTGAGCTACCGCTGCTTGTAGAGGGGCGTGATCAGCTTCTTCCTCGCCTTCTTCTTGATTTCTGATTTGGGACTCGGTGTCAAGAAGCTGTGACACAAAGTACGCTCGTCGATGAATAGTCTCTTTTGTGATTTGCAGGCTGGGCTTGTAGCCGCGTTTGTCCAGGAAAAAGTCGCGACGCTTCTTGTCGACCACAGGGACAGTCGACCGCAGCGACTTCCAATAGTCCCTCGTCTTTCTGAAATCGTGCAGCGCAGATTTGAAAAACACCGACCACTTGACGCCGATGTACTGCAAGAATATAGCCTGGATGAGGTCTTCGTGCATATAGATGTGGTACGTTCCGTTCATCTGGCGCCTCTGCTCAAGGGCGACCGAGGGCCCCCAGGTCCACGCATGGAGCCCTGCCATTCGCATGTTCAGCACGTCGGCCAGTTCGGTAAGGACGGTGTCGTCATTTAGGAAGTCCCGCAAAACAGCGCGTTGTTTATCGGTCACTAGGTCGGAGAGCAGAAGCCCGTTGATCACCCAATTAAGGGTGCTAGCATAAAACGATGACCTCGATAAACTGGCTTCGAACGCTGCCACTCTATCCCGGAGCGCGCGTATGGTTTTCGCTACGTTGCATTCTTTATCAGTCCCACCAACTGGTTCCGACTGACCAAGGCCCGAGAAGAGGTCGTTGAGGAAAGCCTTGACTGTTTCGGCATCCTGGCCAGCTGGAGTGAAAACAAGATTCTCCCAATCCTTTCTCGATTCCAGTTTGGCAGCACTGGCGAGCTTTTCAAAGTCGTCGTTCGATGCGGCAGGCGCGCCCGAGCCCTGATTCTTCTTGAGCGACAGCCACTCCATCGTCAGCTGGGCGAACAGAGTGGCGTACTCGTACTTGAGGGTCTGAATGTTGAGGTGGCTCAGAAGCGACTGTCGCCACCGCTCTACGGTGTCGGGTGAGATGGCAGGATCATACTCGGCCTGTTTGAGAAAGCGATCGAGATTGGATAGGACAACCTCGAGCTGGCGCTGATCGCTCGAGTTGTGGACGACGCGGCCGTCCTTCACGCTGATGTTGAAGCACGACTTGACTCCCTCGCCGAGCGCGTGTACTTTAGCCACTGGAGAGTCTGAGGACTCCGCTGCCTCCAAGGCCGCCGCTTTGCGTTTCAGGAAGATTTGGCGCTTGTTGGAGAGTTCTTCGAGCTTGGCGTCGGTGATGTGCTGCAGCGTTTGCGAATACTCCGAGTCAGACATGTTGCTGTTGTTGCAGTGTTATGGGATGGATGAAGAGGAGATGTTGGGAGTGAGAAAGCAAACCAAAGGAGGGGAAGGGAGGTTGTATTTAAGGAGGCTTGGACGGTGCCAGTGCACCCCAGGTATGACGGAGTGAGGCAGAGCTGCGTCAAGTCGAGCCCCTGATTGGCTGCTCCAGTGACTCAAGACTGCGGGGAGCCTTTCAACCTGTTGTGGGTGTTGCCTGATTGTTGACTGAAAAGGAATCAGATAATATTAACCCGCCTTCGTTTGCCTCACATCATGAACGGTCGGCTTTCGTCGTTCAGCACCCAACTGATGGGCTCCGCATTCCCCAGGCTAAAGAAGGATTCTGACATCTAACCCAATGATTAGTACCGGTCGCGCCTTCTAGACCTCGAGGGTACTCACGATAAACTCCCAGTCACCCATGAAAGCCGGGGCCCGATTCAGGCACATCTCATCCATCATGCTGTCGTCTAGGCCACTGGCGCTCTGCCCGGCCTTCTCCTTCAAGAATGCAAGACATCGCTCTTCCGCCTGCTCTGCCGCCTGCAGGAGCAAATTCGGCATTTCACTCTTTTCCACCCCCTGTCGGAGGCCCTCAATCTGCGCTGTGATCATCGAGGCGAGGAGATACCCCTTGATGTTCGTCTCGCCACACTCGATCGTCGTCCACATCCGTGCTTTGGCTTCGGAGATGAGTGAAAAAAGATCGCGCCGATAAGGATTGGGGCCTAGGCTATCTTCATCTTGGAGTTGCGTCTTGAGTTCCAATGCTACGTACATGGTCGAAATCATGGAGCCTAGGCGGAAGAATCCAAAGCCGCATGTCACAAGCCGGGTCAATGGATCTTGGTTTGAGACTGGCTCATCGCGAAGGGGAAGCGTTGTCACCAATGGCGATGATGGGTAAGTGTCGCACCAAATCTTCAGAGAGCTTTCGATGATTACCTTCCTCGAAAAGGCGTATGCTGCGTCGCGTAGTGATGGTTCAAAGAACGGCAAGTGGGCACAGCAGAGGTAGTAATTGATGATGAAGTCGAGCAGGCGGGTCTCAAACGACGAGGGTGAAGGCCCGGTCTGTAAACTATAGCTTCGCAGTGTTCGGCATATCGTTCTGTATGATGCTCTAAGCTCCGCATCTAGCTTAAGGGCGTCCGAGTACGATCCATAGGAGTTGAGGTCGTTCAGAAATTTTGCGATCGAGAGGCGCTGTGACCAAGTCTGACGGAGGGCTCTGGCGATGAATGTTTGCGTGTACTCTTCATCACTCTTAGCTACAGGGTCTTCGGCCAATAGTTGCTCATCATCAAAATTTCCTGGCGGTTCGCAGTCAAAGTCGGACAGGGACAGCAGCGGGGCGCCGCCTGAGACGACGCTTGCCTGTAGACAAAGCTCCATGATGGTATTCCACAATCTGCGGCGCATCTCCGCAGCGAGCGCGGTTCGGTTAGGGAGATGGGAAGGGTCTCTGTGGAGTCCCATGTATAGCGCTGTGCGGAGCAGCGCGCCGGCCGAGATCCAGGTCGAGTCGCCTCCCACGTTGATGCTTTCCCGTGCGAGCATCAGGAGAACCCTGCTCTGTAGAGACTGAATATTCAGCCGAGTCTTGAAGTCCGGATCGGAAAGCCAGGTGTGTGCCTCGTAAACCCATCGAACAGCAGAAGGTCTCATGGAGAAATAATCATCATATGTGATTGCACCCAGCGCAAGAACCAGCTTCAGCTGGACCGTGAACGCGATGCTCGGTTTTGCATCCGTAACCCACAGCGCATCGTAATCTGTTTTAAAGGTTGGTATATGCAGGATGCGAAACGTCGTCTCGATCGTCCGTAGATAGCAATCGACCAGCTCATCTGCGACACCTTTCGGGGGAAGGTCCGACGTTGGCGGCGTGGGCCATTGAGGCGTTCGTTGCGCTTTGATCACTCGCGCGAGATCCTTGCACTTCTTAAGAGTGATCACAGCCTTGGAGTCTTCTTTGCGTATATGCGGCTCGATCATCTCAAAGACTTCGCGGAACTGACCGAATTAGTACACGTGCGCATTGACGACATGGCACGTACATTCGATGCACCCTGAGCCCAATGACTCGGCCCAAACAAGCGGCTCTTGTGCATGACCACATTGCGACTGATCGCGTGTCGTTCATCATTGAAGCGTCTCTCGCGATTAATGTGGAAAGTCCCCGCTATCCCCGACGTCGACGTCTCAATGTTAGGTCGTGGATCCGGGGGCGGCGAGGAGCTTGACTCCTGCGTGACCTTCGAGAGCTGCTCTTCCAGTCGCTGAATCTTGCTCTTCAAACTCTCGACCTCGGAGATGGCCGACTGGCTCGTCCGTGACGAGGAACCCTTCGAGCTAGACGGGACTGATCGCGACGCAGTGCTCGGGTCTTGGGATACATTCGCGGTCGGGGGGAGCATTCCCAAGCGACCAGCCTGGAACTGGGATTGCGGTGCCGGTGCCGGTGCCGGTGGCGCGTGCAACCCTTGCGACGCTTTGGCGAGATCCAGCTCCAGCGTATGCCTAAACCCGAGATGCTGCTGCGGTCGCAAGACATCGTTGCTGTCGTAAACACACGGTTCGCTCTTCGATTTGACGCAGTTGCTGCAGGGGCTTTCGCGGTTGCATCTTATTTTACGTCTCCGGCACAAAGCGCACGATCTGGATTGTCAGCGAAGCTGTTTGTGTACGTTTCGCGCGGAATCTCTCACACTGCTGGCCTTCTCCGGCGCCGCTCCGGTGCTGTCGAAGGGATCATCGTGAAGTGTCTTGGCTCTTGGCTCGGCCTCGATCTCGGGCGAACTCCGACCGGGATAGCTCCAGATTGATTGTTCAATGTCAACTTCGAGAGCGAAAGCAGATGTTTGCGAAAGAAAAAAGAAAAAAGGAAAAGGTGAGAGACTCCAAACAGCTGGAGCTAAGCTGCTCGGACTCGTTGTGGAGAGCCCTGCGCTTTTGGTCCGAGTCGCCCGCCTTTTCCCGTCGCCCCTTTCCTGTTTTGGCTTATCGCCGACCCTTGGATTAACCCCGTACAGAGCATATAAAGACGGCGCTGTGGACATGGTATGAGTTGCATTAAGATCTCAATATTCTTTCCAGAGAACACTCGATTCCTCAAATCCGGTTATTCCAGCGGTCACAATGGCAGATCGAAACCCAATCACAAAACTTGAATCTTCGCCCGACATCGAGGCGCACAAGTCCGAATCTCACACTCCCAGTGCCCCCAACTTGAACGAAAAAGAATCACCCGACAACTTCGGTCCAGCACCGGATGGAGGACTCAAAGCATGGCTTGTCGCAGCCGGTGCCGCCTGTACGATATTCTCAACCCTCGGCTTCGCCAATTCCTTTGGCGTACTCCAAGAGTACTATGCCGTGCACCAACTCCGCGGGGAATCCGCGGATAGAATCGCCTGGATTGGCTCCTTGTCGGCTTTCCTCCAATTTGCAGCTGGTGGACTCGGCGGTCCATTATTCGATCGATATGGGGCGTGGGTAAGTACACCTCCTCGATACAGTTGGCGGCCATACCCTAACAAGCTTGATTGCAGATCATCCGTCCCGCCGCAGTCGTCTACATCTTCGCCCTGATGATGACGTCCCTCTGTAAGGAGTATTGGCAGTTTATGCTGGCCCAGGGAGTCCTAGTCGGAGTAGCAACAGGCCTTCTCCAGTTCCCCGCCATGGCAGCGGTTTCTCAGTTCTTCGACAAGAAACGTGCTGCAGCGCTGGGCATCGCAGTTGCAGGATCCTCAGTCGGGGGCATCATCTTCCCAATTGCTCTCTCCAAGATGCTCAACAGCTCCTCCCTAAGCTTCGGCTGGTCGATCAGAATCATCGCATTCATCATGGTCCCAACCATGATCTTCTCGTGCCTCACGGTAACCGCGCGCCTCCCGCCACGGACAACAGCATTCTTCATCGGCTCGGCGTTCAAAGACCCACTCTTCCTGCTCATCGGCCTGTCATTCTTCTTCATGCTCCTCGGCATGTTCTCCCCTCTATTCTTCATCCCCACCTACGCCGTCTCCCGCGGCATAGAGCCAACCCTCGCCTCATACCTCGTGGCAATCGTCAACGGCGCAAGCACATTCGGGCGCATCATCCCGGGCATACTGGCCGACAAATTCGGGCGTCTCAACGCATTCGGCATCGGCGGAGTCGCAACGGGGATCATAATCTGCTGCATGAACGAAGCAACCAGCACCGCGGGGCTCATCGTGTATTCCGTCATCTTCGGCTTCTGGTCGGGCACGATTATTTCCGGTGGCAGTGCGGCGATTACCCTGTGTGTTGAGCGGCCGCAGGATTTTGGGACGTATATGGGTTCGGGGATTGCCGTAGTTGGGTGTGCGGTGCTTATTGGGCCGCCGGTTAGTGGTGTGTTGATCGATCGGTATGGGGGGTTCTTGGAGCTGGCCCTGTTTAGTGGGGTTATTTGTACGTTTGGCGGGGTTGTTGCGTTGGGGAGTAAGACTGTTACCAAGGAGGGCTTGTTTGGGAGGGTTTGAGGGTTTTTTGGGATTAGATTGTGATATAGATTGGGTTTCATCTACTCCGCTCATCATAGAATCAAATTGTCTTACTATAAAAAAGGTGTGGGACATGTCCATACATCGTCTTCTTCGCTAAGGAAGGAATACACTGCGATTTCGTCTGCTCTCATCGGTACTACGACGGTCATGACTTTGATTTCCTTTAGTCCTGGAACCGATTGCCGGATACAATCAGTGACAACATAGATACCAAAACTCTATGCGGCATCTTTTGCTAAAGACGTGCATCGAACCGTGGCTTCGGCAACTTAAGACAATGACATCAGACGCACCATCTTCCACGCGAGCTCGGTCTTCAGACAGAATATCCGCCGATAGCTGAACATGATCAGACTCGACCTTGCTTGTGAGACCTCCTTCGGTCAGTATATTGGTGTACTGTAACTCGAGAGATGCAAGTGTCGCATGTCAACAGGTCGAAAGACGGTAGTACCGTGGACACAATGACTCGGATATCGCTAGTCTCGCCTTTGGGTTTGAAAGTGTACGACCGCAGAGGTTCAGATATTTCATACCCCTTGGTGCCAGCGCGGTGCAGTACGTTGGATATTTGTGCTGATTGTTGACTATTTCCGGCAGTCATTGGTTTCAATCACCCCGTAAATAATACAATCAATAGTCCTCTGCTCTTGTACCAATTGTATCCAGATGCTCCAGTGATTGGGTTTGAGACTTGAGCATTGGTGCGTTGTATCCCCAGTCCCGAATCCTTCGTAAATATTCCCGGATTTGGTAGCCAAGAACTGGTGTTAAGTGGGTCTATTTAGGATATTTAAACGAAGGTCGGCAGGATTCTGGAGGAGCGATTTTCAGCCACCTGCGAGGATATTAGCTGATAAGGTCCTTTTGATATGGCTGCAAGTGGATATAGCACCGCCAGGTATTTCAAGGCCTTGTAGAAACTCCGGATTTACCCCGCGTTGAAAGGATTCTATCTGAAGGTTACTCATGACGGTTCGAATATATATCGTCCGAGCGGCGTACTTTGATGAAGAGCTGTAATCCCTTAATCGCCCATGTCAACGTAGGAGCTGTGGTACTCCTACTTAGAGTCTCAACGGCGTATCTTCAGGACCTGGGAATATCCTCCGAAGTAGTTGTTGGACTGGCGAAGGACAAATGGTGTAAGAATCATGAACCTTGGCGCTGGATAAACTATGATTGGGAGTCAACATAGGTCTGTGCACTGTAATTACACGACACAACTGAAAAAACATGCTTGGAAACGCTCCGAAAGACGTCGTAGTGTTGAATGATCATTCAGGAAGCAGCTACGTAGAGACTCAAGGAAGTGGCATCTGAAGCAAGTAACGTGACCTGGTGGCCAGTGCCAAGATCAATGGAGCCTCCGATCCTCACTCGCCCACTTCTCCACTCGCCCAACCACACTGTCGCTCCGAAGAACACAAATTCCGTGGCAAGATATGTCAAGTGCGTGGAACTCAAGACTCGCGAGGTCGAGTCATCTTAAGCCTTGCAATCTGGCATCGATACGGAAGATGCAAGACCCGCCTGTGTTCTCGCTTCGACCAAACAGAGAATGGAAGGTGCGACCGTGATGGCCGCCCATCACATGATGTTGTTGACCGGGGCGACCGTGATAGTTGTTGACTTGATTTCTCTCATTCATTGCACTTTTGGATTAAGGCGAAATCAATCCTTTGGGAAATCGATGCTATCTTCACTGCACTTCACCTGGGCTATCTAACATAACGCGATACATCTTCCGGATCCGCCGCCGCAGATGTTGTTGGGCGTCGTGTTGAGCTGGAACAAGCGCCAGCGGTCCGGTAAGTTGCTTCTGATAATCCGATCTCTTGCACTCGACGGTCCAAGTCGGCGTCTGATCAATCTGGTCCAGTCGATATTTGTTCTGCCACATAAACGCTGCCGCGGCCCGTTGCTTCCGAAACACCTCCGCCAACTCCACCGGTGTAATGCAATCCCTGGCCGTGGACAGGACCTCTGCGCCTGTCCGGGTCACGTACAACTCCGACGAGCAATGGACAACACCCGTCGTTCGGTTTGCGAGATGGACGAGACAACAATTGGCGACAAGGTCAACCGGAACTTCCTCAAAGTCGTGGTGCATCGCCATGCGCTCCAGGTCCTGGTCGGTCAGCGTGAACGAGAGCAACATCTGGTGTAGGGGAATTGCGCTATCTGGCCCGTATAGAGGGAACGGCTCCGCCAAGGCTGGCCCGATGGCTGATGGACGGATAATGAGCACTGGGACAGGCGATGGCTGGCGGAGGAGGAGCCGCTCGGCTAGATGTTTTGCCTGAGCGTACGGCCATGTGTACCTATCGTCTGGAGGCAATCTGGATGGGTCTGCCCCTGGAAGCCCTGCAAGTTCGCCTTCTGGGTTCGGAATGTCGTCCGGTGAGGGATATAGCCGCTCCTCCACCAGACCTCCGGAGAGGAAGCTGTTCACGGCAAGGCTTGAGAAATGGATAAAGAGCTGAACGTTTTTAAAACCGGATGCGGTCTGAAGCAAAGCGATGGCGGTCTGACAGTTGTTTTGCAATGATTCTTCCAAGTCCTGGACAAGGGAGATGTTCGCAGCCGTGTTGATGACCGCCGTAACCTCGTTCCGCATTCCCTCGCAAACGGTTGTCTCCAATCCCAGACCTGGCTTGGACAAATCTCCAGTAATGAACTCGACCTTGCCGGAGTCCAGAATGTCCTCGATCTGCTGTGGCATGGTCGACTCCCACTTGCGAATCGCATCACCGATAGATCTGCGACACAGCGCATAGATCTTCTTTGTGGGTAATCGCAACGCGAGCTTATACAGCAGACATCCCCCTAGACTTCCCGTAGCTCCGGTCAGGAGAACTACCTGGTTCTCGTACTGTCGAGTATAGTCATTGGTCGTTGCTGGGTCATCCATCTTGTCGGATGCAGAGGCTTCGCTGTTACCCTCGAAAAGAGAAAAGCGAGAAAGACGGCACAGACGAAATACCTTTACAAAAGAATGAAAGGATGCGTGAGCGAGTTTTGCTGCATGCGGCGGAAATTAAATGGGGAGACTCGCACAAGGTGTGGTTGTTCGTCATCATGCCCCCAGATGTTGACCAGAGGAGGACACCGGGGAGTACAATGAACCAGCAGTATCTAAAGGGGCATCGCTTGTCTAGTGTGTGACTCGAGGTTCTTGGACGACCTTCGAAACAAACCTCGGCACAACCTGAGGCCTTTGGTCGCCAGCTTCGACTGGCCATATAGTTTGGTAAAACCTTAGATATGCATCTGGCCGCAGTTTTTGTTAGACAACACCGCAACTCGGGCCCCTTGTTTCTGCACCTAACCTAAGTTTTCACGACCATATGTTACCCATCTCGGAGGTTGGAACCTGCACGACACTCAAGGTTAACCGACAGAGACGAGGCGAAACATGAGCTGCGGCAAAAAATATAACCTTAAAGCAGTCCTTCGACGCGTGGGACACCTGCATGACCTGATGTTCACCACGTTGGCTTCACCCTGATCTCAAATCCAGTGAGCAGGGGATGCAGATTAACGGACCACCACCCTCGTTCCTGGACATAATGCGTGCGAATGCAGACCCTGCCATCGAGGCAGCGGAGACTCCCACGTGCAATGCGGCCCCAACTCAAGATAGTTCCGATACCGGGCACACAGGTTTCACCACAACCCCAGATGCGGAGGCCAAGGCGAGGGAAAGCCCTCCACCTCTCGCAATTGTCGGCATGGCAGCGAGGCTCCCAGGCGGAGTCAACTCCATCCCGGACATGTACGAATTCCTCCGCAGTAAGAAAGATGGCTCGGGCAAAGTCCCAGCTTCAAGGTTCAATGTCGACGGGTTCTACAGTGAGGGCGAAGTGCCGTATTCTATGAGAACACGCAAAGCCTACTTTCTGATTGATGATATCGCGACGACGGATGCATCCTTCTTTGGCGCCTCAGATGTGGAAGCATCAGGAGCAGATCCTCGAGCAAGGCTTCTGTTAGAAGTCGTCTATGAGTGTCTGGAAAACGCCGGGGAAATTGACTACCGTGGAAAGAATATCGGCTGCTATGTTGGAGCGTGGGGAGTTGATTGGTGTGAATTGACGCTGAAGGACGGACAGCAGCGCAACCCGCTTTTAGGAGCCGCCGCGGGGAGTTTCTTCATCTCAAGTTATATTGCGTGGAACCTAGATCTGCACGGACCAAGGTACGTCCTACCCGGTATTTTCCCGACTTCCCTTGCAGGTAAAAGGCTGACCAGCTGGCTAGCATGACGATCGAAACTGCCTGCTCGTCGTCCATGGTTGCGCTTCACGAAGCATGCCAGGCCATATACTCTGGAGAGTGCACATCAGCTGTTGTTGGCGCAGCCAATCTGATACTTACCCCTACTCTGCACATGAACCTAGCTTCGAGCGGTGTTCTATCCACGTCGGGACTCTGCAAAACATTCGACACCACCGCGGACGGGTTTGGGCGTGGGGAGGCAGTTAATGCCGTTCTGATCAAGCGGTTGGATGATGCGATACGGGATGGAGATGTTATCCGGGCGGTTATTCGAGCAACTTCCGTCAATAACGACGGACGAACTGCGCTCCTGACGACCCCGTCTGCAGACGCACAAGAAGAGCTTATTCGAGCTGCGTACGCCAAGGCTGGCATCGATGATATCGAGAGCACTGCATACTTTGAATGTCACGGCACTGGGACACAGGCTGGCGACACGACAGAGATTTCTGCTGTGAGGAGGGTATTTCCTCAGGGTATTCACCTGGGGTCGGTCAGTATACCCCGTCATCGATACCCCTTCTATGGTATCCCGGAGGTTTAAGGAGCTTACAGAAACCAAGGCAAAACCGAACTTTGGCCATTCCGAAGGGGCGTCTGGGATCACGAGTATGATAAAAGCAGTAATTTCCCTAGAGAACAAGGTTCTGCTACCACATATTCACATGAATGAGCCCAACCCTGCTAGTAAGTGGTTGAAGCCGACGAAACTAGGAGCAGACTGCCGATCCTAATGAGCATTACAGTTCCATTTGAAAGTTCAAATTTGGTCGTTCCTCAAGACTCAATCGCCTGGCCAGAGGGACGGAAGGAGAGGATCAGCGTCAACAATTTCGGCGTGGGCGGCACAAATGTTCATGTGAGTATTATTTTGGAGGAGCTCATGTTATATGAAAGACTCTTCGAGCTAACATGACGGAGGTGATATTGGACTCCGCCTCATCTCTGAATCTAAATCGAAAGGACGACAACACAAGTGACAACCAGCCACTTCCTCGGATTTTAGTTGTATCGGCCAATAGCGAAAAGGCTCTTTCTCGACAGACGGAGAATATCAAGACCTACCTGGATAAGAACCCGCACTCTGTAAAAGACCTTGCCTATACCCTAGGGGAGCGACGCGAGCATCTTGCCTACAGGGCCTTTGCTCTTGCAACGGAGGGGCAAGCAGTCGGACCATTCAACACAGGCTCTGCGAGTTGTGGTGTCTGCCCCGAGGTGGCATTTGTTTTTACCGGACAGGGAGCACAGTGGCCTGCCATGGGAAAGGCGTTGATTGAATCATCTGAACTGTTTCGCGCAACTATTCAGCGACTGGACCAAGCCCTTCAGAGACTCAGCAGCCCTCCGAAATGGTCACTGGAAGGTTCGTTATTTTATGTCTACGACGGCTAGCAAATTATGGATCTAACCTTTTGAACAGATCTACTATGCACAGATGGTAATCGTGAGCAGCTCGACCGAGCAGAATTGGCACAACCACTTTGCTGCGCCCTACAAATAGGTCTTGTCGATCTCCTTACACATTGGGGGGTTGCCCCAACATCGGTTATCGGACACTCAAGCGGGGAAATAGCTGCAGCATATGCCGCCGGGGGGCTTACAGCTGAGGCTGCCATTATGGTTGCCTACCACCGAGGATACTCACTCCGAAAGACCCAAAGACGATGTGGCATGGCGGCTGTTGGACGGGGTCGCGAGGCGGTGACACCGTATCTCGTGGATGGAGTTATTGTTGCATGCGAAAACAGCTCCAAAAGCATTACCTTGTCCGGCGACTACGAGAAGCTGACTCAAATAATCGACAAAATCAAGAAGGATGACCCGGACACGCTGTGTCGTTTGCTCCGCGTTGACAAGGCGTACCATTCACACCATATGCGGGACGCTGCGGACAGCTACGAGACTGCGCTTCAGGCACTCTGGTTGAAGGGTTCCTCGTCAATGATTCCAATGTTCTCGACGGTAAATGGCACCCAGATAACTGATCCCTCTCTACTAAGTGCCCGGTATTGGCGTCAAAACCTGGAGTATCCTGTACTCTTTTTGACCGGGGTCCGAGCACTGCTGGACTCGGATGAAGAGGAGAAAGCACGCCTATTTATCGAGATCGGTCCTCATTCGGCACTTTCTGGACCACTGAGACAGATCCTCTCGGAGCATCCGCGTGGCGGTTCCTCGACGTATGTTCCATCGCTGGTTCGGGGAGAAGACCCCAGAACGTCCTTGCTCTACACTAATGGTAATCTGTACAACTCCGGTATACCCGTGGATCTTCATATTGTCAACGGAGCAGGTAGTCTTCTTGTGGATTTGCCTCCGTATCCGTGGAAACATGATACGAGATACTGGAACCAGGGTCCTGCAGTAGAGGCCTGGAGGTTGCGTCAATACCCCCATCATGAAATATTAGGCTCTCGGGTTCTGGGGTCGACAGACACAGAGCCCTCATGGCGCAATACGCTGGCGCTTGACGATGCCCCTTGGCTCTATGGACACAGAGTGATGGGCAAAGCATTGTTTCCCGGCGCAGGATATATTGCGATGGCTGGGGAGGCGATACAGCAGATCTCAACACCTCCAACCACAGCGTATCAAATTAGTCATCTCCTGCTAAAGCACGCTCTCTTTATAGATAGCGACGAGTGTGTGGAGCTGGTTACCAACTTGCGGCCCGCTCGTATCTCGGACATTGAGGATTCACGCTGGTACGATTTCTCAATCACATGTGTACAAGGCGGCGAAACAACGCGACTATGCACAGGTCAAATAAGGGCTGTCCCAGAGCCGGCTTCGCCTGATATGCCTTTCCCGCATAGTACAAAGCCGACGAGACAAGTCGACGCAGTTGCTTGGTACAGGGCGCTGCGGACAACTGGACTGGACTATTCAAGGGAATTCCGTGGCCTGGATGAGGTGTATGCAGATCCTGTACGGTACGAAGCCACCGCTGCGCTTAAACCCGCAGACCTTTCCGCCAGCCGGTATGTAATGCATCCAACGACCATAGATCGATGCTTGCAGCTCTTGTCGGTCGCGATATTCCGCGGGCTCTCTCGGAATATGGACATTCGGTGCCTCCCAATTCTGTTTGAGGATGTCTATGTTGGCCCGGAGCCTGCTGGACTGCACATTCAAGCCCAAGCAGATCCGCCGCAGGGCAATTTCATTTCCGGAAATATCGGTGCTATGTCAGATGGAAAGACGTACCTTTCAGTCAAAGGCGCACGACTACACATTTTCGCCGACGATAGCTCTCTAGAACAAGAAAGGGACTTTGGCTCGCGACCAGTCTGGATGCCACATGTCGATTTCATACCCGCGTCGGCGATGAACAAGCCACCGCCGGAGTCGTATCCTGAAATTAAGCTACTGCCTCGGATTGTCGATCTGTACATAGCCGAGACGGCGTCGCAGGTGCTCCATAGTGAGCCAGAGGACGAGCATCTCAGGAAGTACAAGAAGTGGCTGGTGACTGAATATACCCGGATACAGAACGAAGGGCTCTGGCGGTTCTCCGATTATGGTTATATGGGAGACTGTCCGTCCGACTCGTCGGACCGCCCCGGTTTGATCGAGTGGATGCAAAATGAGATGGACCGTGGTGAGTACGGGAGTCTAGCCCCGATAGCCGCCTGCATGCGGCATTTGACAAGGAACATCGTCGGGATCTTCGCTGGGACTCTCAAGCCACTCTCAGTTTTGATGGAGGATGACGTGTTGAGGAACTTGTACGATGGTCTCCTGGCTTTTGATAATTCCGCCCACTTCTTCAGTACGTTGGGCCACTCGTATCCCAAAATGAGAGTCCTTGAGATTGGGGCTGGTACGGGCAGTGGCACGGCCTCGTTCCTGGACTACTTGCACTCACCAGACGGGAGCCGCCTATACTCACAGTATACCTTTACCGACATCTCTGCAGGCTTCCTTACTGCCGCTAAGGAGAGGTTTGCGCAGTGCGATGGCATGGAGTATGCAGTTCTGGACATTTCGAAAGATCCGACTGAGCAAGGCTTCAAGGCTGAGGGCTATGACCTGATAATTGCCTCTAACGTATTTAGTTCTTCCAGTACCTCTGGAACATGATACTGACCGCTGATCTGCCTAGGTCATTCACGCGACGTCTAAGCTCAGTGAATCTTTGGCGAATATGAAACCCCTTCTCGCCCCGGGTGGGCGTTTGTTTCTTCAGGAATTGAGTGGAGGTAAGTCTAATTTTGGAACACTCTCACTATGCGGCGGCAGTCTAACCATGCAACACTTGCTGCTTAGAGCGCAGAGACGCAGAGTTCATATTCGTAAGTGCCTTCCTTCTCACGAGATTTTGCATTTTACTGACGATGGGTAAGGGCTTACTGCCGGGTTGGTGGGTTGGCGAAAATGACTGCCGTTCTGAGAGACCATATGTGTCTGTTGAGCGCTGGCAGGAGGAGCTAAAAGTGGCTGGCTTTGACGACGTTGAATTCACAATCTATGGCGAACATGCCATGGCCGTGTCCCTGATAATGAAAGCCCCAAGAGCTCCGAATCTACCGCGGAGTGTGAACCTCCTTGTCCCAGAGGAACGTTCTCAATGGGTAGTCGATTTCCAAGCATATTTTGAGAACGAGGGGTATCAGGTAAATACGTGTTCATTGAGCCAGTCACCATCATTGGAGGGCAACATCATCTCCCTCCTGGACGCAGCCGGCCCCTTTTTCTACAATCTCGATTTCGCCGATTTTCAACCTTTGAAAGAATGTATCCGAGGGCCCAACGTGAAGCACGTATTATGGGTCACGAAATCATCGCAGATAGCCTGCCAAGATCCCCGCTATGGCCTGATGCAGGGCTTTATACGGGCTTTCCATGGAGAATCGTATGCGAACGGCGCGGGGGCTGCAACGTTCGAGATCGACAACTTTGACACAGAGGCATTTCGTCACTTGCTACAGGTTTATGAAGATTCCTGCTGGACAGACACATCTGCGGAGCCAAGGCGAGACGAATATGCTCTACACAAGGGAGTGATCCATGTAGCGAGATTTCAGTCTATAAACGTTGAGAAAGAGTTGCGGACACCGGCAAGTCATGATGTCCCGAGAAGACTCGGTCTCGAGACGACAGGGCTCCTAGACTCCTTCTTTTGGAGGGAGGATGTTTCCGCTACCCTCAGGGAGGGCGAAATCCGGCTGCAGGTGAAATACGTTGGATTGAACTTCAAGGACGTTATTACCGCCCTCGGACTCATTGCGTCGCCTGATCAGCTCGGCCTGGAAGGCAGCGGGGTGGTGCAGTCGGTGGGCCCCGGTGTATCCCATGTCCAACCTGGAGACAAGGTGGTGTTTTTGGCACCAGGATCCTTTGCAACTCATATTACAGTCCCTGCTATACAAGTTTATCCTCTTCCAGATGGTTGGTCGCTCGAAGAAGGGGCGACATCGCCGGTTGTTGCCATAACCGCTGGCCAGTGCCTGCTGAACTTTGCCAAATTACAGCGAGGGCAGACCGTGCTGATTCATTCTGCATGCGGCGGCGTCGGCCTCGCAGCCATCAGGATTTGCAAAGTGATCGGAGCCGAGGTAAGCTCAATAACATACATTATCCAGTCCTATACTGAGGGTCAATAGATATATGCCACCGTAGGGAACGAGGAGAAAGTCCAGCATCTGATGGAAACATTTGCTATTCCACGGTCGCGTATTTTCAATTCGCGAGACGCGTCATTCTACGACGACCTGATGCGCGAGACACGTGGTCGAGGCGTCGACTATGTGCTAAGCTCTCTCAGTGGGGAGCTGCTTCGAACGTCGTGGAGATGCGTGGCCCCTGGAGGGACAATGTTCGACATCAGCAGACGAGATGTACTGGCCGATGCCATGCTTCCAATGCGATACTTCCAGGAACGCAAGTCATTTGTCACGCTGGATCTTACGGAATACACGGATAAAGCGGGCGAAGACCTACCGAACTTGTATGTATACACCCCTACCACCGGCATTTGTTGTTGACCTTTCTCTAGCACCGATAGCGTGAAGCGGCGACTTGTCGGGCCCATTGCTCCAGTAACCTGTTATGATGCAGCGGATATCTCCGCAGCCTTCCGGCACATGCAGACCGGACAGCACATGGGAAAGATCGTGGTGCGGATGCCGGAGTCCCCTGGTGATCTTGCTGCAAGAGACACCCGAGCAGATGTTCGGTTTTCGCCCAACCACGCGTATCTTCTTTCTGGCGGACTGGGCGGACTGGGGCGTGCCATCTCGAATTGGATGGTCGAGAAGGGTGCTCGCTATTTGGTGTATCTGTCACCCAGCGCAGGTGTATCCGATACACACTTGCCCTTCGCCGCAGAGCTTAAGTGTCAAGGCTGCGAAGCAATATTTGTTCCCGGGAGTGCAGGGAACATTGCTGATATTGAAAAGGCCATCTCCTTGAGTCCAATGCCGATTAAAGGAGTATTCCAACTTGCCCTTGCGTTGCAAGTGAGTATATGCTAGTATTCTTCGGGACGTAGGCTGCCTAACTAACCGAATTATAGGATCGAACGCTCGCACGCATGGCGTATGAAGACTGGAAAGTACCTCTGATACCCAAAGTCGACGGCACATGGAATTTGCACCGGGCGTTTGAATCTATACCATTGGACTTCTTCGTCATGTTTGGCTCCATCGCAGGCGCGATTGGAATGCCGGGTCAGTCCAACTATGCGGCGGGAAACACGTATCTCTACTCCCTCGCGCGGTACCGACAGTCTCTCGGACTACCCGCTTCGCTCTTGGATCTCGGCCCTGTCGCAGACATTGGCTTTGTCGCGCGGAATCCGGAGCTGGTAAAGACATTCAGTGTACAATTGGAATGCCCCTTTATCCAAGAAGGCGAAATGCTGGATGCGATCGAAGCTTTGATTGATCGGTCGATATCGCCGCGCGAATCGCCAGCTGACCCGGATGGTGGCTTTTCCGACCCCAACTATATCGTGTTAGGGTTGACAGGGACAGCAACGTGGCTCCTCACGCGTCACGATGACCGGATCTCGATTCTTTTTAACCGCGCTCAGAAGGAGCAAGACCGCTCTCCCATCTCCGACGATGTGGGCGACTTCGTGGTGCAAGTCGAGGCCAATCCGCAGATTCTCAACGAGCCATCGACAGAGGAGTTCCTCATTGAGAAAGTCGGGATGATGATCAAGTCGCCGACTCAAAAGGCCGCGACGAAGAAGGTGGATTTGAAGACTATTTCGAACATAGCGATTGACTCGTTGATTGCGATTGAGGCGAGGGCGTGGGCGAGGAAGCGACTCGGGGTGCAGATCAGCTTGTCGGAGATCACTGCGGCCGGGAATGTCAAGGGGCTGGTGGATCTGGCGATTGGCGAGATGAAGAAGCGGTACCAGATAGCGTAGATAGTTGAGTATTCCATGAGTTGTGTTGTACCTGTATCTACTCCAAACTGTTCTGTCCAAGTGGGGAAAGAGCCCCGGCCCACTGCACTTGGTTTTCCGACGGACACGCGATTCCTCCCCGTTTCCCCTTTCCCACTCCTCGCGTGCACCATGGCCAGCATCACCAGCGAAACACCACCGTCTGCTCGCCCCTACCGCTCGCACAAGGTGCCCGCCTGCGACTTTTGTCGGAGGCGGAGAAGTCGCTGCACGCAGGAGCTGGCCGACCAGCCATGTCTGCTGTGTCGCATGCACGGCGCCACCTGCTCCAGAGCGACCGCCGCCAGCCCAAGAACCGTCGATGAACCCAGGCCCACGCCGATCGCAAAGAGGCGACGCATCTCGAAGAATACTCCGGATCACCAGGCATCATCTGTGCCACTGCCACTACCACTGCCGCCCGCAACGCCTGGGCCATCGCGCAATTCCCCACCCGGAGACCGTCAGCCACCGACACCGGAGTTCACCCAGAACAACAATGTATCCACCCAATCGAGGCACATTGTTGGACCAGCCATGGCTCGGGATGCGCAGGTTCTAGAGAGATGCATGTCGTCGACCTATAACACTGCCGTTTCTTATGCCCGTCCGAACCCGTACAGTGTCTACTCCGACGACACGCGGAATCCCGTCGTCTACATGAAGGTCCCCCGACAGCGGGGCGCTGTGCCTTCGGGGAATGGTACTGCAGGGTGGAAGCAGTTTGAGGCGATGGAAAAAGTTGTTGAGCCCTTGGGGTCTGAGTTGTGTGCTGTGTTCGTATTGCTTTTCCTTTGATTGCTCTCTCTAATCATGGTTGCAGCTACTTTAACAACATCCACCCTCCGTTCCCCATCCTCGACGAAAAGACAGTACTGGGAGCTTACCAGCAGGATGGCCTCCCACATACTCTCGCCTGTGAGATCTATGCCGTCTCGCTGATCCTCTGGAAACGGTCTCCAACCATCGCTGCCACGCGACGTCCGGCGCCGGACATCAAATACATGTGGAATCTGACAGTCAGCGCCATGAATGATGACTTTTTGAGCCCCAATTTCTCTACCGTGCTGGCGTGTATCTTGGATCTCCTCGGTCGGCCGATAACCTCCATCACATATAATGCTGTTAATGTCGGTCGCGTTGTGGCTTTAGCGCAGAGCTTGGGGTTGAACCGGAACCCAGCTAACTGGGGGCTCGATCATCGGCAGAAGAGCTTGCGGATACGGACATGGTGGGGAATTTTGATTCATGATCAATGGTATGTTGTCTTATCCCTTGTCGGAGGACATGCTGACTGGACTAGGGCGAGCTTGTCTCATGGGACCCCTCCGCATATCCACCAGTCGCAGTGGGATGTGCCTCTACCAGGCACCGATTCACTGCTTGTAGACTTGACAACTGGTCAGGGATGCCCACCCGATGCGCGCGTACAAGGGGGTCACTCTTTTGTCGCACTATGCTCGCTGACGACCATCCTGGGACAAATATTGCCATTGATCTATGCCCTCGAGACCCAGTCACTTGACCATTCTTTCAGAACTTTACGCCGACATGAAACGACACTCAACGAGTGGGAGGAAGGCTTACCATCGTGGCTTCGGCCCACATCTCCGGCGTTTGAACGTAAGGCTGCCGGGGCACTTAACCTACAGCTCTCATTCCTTGCGGTCAAACTCTGCCTCGCGAGGATGGCTCTACTGGTGCGTCTTTCGCAGGAGTATACGTATCCATGACTAACATCCGACTAGGAGATCCATCGATCCAACGAGCCAACCGCCGAAGAAGACAAGCTATACTACCGATCGCGATGCCGCAAGGCCGCACGAGCCGTGATAGAGTTCACGACAACCCTCTCAGCGCACGAGATAGACGCGTTTTGGCTACCATACACAGCATATCACTTCACATCAGCAGCGACAATGACGCTCCGTTGCGCCCTCGAAGCTGAAAGCGCAGATACCGCACAGGAATGCGTAGCCAGCGCAAAAAGCCTGATTGACTTTCTCCGGCAGATGAAAGACGAACTGAATTGGGATCTTGCGGACATATGCCTCGGACAATGCGAGGCGGTCGTTGATAGGCTATGCGACACGAATAACCTCGACATGTGGCGGAAGAATCCCCCGGGACAGCAGGCGAGCGAGAGGGTACAGCAGGGCAATCAGCACAATTCATCGGCAGCGCCATTTCCAACGCCGGCGGATACCGTACCTTCCGAGAGACATCCGGATGTACAGTTACAGGCTACTATGAACTACGGCCACGCGGCTGACCAGATTAATCCTGATTATCATCAGACGTTCATGACATTTGGGTCCATGCCCGGTGTGGTTTCTGACTATCTTGCGTTTCCGGATCTCTGGCAGATGCCGGACGTGGACGGCTATGATTTACGTACATTTCCATAACGTGAACAGCAAGATTGTGACTCGCTTTGCTAGAACTCAAAGTACATATCGGAAGCGAGGGTTCTAATTTGTTAGTACCAAGGAGACATGTAGGTTGGACTGTTGACTTACCTCAAAGTCTGTCAGATCTCCGAGCTCTTCACCTTGTACAGTCTCCGGATTAGCAGCTGCAGCTGCATCCCTCTGTTTGTTCCGGCGGATGAGCAAGAGACGCAGGCATACGGCCAAGACGGCCTGCGCAGAGGAGCAGGACAGAATGACCTTGCACCCTGTCTGATAGATGGGCGCCTCTTCCGCCAGAAAGGCGTGCGGTCCGATGATGTTACCGGCGCAGTATGCGAGGAACACGAGGGCAACACTAGTGATACGCTTCGTGTACCCTCCGAGATTCGTCGCTGGCATCTGGAGCGCTAGAACAAGCGAACAGACGTACGCGCCGACGATGTAGTATCCGAACAGGACGCCGACCTTCTGCGTATCATGCGAGAGCTTCCACATGATGCAGACGCCGATAATCGTTGGAATCAGGTACGCGAACATGACTATCGTGCGACAGTTTGGAATCCGCGACGCAATGAATGTCCCCGAGAGCACCCAGACCAGCTGGAACGCACCGAAGGGGATACCCAGCGCAACGGTCGTGAGCGGGTCCCCCGTGAGACCCTTGATGATCAGCTTACTGAAACTCGCGATACCCCCGTTGATCGTCTCGTTGAGCAGCATGAAGAGGAACAGGATCCAGACCTGCGGGTCGGTGAATGCCTCGCGGATCTGGTACCACTTGATCTGGTGGTTCAGGATACCGGTTCGAGCGAGCCGGCCGCGTCCGACGAGGAGGGCTTTATCCTCCAGAGAGAACCGTTTGGCGGAGAGGATGTCATCGGGGAGGAAGACGAGCATCACGAACCCCCAGAGCACGGTTATCCCGCCGAGGATGAGGAAGATGGCTCGCCAGACGGCGATGGTGTTGATTTGCCCGATACCAAAGGTTAGCAGGCCGCCTGTTCACACAGAAGAAATCAGCTGGTGCTTCAAACCCATTTTCAGTGTTTATACGCACCAACCATCGCCCCCAACCCATTACACGAATAAAAAATCCCAGCCCGAAACGGCTGCTCCGCGCGCGTATACCACATGCCCACAATCATCATGAAGCAATTCGTAATCGGTGCCTCAAACACCCCCAAAAGGAACCGACAAATCGCCATCCCCGTGAAATTACTAGACGCAGCCGTAATCATCAGCATCGCGCCCCAGGCGATGATATTCCCTGAAACAACCTTGGCCATCCGCGTCTTTTGCGCAAGGAACGTCCATGGATACTCCGCGAGGAGATATGCAAAGTAGAAGATACTCGCCAGCCAGCTGTACTGCTCGCTGCTCATGTTTGTTGATGGGAGGAGATCGAAGACGGCCGAGTAGGCGAGTGCCGATTTGTCGATGTATTGCAGCATGTATGTTCCTGCGAGGAGGGGGAGGAGGCAGAGATCGACCTTGCGGACGAGGGTTTTGTTCCTGGATTCATCTGAGAGGAATTGACTGAGATCCTCGTTTGTGAAGCCGTGCTGCCGCAGGAAGACTTCGCCTTGGTCGAGGTCTGTGACGGTTCCTGCTTGGATGTCTTTCTCGGGTGGGTTGTCTTCCTTGTGATGGGTCTTCTCGGTGTCGGATACTTGTATGTTTGCCATCGTAGCAGATTAGAAGATGGATTGGAGGGTGGACGATGGAATACAGGGTGGCGCTGCATGACGAGACAAGGTTGGGGTAATCCGGGGAGGATTTTATAGCCGTCGGCTGTGCTCTGGTTATCTGGGCAGCGAGATACCCTCTGATAACACCCCCTCAGTTTGGAGATCATCGTGATAGCTTATCTTGAGCGGGGTACGGATGAAGTGAGGGTTTTCCGATGGTCAACTGTATACTTCAATTGACCTGCGTTGTTGATATTGGGTTAGTTATACCATACGCATACTACGTATATGTAATCATCTCTTCTACTACAGGTCCACAATGAGTCCCTCTCCCTTTTGATACAAGCTTCACTGCGAATTGACAAGGGTTGACGAGATATGGAGCCAACTCCACCGATCTCACCATCGCGACCCTCTTTTCCGACATCACAGCTTACTCCAACGGATTCTTTCCGAGCACCGCAGATTGGAGGATAAGAAGCGCTTCCCCCTCTTCGGGTCTACTTCTGTCTCCGATATATTTACCCCGTTGACCCCTCCCGGCCTCATCGATTGACAGTCTTGACAAGAAACACAAACGAACATGACAGACCCCCGCCCCTCCGTAACCCTCCCCCAGGGCACCGTCCTCGGAATCCAAATCAACGACGACTTCCCGCAGCCCGTCGACGCATTCCTGGGGATCCCCTACGCACAGCCTCCAGTAGGGGACCTACGCTTCCGCCCCGCGATCAAAGTCCCGCCCTCAACAGCGACAATCGACGCCTCGAAATACGGCCCCATCGCCCCCGGAAAAGCCCTCCTGCAAACCGGCCCAAAGCTGCAACAGAGCGAGGACTGCCTCACGGCAAATATCTTCCGCCCAGCGAACGCCGATGGAAACGACAAACCCCTCCCCGTCGCAATCTACATCCACGGCGGCGCATTCAACCGCGGCTCGGCGTCGATGCATGACACGGCGCCGATGGTCGCTTGGTCTGTGGAGCCGTTTATTGCAGTCAGTTTCGGGTATAGGCTCGGTGCGCTGGGGTTCTTGCCCTCGGGTGTGAGTAAGGAGGAGGGGGTGTTGAATCTGGGGCTCCGTGATCAGGTGGTTTTTATGGAGTGGGTGCAGGAGAATATTCAGTCCTTCGGCGGGGATCCGGGGGCTGTTACGCTTGTTGGGCTGTCCGCGGGGGCGCATTCGGTACCTACTCCCCTTATAGCATCGATTGGATATACCGTGGTTTGGAACATGAGGCTAACAAGAGCAGATCGGCCACCACCTCCTCAACTACACAGACACCACGAGCAAACCCCTTTTCCACCGCGTAATCATCGAATCCGGCGCGCCGACCTCGCGCGCAGTCCGCCCCTACAACGCCACCATCCACGAAGCCCAATTCACTGACTTCCTGTCTGAAGTAGGCTGTCCACCATTCCTCCCGCGAAACGAAATCTTCTTCTTCCTCCGCACCCTCCCCACCGAAACAATCACCACCGCGCAAACGGCCGTCTTCGATAAATATAACTCCTCCCTCCGCTGGGCCTTCCAACCCGTCATCGACGGCGACCTCATCCCGCGTCCGCCGCTCGAGGCGTGGAGACGGGGGCTCTGGCATAAGGTGCCCATTCTCACGGGGTTCACGACGAATGAGGGGACGATGTACGTTGATAAGAGCATGGATGAACCGGCTGCGTTCCGGAAATTCTGGGCGGAGCTACTTCCAGCACTCTCGAGTGAAGACCTCGATACGATCGAGAAGCTCTACGCGGACCCGTCTACAAAGACCGACTCACCGTACATCGAAACGAGAAGCGGCCACGGCCTCGGAACGCAGTATAAACGCATCGAAGCAGCGTACGCACACTACGCATACGTCGCGCCAGTCCGACAAACAGCGGAGTTCGCATCGACTCAGAACCCCGGGTCCGTATACCTCTACCACTGGGCTCTCCCGCGGACTGTGGTGGGTCGCGCGAACCACGCGGATAACATGTACTACGAGACGTACAATAAAGCAATCACAGGGATCTCTGACACACAGAAACGGCTTTCGGGCGTGTTGCATGCGTATCTGGTTAGTTTTATTGTTTCGGGGGATCCGAATGGTGTCCCGGGCGGGTTGTATGGTGATCGGCCGGTTTGGGGGGTATATGAGGTCGATAGGCCGAAGGTGATGGTCTTTGGGGAGCGGGTTGAGGAGCTTGTTGGTGGGGGGAATCGCGCTGATGGGGTTGTTGCGGAGTTTGTGGATGATACTTGGGCTCGCGGGGAAACGGGCGAGACGGAGTTTTGGTGGGGGAAGGTCGAGGTTTCGCAGGTTGCATAGGCGTTCTGTACCCCGGACCACTAGAAGATCCATAGTGTTTAGTGTTCTTTACATCAAGCTTTCATGGTTTATTGTATTTTGTCCCTGAAATGGCTCTAGTGTCTGGCAGACTCGATATCGCCGTCATGTCTAGAAAGAATGAGCCCGAACTGACAGCCACCACCAAATTCCCCGCCTAAAAATAACCTAAGTGCCCATAAACCGGCCTAGGAGCCTTGCGGCCACCCCGCTAGCAATGCAGGGTACATGCACGGGGCCCGTTCAGCCTCATTCGAGAGGCGCTTGGTATGTGCGGGCCGGACGGGCGTGGCCCCGCTACGTACGGTGGCTCACGATCCCTCGTGCTTCTCAGTCTGATGATATCATGAGGCGCAGTCTGTGGTAGATCCAAGCCAAGCGCCAGATATATGACATCGGTATCCAGGTGGTTGTATTCATGTTGATGCGGACATTGCGGCGGTGCCCTGCCCTGCCCGCAGAGGCGCCCGCTAGCCCGCACAGCAACTCCAACATGTGTATACATATCAGCCGCAGCCCTGGGAAAGAAATGAAAGAAGAGCCGCAATCCAAATAATCTAGAAGAGAACCCCAGAGCGAAATGGCACCGCAGACCCCATCTAACCCAGACGACGTGCTCGTGATCCGGAATGTCACCCCCAACATCGTCACCCTCAGCTTACCGTTTTCGCCGTTTGGGGGCGTCAAGTTTGGTGGGAGGGGGACGTTGGGTATGTTTATTCCCCTCAACATACATACCATTTTGAATGTTAGCTAATGTGTGTCATGTACGTTTAGTCCGCCTAGCAACAGGCTCAATCGCCGTCTTCTCCCCAGTGCCCCTCACACCACGCGTCCACGAAGCAATCGCGAGTCTAGGCGGCGAAATCAAATACATCGCGGCTCTGAACATCGAACACCATCTCAACCTAACAGCCTGGAAGGCCGCCTTCCCTGCCGCAGAAATCATCGCGCCGGAGGGACTATGGGAGAAACGGCAGGAGGTGCCCGAATTCAAGAATACGGCGTTCACGCATGTATTCCGTAAAGATGAAGAATGGCCGAAAATCTCAGAAGAATTCAACGCCGAATTCGCAGTCGAATACGTCCACGGCCACACCTCAAAAGAACTCGTCTTCCTACACACCCCCTCCAAAACCCTCATAGAAGCCGACCTCGTCCTGAACCTCCCCGCAACAGAACAATACTCGCGCACAGGCGAGAGCGCGGCATCGGGTCTTTTGAACAGGATATTGAAGCCGCTGGCCTCGACGGAGATGTCGGCGTTCTGGCAGAAGAAGTATGTCTGGCATGTGTCGGCCATGGCGGACCGCAAGGCGTTTGGGGCGTCGGTGCGGAGGATTGCGGCGTGGGAGTTTGAGCGGATTATCCCGTGTCATGGGGATGTTGTTGAGGGGGAGGGGAGGGAGGTGTTTTGTACGGTTATGGAGAGGTTTTTGACTGCTTTTTGAGCTGTGAGGGGTTGGCCTTGCTGAATATCATGTATGGGAGTGTGGTTTAATCGTCTGTTCATACAACATAGTGATCACGTTTCCGGAGATACACCCGCAGCCAATGACTTTGGTGGACCCTTGTAGCTCTGGGAAGATACTCCCAGTGTACTATCGCCCATTCTCCACAGCTCAGGAGTAGAGTATAGGCCATCTCAGCGCAGTGTAGCGCTCAAAGCCAGGCAGATCACCATTGCAGGCGTGGAGATTTTCACAGGACAGTTAGATATGATACTATAACTATAGTAATCTTATCAACGCAAGCTTTATCTGTTTTTATCGGGTTATCTGAGCAGTGGATCAATCTCGGAGTCTGCAGCTCAGGCTTGCTCCCCCTCCAGACATGTCTCCGTCGGATAGGACAAGGATATCGCTGATAGGCTGATCGGTTGAAGTGTTGATTGTCCGCCAATAGAAGATTGCTTACTCCGACGGAAAACACCCCTTCGTTCCCTCCATCCATGCATACCTATGTACACAACCCCTCCCCCTCTCCGATAACGCTGCACCCCCTCATACTTATCGTAGCTATATCCCACCTCCCAGCTACAACTTAGCAAGTTACAACCTGTACCGTTCTTCTCTTCTCAATCACCCTCTTCACAAACAAACACATACACCTAAATCCCCCCTCACAATGGCAACAGTCCCCCTCCCAGAGCCCTTCGCCAGCATCCCGCGCGAATCCTTCCTCTTCGGCCCTTCACCGATCCAGCACCTCCCAAACATCACAAAGGCCCTCGGTGGTAAAGTCAACATCTACGCGAAGCGCGAAGACTGTAACTCCGGTCTGGCGTTTGGGGGGAATAAGACGCGGAAACTTGAGTACGCCCCCTACATATCTACTTTCATACATAAACATGGCGAAGACGATAACACTAATCGGGTCTAGATACCTCGCCTCCGAAGCCCTCGCCTCAGGCGCCGACACGCTCGTCTCAATCGGCGGCTTCCAAAGCAACCACACGCGCCAAGTCGCCGCCGTGGGCAGCAAACTCGGTCTAAAAGTCTCGCTCATTCAAGAGAAATGGGTCGACTGGACAGACCCGGTCTACGACAAAGCGGGGAACATCCAATTATCCCGGCTGATGAACGCAGATACGCGACTCGACCCGTCACCTTTCGGAATCGAGCACAAGGATACGCTGGCGAATCTGGAGAAGGAGATTCGAGATAAGGGTGGGAAACCGTATTATATCCCCGCGGGCGCGTCGGATCATCCGCTGGGCGGGTTGGGTTTCGCGAGATGGGCGTTTGAGGTTGTGGCGCAGGAGAAGGAGCAAGGTGTTTTCTACGATACGGTTATTGTGTGTGCGGTTACGGGGAGTACCATGGCCGGCATGGTTGCTGGGTTTAAACTTGCGGAAAAGATTGGGTGGAGTGAGAAGAGGAAGGTTATCGGGATTGATGCGTCGGCGACGGTGCCGCAGACGTTTGCGCAGGTTTTGAGGATTGCGAAGAATACGGCCAAGAAGATTGGACTGTCTGAAGATGATATTACAGAAGAAGATATCATCCTCGACGACCGGTATCACGGTGGTGTGTATGGGATCCCCGATGAGCGGACGATCGAGGCGATCAAGTTCGGGGCGGCGACAGAGGCCTTCATCACGGATCCCGTGTATGAGGGCAAGAGCCTGGCTGGGATGATGGATTTAGTGAAGAGAGGGGAAATTGCAGCTGACGCGAATGTGTTATATGCGCATTTGGGGGGGCAGCTGGCGCTGAATGCGTACACGGGGATGTGATTACTACATCTTTTGGAGTCAGTTAGATCAATGCATCGCATCCTGTGTTCAAGGCATTGTTGCTCTCCTACTGTAAGCGGCGAGGTCCCAGCGAGCAGCGAGACGGAGGATGTAGGATGTACAGAGGAAAAGGAGCAGACGGAGGATGTAGGATGTACAGAGGAAAAGGAGTAGATAGAGGATATAGGATGTATAGAGGAAAAGGAGCAGATAAAGGATATAGGATGTATAGAGGAAAAGAAGCAGCTGTCGGTGGGCCGCAGGTTTGGTCCTGGAGATGGCATATTTCTGGTACTGCGCACGGACGTTGACTTCTGGAGGGTTAATTATTATTGCGGCTCCCGCAAAATTCAACCACCATCATGATTCATGTCTTTAAGACCTCACCGAGTCGCTCGTTCAGCTAGTTCCTTAGGTCTCTCAATTCTTCCATTTCCACAGTGATTTGACTGCAGCAGCTCCTTCCTAGCAAAGTAGGCGGTCGATCTAATCAACCCTCCCTGCTTTGCCCAACGTGGCAGGAACGCCAGTTCAGCCAGGCCACGTGATTCGTGGCAGAAACACGCCTGGCCGTTTCTGGTTAGGGCGCTTTTGCCGCGCGTCTCCACAACAAACACGGGCCTCGTCGTCTCCATCTTTCTTGATTTTCCACCCATTTCACGGCGAGCAGAATGTCTCAAGCGAGATCCAGGAGATCCAGGAGCTACGCCGGCGCCTGGAGGAATCAGACCGATGACGAGAGCAAGCCGAGGAACAGCTGAAACTCCAGACCCAAAGGTCCCAAAGGTCCACCCTCCCCGAGTTCCTCGATGCCTGCCATTCGCATTTATTTCTCGGGTTAAAGATCGACCAAGACAAGTCATCTACAAAGGGCAATCCCGCCAACGCCGACCGTAAAGGACCGTAAAGTCCACCCGGCGAAGATTCGAGAGTGGACCAGCTTTCCAGCCGAGCAGGGCTCGATATGGGAAGATCTGAGGAACACCGGCGGTTTCGTGACCGAACGCCATTTCACGCCCCTACTAGTGCTGGAGGAATATCATATCAGCAGAGGCGCCACCCCAGGGTTCGGGCTCCAAAGGCAAGTCCCGGCAATATTACTCACAGCAGTGTCTTCTGGGCTTGACCAAAGGAGGACTGCTAGATCGGCAATGTCCGAATGTATCGGACCACGGGGTGGATAGACATCGACTGACCTCGGCCACCCTTCTTCGTCGGCTAGACCGGCAATTCTTCAGCGACCGCCAGCAGCTTGATACAAAACTAGGGTGCGAGTCCTTGCATGTGCACGGGACCCGCGGGGCGCTTTTTAAAATCACCCTGTGGTCCCATGGATACACCTTTGTGGGAAAAGGCACCCCTACCGAGTTTGTCGCGGGCTCGAAGCATGAAGAGCTGATTTACTCGCATCTAGCTCCAATCCAAGGGGTATACGTTCCGGTGCTGCTTGGCAGCCTGCGGCTTCGCCGCCCATTCTCGTATGATGGTATTGCCGACGTCGTCCATCTCATGTTCATGAGCTATGTCGGCAAACCCCTTGCAAAGCGCCGTGATCTGGATCGCAGCCAACAACTTCCAAAAGCCGAGAAAGCCCTGCAGGCGATTGACCAACTAAATGTGCTTCAGGGCGATCCAATAGCCAGTAACATGGTTAAGGAACGGGGCCGTGTGATGTTTATTAACTTTAAGCGCGCAAAGCTGCAACCCGGACGAGTGCTTGGAGGTCTTTTACCAAATCACAAACACAAGCGAGAGATCTACCCCCGAGCGAAGCGCCCAAACGAGCACAATTATCAGGACTATTTTAAGCGCGAGAAGCAATGCATGAGAGGTGCACTATCATAACCACCCTATTAACCTTGGAATTCTATCATCCTAGGAGGCTCATGCAATCGGCGATCCAGCTGGACATGGTCAAGTTCTGTGGACACAAACCAAATAACCCCGTGGATGCATTTCCGCTCCAATACTATCAATATCATCCGGTCCGCAGAGATACTAGGCAAGGGGGGACAATGGCACTTCTTGCGGCGTGTGGCCGTCGTACTTATTTGCGAAGTCCTTGACATTTTCCTCATCTCTCCTGGTGGCCCATAGCTTTGACAATTTCTCCGGTACCTCGCCAGATTCCACCAAGCTCGCTGGCGGCGAAGTTGCCCCGAAGACACTACGGATGTTCGCAAGAATGCGCTTGGCTTCCTTTCCGGCCGGTCACCGACTCCCGAGTGCCTCTGCATTTTCCTAGGAAACCCTAGTTGAGTAATGCTCGTAGCAAGCTCAAATCGCCCGGGGCTTGTGTGGCGCACTCAGTCGTGGGGAATGCTGACCGAGGAGGTTCCGGGCGTATGTATGTATGTAGTGAGGGACTCGGCTCAGCTGGGAACACGAAGGAATGCGGCTCTCAGTCACCACCTAATAATGCTTTCTTTTCGGGTTCGGGCTCGCAAGCGCTGCCCCAGAGTCCGGCAACGCCTCGGTTCATTGCCGAGAGGTACCCTCGAGAGAGGGCGATGGCCGCAGAAGGCATCACTGACAGGCCTCGTCGCGGTACTGCCACTCGCTCCTTCCATTTGAAGGCCCTGACTCGACTTGGGAAGGAACAAAGCTTTCATGGGTGAATCCATCTCAACCTGGCGACTGAGGCGGGTGTTCGAAGTTTAAATGGTCAAGTTAGTCCGTCATGAGTGTCATTGATGATCTTTGATACTTGTATCGGCAATCCAACTGCTGTTGCGAGCAGATAATCGTCAAGCAAACATGACCAGCCCCACGAGAATTAAGACAGAATCTTAGCCTAACCTGGCGATTTGTCAAAGCCAAAGAACCATCCGAGAGCCTTTGCCCTTTCCAGCCTAGTTTCTTCCCCAAACCAAGGCCAACTGGAGCCAAACCGGATCAAAGGTGCAGCTGTGGAGTCGCCGACTGAAGATTTGTCAACCCCGAAATCTCTTCTGCGTCTTATCACACCGCATCAGCCCGCGTTCTCAGTCTTCCTTCCCAGTTGGACCAAGTGCTGCTTGACAATTCCATTTGTTGCCCGTCCCCAGCGGCCCGGCCAAATGGCTTTGTGCTTGATTGCTTGATTGCTTGATCCACACGACGATGGGGCAGGATTCTCGTCCCGGCGCCCGATCCCGCGCTGTGGGCCGCTGCTCGCGATTTGAATCATTTGATCGTGCTGGCATTCGCAGTTCGGGAGGGGCTTATAACATGGCATACCCGGGGATTGCTGTCCTGGTGTGACTCGTGAGCACGCTGCATGCTGTACGCCTCGAAAGCCAGCCCCTGTTGACGATACACGTCACCATCACATCCATCATGGTCGACTCGACACCCCCTTCTCGCGATCCCTCTCCTTCGCCGTCTAGATCCAGGTCTCCGAGCCCGGCTCCCTCAGACTCTCCCTCTCCTTCACCAACTCCAACGCCCTCCGCAACCGCAACCGCAGCCACAACCATCCACTCACCCACAACATCAACATCAACAACAGAAAAACCCCCTCTCGTCCTGGTAACAGGCGGCACAGGCTTCCTCGCAAAATGGGTAATAGCAACCCTCCTGCGCTCACAAACCCCCTACCGAATCCGCACAACCCTCCGCACCCCGTCCCGCATCGACGAGATTAAATCCTCCCTCGCGCAAGCCGACATCCCCGAACACCTCATCTCCTCAATAGAATTCACACACGCGGACCTCTCCTCGAACGACGGCTGGACGACGGCTCTGAAAGATGTTACGTATGTCCAGCACATCGCCTCCCCGTTCCCCGCACACCCGCCGAAGGATGAATATGATTTGATTATACCGGCGGTCGAGGGGACGAAGAGGGTGATGCGCGCGGCGCGCGACGCGGGCGTGAAGCGCGTTGTGCTGACGAGTTCGTTCGCGGCGATCGCGTATGGCGCAAGACACGTTGGACGGGATCCGGCTGTTCCTATAATCGAGGATGACTGGACGGATCTGAGTAAACCGCGGATCGTGCCTGCGTACGCGAAGAGCAAGACGCTGGCGGAGCGCATGGCGTGGGAGATTGCTGAGGGGGAAAACGGGTTATATTCGGGGTCTGGATCTGGATTGGGATTGAGATCACCATCAATCTTTGGCTTCGGCTTCGGGTTCGGTTCAGGAGCGAGATCAGTGTCGGGGTCAGGGACGGGGTCAGGGGCGGGCATGGAACTTGTTGTGATTAATCCTGTAAACATCTACGGCCCCGCGCTCGGCCGCGAAGATTCAACGACCTTCCGCTCGATATCCGAGTTCCTCGACGGGAACGCCCCCGGCATCCCACGCGTTCAATACGGCGTCGTCGACGTCCGCGACTGTGCGGAACTCCACGTGCTCGCAATGACGCACGCCTCCGCCCCCGGCGAACGCTTCATCTGCATCGGCGAGGGCAGTCTCTGGATGGAAGACATAGCCAAGATGCTACGGAAGAACCTCGGCGAGAAGGCGAAGAAGGTTCCCACGATGGTCCTCCCGGATATGCTTGTCCGCGGCGTCGGGGTGTTCATGCCTGTTGCAAAACTGCTCTTGGCCGATCTCGGGGTGCACAGGGTGATTAGCGGGTTCAAGGCGAGAGAAATGCTCGGGTGGGAATGTCAATTCTCGAATGAGGAGGCCATTGTGGCGGCTGCGGAGAGTATTCTCAAGTTCAACAGTTGATGACTGACTGGGAGTGGGAGTGGGACTGGCTGGTGATAGAATTACATGTTAGAATAATAGATAATGCTAATGCTAATGCTAATGCTAATGCTAATGCTAATGGCTGACGATGCTGTACAACAATCTAACCTGTACGACCTGTACGACCCCATCCTGTCCTCCGACGCGACGCACGTACGCCGTTGACGTTGACGTTGGCGGTGCATGTACGACCTCGCCCAGTCTAGATCTCAAGATCCTTGCCCCCCTCGCTGACCGGGCATAACACATGTCGCGCATGCAACATGTGGCTCATTGAGTATTGGCGGAGACGGATGGGAAGGTTGTGTCAGTGTGTATGACCACCACAAGACGGTGACTACGGCGGCAAGACGGTGCAACAGTGTCTCTCCAATGATTCTTCTTATCTGGGGCTTGTTCTTGGGCTCCTGAATACAGCTCGCCACTCGCCCGGTCTGCTCGGGATATAGAAAGTTGAATTCAGGAAATGAAATCACCTCTCAAACCCTATTTCCAATCCAGATCGCCATCCGGACCAAACCGCAATCAATTGCAACATGATAGATCGGTTACATCGCCGGCCGCCGACGCAGTCGGGAGCCATGTACCCCTACCCCCACTCTGTGCACTGCACTGCAACTGAACTCGGTCCACTGTGAATGTGTTGTACAACTGCACCTCCAAAGCGGAAACCAAAGCCAAACCCCAAAGGCAAAAACACATGTCCGTCGATCTCTTCTCAAAGTTGTCGATCCCTTTCCTTCCCTGCGCGCCAAGCCAGCCAATCGCACTCTAAGCACTGCAGCACAGTGCAAATCCACGGGACGCGGACAGGGGTTCCTCGCTCTGATTGTTCGGTCCTTTTTTTGCGATTGTTGTCTGTTCCGTGGGTCGGGAGGGTTTGTGCCGCGGGTCAGTCACAGTGCGCTGTGGGAATTGTGGGATGGTTGGGTTGTGGTTGTGGTTCATCAGGGGTTCAGTCTAATTTGATTTACTTTTACTCTTTTTTTCCTTCTCGGAGTTCGGAGTTGGAGAGGGATTTTGTTTAGTGATGGAGGTAGTGAAGATCGTGTTCAATCAATTATGTATGCATCGCAGATCTGATCTGGGTATACTGGTACTCGTCTATGTATGTCAATCAAAGCAAAGCAAAGCAAAGCAATTTCACTGTACAGCCCACTCCAATGCAATCAATGCAATTCGTCGTCACCAGCAACACCAACACCATGCTAATCTCATCACCCACCAACTCCCTCGCTCAACCCAACTCAATCATTACAACTCCGCCCCGTGCATTAGCATTAGCATCATCATCATCGTCCATAATCCGCAGTATCCCCATTATCCCCCCTCAGACAAAAGAAAACCACATCTACCACCCAGTCCCCGGCCTCGCCTTCCTCATCCCCCTAGCCTCAACCTTCGGCTCATACCCAACGCGCTCCTCATTCCACGAATTCTGCATACGCACCACCTGCCCCTGCGTAAAATGCGTAAGACAGATATCATCCGTATAATCCATAAAGTTATGAATCGGATCCGTCCCGGGGATACTGTACGGGTTACTCGTCTCGTTCACCCCCGTGCAGGTATCACGCACGCGCGGGCATCCGAATGCCGCGAAGGCTTCCGCCGGCGTGTCGTGGATGTAGTCGCCGTGCCCGAAGCAGCCGGGGTTCTCCGGGTCGTTGTTGCCGGGTTGGAAGGTGTGGAAGAGGTTTAGCCAGTGGCCGACTTCGTGCACGGCTGTTATGCCCAGGTCGTAGGGTTCTAGGCCGCCTGGGAGCGTGCGAGGGTCGCAGACGACGCCGTCGACGAGGAATTCGCGGGGAGTGACGTCGTCGGGGAAGGTACTGCACATTGTATTAGTATGGTGGAGTAGGGAGATTTGAGAGGGAGAGGATGAGGGACGCACGCATAGCCAAGAATCCCACCGCCAATAGTCCCAAAGTACAGATTCAGCGCCGTATAATCCCCGCGCCGCAACGAGCTCTTGACCTCATACTCGGTCGTCGACCCATCGGTAATCGCCTGCCAGGCGTTATTGCGCGAGTACGAGACATTGACCAGGTTAAACTGGAAGCCTGTCCCCTCGTAGTTCTCATTCAGCACGGCCATCTGCTCGGTGATCTGCGCGGGGAGCGCGGTCGTGTTGACGCCCGTGCTGTTGGTCAGGATGACGTGCACGTACGTGTCGATTGTGGCGTCGAAGACGTCGCGGGGCAGTGGGCGTGCGGACTCGCGGTCTTCTTTGTCTTGGAAGTACTTGTGGTGGGCTTTGATGTTGTCGGATGGGGGGCGTGTGCCGCAGCGGGCGGAGGCGAGGGCGCTGAGGCCCAGGCCGAGGAGGGTCGCAGAGAGACGCATCGTGTGGTGAGGATGTGATGGGGAGGGTGTGATGATTTCTCACGAAGCCATGGCGGACCAGGGCCCTTTTGTAGGACCAGAAACGGTCGGCGGGCCATGTGGTTTCGGGTTTGCTTGTTCCTGGCGCAGGCTGTGAAGGTGATATGGGACCTGCTGCAGATCGGGGGGGACTGGGGACGGTGACTGGCCTGTTGCAGCGTCTCGCAGCGTCTGACCCGCTCGGCGATCAGCCCGCCAAGCGCCCGTTTCGTGGCAGCGCGGGACTTTGAAGGAAGTGAGAGGCCGATCTATTTATAACGGGGGCTGGGGCTGGCGAATCAACGGCCAATGCTGCTGCTGCGTTGGCCGGTCAGCCCCGCATGGGCTTCGTATTGGCGATGGCGCTGTCGGTTTCTGACAAGTGCCTGGCCTGTCAGGGACTCTCTCTGCCTCTCTGGGCGGTGCTCGTCGGCTGGAGATGCTCAACATGCGACGCTGCCACGGCGATCGCGATCAAACACGACCGGGCAAACTCGACTGGCGCCAGGCTCGTGTTTGCACTTTGTCTTTGTGCGGGCAGTGAGCAACTGGACTTGGTGTTGTTGCTGCGCCCAGCTGGTTGTTCCTTGTGTTTTCCTTTCAGTCTGTCTCTTTTCATTATTTCTTTTGTTGCCCGCGTTCTTTCTTCCCTGCCCCCTGCCACTGCGCTGTTGATCTTGCGATGTGGCTGCTTACTCGATATGCAGCTGTGCGGAGTCTCCCGCCGACAATGAATAGGCAGCATGATCGTCTCATCATGGTATTGTTGTTGACCTGAAAGAGAAAAAGGAGGTTGGGCGATCTCTCTCTCTCTCTTTCGCTCTCCACTTTGTTGGCGTTGCTTTGGAGGATTTGGGGGCTGAACCTTTTGTCTCCGGTGCCCAGCCGCATTGTCGGGTTGAAGCGATGCTGCTCCGTATCTGCGTTGTTCTCTCTGCTGGGGTTTGATAACTCATCTTTCAATCTTTGAGGCTATGTCGGCCTTATGACCCCACTTCTCTGATTTCCTTGTCCTCTTTGGGTGCCTCGGCGTTGGACGTCGACTTTGACAGTTGGGGCTTCACTCCCCATGGATGACTTCACTACCTGCCTGGCTTGTCAAGGCTCAAAGCCATTCACCAGCCCGCAACAAAGTCGCTTTGGCCCGCAATACTTTTGTTCATGTTGAGATTTCTATTTCGAGACCACGCATGATGATCCAATAATACGTTGTAATAGGCCGACAATCGACCGTCCCCTGGGAGTCTGAGAACACGACGATCCGGATCTCCACAGCCATCAACCTCCAACAGCCGAGTCAACCCAAAACACGCTTCGCCTCGCCATCCGGAGCCTCCGGAACAGGGGACACTAACTGTACAACGGACGCCTCCCTGAGTCCCTCCGTTGTACCCCTAACTCCATACCCGGGACAACTCGTTTCACCAGGGCTGTCAACAATCAACAATCAACATCCCGTCCCGCCCCCATCCGAGCCACAATGGCACAGCCAGACCCATCACCACAGCCATCCGGCCCGGGATTTGAACCTGAACCCATAATCTCAATGATACCGATCGGCACCCAGTCACAGTCACACTCAGAGCCACACTCACACTCTGAGTCGCACAGCCTCTGGACATCAATCTCCGGTCCCGCCACGGCCCAGGGTCAAGGTCAGGATCAGGGTCAGAACCCCCTATCCCTATCCCGCAAGAGTCCGCTCATTGTGATCATCGCCGGCGCCGGCGACGTCGCGGCCTCATATGTTGCCCTCGAGCGACTTCTTCGTCCCTTCGCGTCGGTCTTTCTGTATGATCGGACGGGGCTTGGACGGAGTGAGTGTCCGCCTGAAGGCACGGGGTATAAGCCAAATGCCGTGCGTGCGGCGGAGGAGCTGCATGCCCTCCTATCGGCTCTCGCTATAGCTCCCAAAACCAAGGAGAACGAAAGCGAAACTGAATGTGAATGCGAAGCTGGGCCCGAAAGTAGCCCCCAAACATACATCCTCGTAGCCCACTCCTACGGCGGAATCATCGCGCGTGAATTCCTGCACCTGTATTCCACACGCGTAGCCGGGCTCGTCCTCGTCGACTGCGCGACCGAGCGATCCTCCGAACTGCTCACATTCCCAGACCCGAACATCGCCGCCGTCATGCGCGATTTGAATTTCGCGCGCGTTACCGGGCTAAGAGGGGACACGGTGCTATCGGATGAGGAGTGGCGGGTTCGCGCGAGGGATATACGCGCGGGCGCTGCGATGGCGGGCGCGGAGGCAAAGAGTTTCGTCGAGGTGTGCGAGACGCTTCGGGATAAGAACCAGGTGACGAATCAAGCGCTGGGCGAGCGGCCACTTGTCGTGATTCGGGCGAATGGGGTGCGGGACTACGAGCGCGTCTACGAGGCTGGCCTTGCGGCTGGATATGGGAGTTCCGAGGAGCAGAGGGCGTTTCGCGAGCTGCTGGATCGGTGGGAGGGGATTGATCGGGAGGTGCAGGAGGGGCAGTTGGGGCTTTCCAGCGTGAGTAGGCTCGTGAGGATTCAGGATTGTGGGCATAATGTGCATCTTGTCCGGCCGGATGTTGTTGTTGAGGGGGTGAGGTGGGTTTTGGAGAGGATTGCTGGGGGGGATGCAGTGGGTGAAAGGTGAAAAGGTAAGCGTTGATTATTTCTTCATATGGATATGAGACTACTCTCTACTCTGTCCTGCGTAGTCATCTGCTATCTAGCGGCGGCGGTTGAGCTTGTTCATGTCGCGCGCGTGCTTGTAGACGAGCTGTTGTGCTTGGGCGCTGTTCGCTGTTAGCATGCATCAAGCTTCAAGGGGAGTAAACATGGGGCGTACTCGTCAAGATAGATGGTGAATCCATCATCGTGGTTCCGGCCATACGAGTAGCCCGAGAACCCAAACTGCCAGAACAGATCGGGCATCTTCTCCTTGACACTGATCGCCTGCCAGCCTCCGACAGCCTCGAGGCGCGTGATATTCGACACCGTCCCGAGGTTCTCCAGGCGGCCCTCGTCCGTCAACCAACCTATAATAGTCAGTTAGTCCTCGCCCAGATAGATAGATCTAAATCAAGAGATGCAGATAACATACCATACTCCTCATGAACAACCGGCTTCCCAACCTCCCTCCCAACGCGCGCATGATCCCTCACCCACTGATCCGTCCACTGCACCGTCTTACTCCACCAATCCGGATACGAATGAAACACCCCAAAGTCCACATTCGGCAACTTCAACTCCTCATCGAAATCCCCGCCATCCGTCCCGTTATACGCCCAGTCATCAGAATCATAGTTAAACCCGCCCTCGCCGCCCCAGGTGACAAGGTGTTGCCGGTCCAGCCGCTTGATGTACGTGCTCATCTCGTCGATCCAGGAGGTGATGAGGTCGGGCGTGCAGCCGGCTTCGCTGCGGGGCAGCGTGCGCACGCCGTCAGCGCCGCATCGTGGCTCGTTGGCTAGTTCCCAGGCCATGATTGCTGGCGAGTTGCGGTAGCGCGTGACCATTTCTTTCACGTAGCGCTTGTAGGCTTTTTTGATTTGCGGGAGGCGGTAGAACTGGACGAGTTGTTAGCATTAAACGACCATTTCCAATGTCCAAGCAAAACTCAGTCACAGAAGGGGAAGAAGAATAAGGAGCGCATACATCATCATGATACCGCCCGCCCAGATTCACCGTATAAACATCCATGCCCCCATAATCCGCCCAATTATTCGTCAGGGCGACAATAAGCTTGATGCCCGTCTTCTCCGCGGCATTGACGACCTTATCAAAGGGTTCGAGGTCAATCACCGAGGTGCCGTTCTCCCACCACTGGAAGACAACCTCGGTCTCGCCGGCGCCCTCGCCGCCGTACTGCGGCAGCCCGCCCTCGATCTCGGTCACGTTCTTGTCGTTGAATCCCCATGTGCGGAAGACGTTGAGGCCGGCTTTTTTAGCGGCTGTTAGGCCGAGTTCGACGTCTGTTTGGTTCTGTATTTGTTGTGTGTTAGCTGCTAATGTAGGGATGATTTGTGGGAGAGATTGAGGAGACGGGGACGAACGTCGTTGAAGGGAAAGTAATACGCATTACTCCCCGCGAAATAAAAATCCTTCCCATCAAGCTGGAATTTATTCCCCTTGGTCGTGACGAACCCGCGGCGCGCCGTCGCGGCCCCGGCGAGGAGGGTGAGCGGGAGGAGGGTGGAAATCAACATGTTCAATTGACTGAGGAAAGCTGGCTCATGGTCATTGTAGCTAGCTCCCTGGTCAATGCCTCTGAATATATACAGGTTTCATCCATGCGACTGTTGCTCAATTCCCGGAAATTATTCACGTTCTGCGGAGAGGCTCCCGGCTTGGCCGTTCTGGATGAAGAATCTCCCCGCATTATCCGGCTGTGGGGACGGAGGAATTACGGAGGAGAGGCTTGGGAGTTGGAATGCGGGCAGTTCGAGTCTTGCAGAAGGTGCTTGAAGCTCGGACTTGCTCCGTCGCCGTGTCCCCGGTATGCGGTAGCTGGTACATCACCGGATGGAACGCTGTCAAACCCTACATAGTTCCCTTAGAAGACACGACCCCGCTGCGCAAAAAACGTGGATTCAGCTAAATTTACTGCACGTCTCGACTCCAGAGTCCGGCCTGAGTCGATCCCCGCAATCGGCCATGAAGAAGCGGAGATGGACACGCGCTAAGACATTTCTGGTGCGGAGGACGAGCCGCGGACCTGGAGCTCCGGAGGATTCAAAGCTCAAACCCCTTGCATGATGCCGTCACGCCACTTGGATGTCCCTTGCCTGTTTGACCGGAGTACCTTGTATAAAGATCTTTGGCATCTGCCGTTTCCTCCTTCAGGCTTCTGCCCCGCGGAGCTCTCATGGAAATTGCCGGGGAGAGCGGGAGTCGGGACAAGTGCCAAGAATGCAGTGTGCGCGGGTCCGGTCCTAAACAGTTGAGCCCAGGCCCGATTCCAAGATTGTTGCTGTGTTCATGGAACATTGAGACTCTCCGAGAGTTCGGCGCCTTTAGACGGACTGATTCCGGTCACTTCTTCGTCCGTGCGTAGAACATGCTGCCCACTCCTGCAGGAGGGGCCACGGTTTTCATCGAAATGATTCTATCGCTCATCATGTCGCTTTTGACCAAGACATATATATATATATATATATGTCTATTGATCAATTTCTGACTCTAGGTGGGGTTTACCCTCCAGAGTGGTCTGTGTTGAGCGGTCATGCTGACAAGATATATATCTTCAGGACGAACCCCAGTGACATTCTAACAATATTACAAACAGTACAACTAGTCCTTAAGACAACGAAATCATAAACTGCCGAATCTCCTATTCATCCTTAGATCACAAAGCACACTAGTGATTGTTACAGCAAGAGTAGCACGTTGTACCTTAACAACCTGTGTCTGCAATATTGGTCTCGGCACCATGGGTCCTAGAGTTATTCCGAGAACTGTAAGGAGAGGTTCTGAATATCTATTGAAGAGGCTTGCATGATGTGTGACAGATCTCAGATATGAAAGTTTGGCATCATTTACGCAGAGCATACCCGTTTTCATCTGGACCTCTGGTCGCAGATGCTGCTCCGGGATCTTTGCATGGACTGCGCCTTGTATGATGATATCAAATGTATGTGTAGCTCTTAGTGACAATATGGCTACCGTTGGCAGACACCAACGATGGAGTAGGAATCGGTATCATGCATTAATACTGAATAAGTCTTCGACTGTGACGGTTACTCTCTGGTGCTATGCCAGGAGGCAGTACTAACTGCCAGCTGCCTGCCCGCGACCTCAAGTCTCAGGTATTGGTGTTCGGGATCCTGCGGAGGTCGGAGGACAAAGAACAGGAGCACACGCGGACTGTCAAGAGGGTTTCTCTCCCGGATTGGGAGGATGGCTCTGGCGACCAGCAGTGCTGACTTTACTTGAGGTATCCGGGCCAGTTTACGACGAGGTATAAGCTGGAGCTTTCAAGAAAGCCTGGCCCCTCCAATCCCTCGTCCTCCCTAGGCTATAAGTCGCAATATAGGACGATGCTACGGGCTCTAAGCTCCGACCCGTTTTACTCCTATGCTGCCGCTGGGCCGCCTGTAGGCCGCATCCGCCGCCTACCTCCGGTACTGCTCCCACGACTCCATCTAGACCCGCGAAGACTTCTCAGCCGCGATTACGGGGTTCATCCAGGCCACATTCCTCGGAGCGGAGCTGATGGGCGGAGAAGACTTTCGTCGTGCCGGCGGTGGAGGCGGTATTGAGCTCTGCGAGATTGACCATGAACACGACGAAGGAGGGTCCCAGCTCTAGGGAACGTCGCGCGCGGAGATCCATGACTGGGAATATGGTCTGGGAGCTGGTGACGAATCAGCGCTCTGTGTCTCCGCCCGAGATGCTTAGAGGCTTTTACTCGGTTGTTTGCCCTGAAGATCCGACGAAGTGGCTGGAGGAGTGTGATTATGTGGATGAGACGAGGAGGGTGAGGGAGAAGAGGTTTTGCCAGCTCGAGGAGGCGAGATTAGGTCCTCGGTCCTGCATAGGAAGGAGCGACCTGGCAGCAAGATTCTTGGGAGGCGCGACGGCGGTAGTTCTTTCCTTTAGAGAAGTTTCTGGGTAATGGGACGTTTAGGGAAGGTACGATGCAGACCCCGGAATGAATGGCCGGTACGTGTCGCGGCCTGGGGTCGGGATCATAAGGGTGTCGACGAGGTGATCCACGATGTCCAAACAGCTTTAGAGAGAAAGGGCATTCTGATTACCGGAGAGGATGAGGTTCTGCCTGGAGACACAATGACGTGGGAGGATACTTTTCCTACGGTTCATCCATCTGGTGAACGGCCATTTGACACGAAAATGCGCCTTCGCGAGAGACGGGGTCTGGATTCGGCGTCGAGTCTGGCTCTCTTGCCGGAGGTGAAACAGGAGGAACTTTGGGCTGGCATCGATAGAGCTTGCGATGCTTTATACTAGGGCCATGTTCAGCCTGATTAGGCGAGCTGCGTAGCGGATTCTGACCATCAAGGCCGAATCCATATTTCCCTTGCCATGGTGAGAGCGATGACGAACCCGCGAAAGAGGGGGGCCAAGTTACTCGGATTGTTCCCAATCACGAATTGAGGTCCGAGGTCGCGTCTACGTCGGGGGCTAGACGTATCCTATGCGGCATTGTAACTCATTGCTATGATCGACGATATTGTCCGCTGTTTGGACTCAACTATCACCTGCCCCCCAAGACACGGCATACAGAGCGCATCACCGAAACCCAATATCCCACCCCCTGCCCACTCAAGTCTCCATCTCACAGACTCCTCACAAACGGCTCCAAAGGAAACACCTCGTTCTCCGGCTGAACCCCGCCATAAATCCCCTCCCACCTCGACGCCAACCCCTCGGGCGTCCTCCACGCAAGTTCCGGATCCCTCAACCAAAGCCGCACAAGATGCCGTCTCTTCTCCTCGGAATCCCGGAACCCGGCGCGCGCATGGAAGATTGATAGGTTATTCACGAACTGGATGTCACCCTTGTGGAAGTCCAGCGAGACCGCTGATTCCTCCGCGAGGTAGTGCAGTGCGTCGAGGGCTTCAGCCTGCGCTTCGGTTATCGGTGGGAGCGACGGATCGCGCGGTCTGCCCCAGTATCCCGTGAATCCGCGGCGCGCATATTGGATGATCAGCCGCTCAGGATCCTCGGGGGTTGCAGGCTGATGGAAAAGCAACGGCCGCGTAACGACACCCCCGCCCTCCTCAGAAACCCAGTTCTCCGCAAGCGTGCGCACAAGATCCGGCCTCGTCCTCGCCAGCTCGTTATACACGAACCAACTACTCGACAGAAAGCTCTGCCCGCCGTCCTCCGCCTCGCCCAGCGCAAACAGCGCGACGATGTCGCCGATGTCCGTGTGGAAGACTTGCTTCTCCGTCGTGTATGCTGGCGCTTTGATGGCGTGCGGGTCGACCGCGCGGCTGAGGTCTGTTATGTGGGCTAGCACGACGTCCGCGGGGTCTCCTGTTGCTGTTTTTGTATCTTGGCGCCCGCGGATCGGCGCGATGTGCGATGCGAGCCCGGCGTAGATGGTTATGTTTTCTTCGCGCGTGTGTGTATCAACGGGGACTCCGCGGAGGACTTTGAAGCCGTGGCCGTGGTGGAGTTCGTGGGAGATGAAGCGGAGGGTGGGGTGGAGGGTTGGGAGGGGGAAGGTTGTCTGGGTTATCTGGCCGAGGGGGACGTTCAGGCCTGTTCTCTTGTCAATATACTCCTCTTCTTTCCTAGCTTCCTACTACACATATACATCGGTCCAGCGGAGGGAGGATGGCTTAGGTAGGTACCTTTGAAATGCGCCAATGCGGCTTCAACCTCCTCGATATCCTCCTTCGTCAAGTGATAATTCCAATCGTACGACTCGGCCAGGTTCTTCCCATCCCACACGAGCTCGGATTCCAACTTCGCCGGGAAACCCTCTGGCAGGGTCCTCGGCAGGTCCTCATTCTGCAGGCGCCGCTTCGTCCGCGCAGCGTACTTGATCGCGTCAGGCAGGTACTGGATGTCCGGCTGGCCGGCTGGGCCGATCGGGACCGGGGGGATGATGGCTGCTGGAGACATATTCGGATCCAACTTGGAGAACTGCGTGTGAGTATGTATGGTGTGTGACGGGGAGTGCGGCGGAGGGGGAAGTGGCTTATAATGGTCACGTCGACCCCTCATTCTGTTGATCACGATATCGTCTTGGTCATCGACGCAATCGATGTCGCGGATGGCGCACGATGACCCCGCTCAATGGGCTATGTTGCTTACCTGTGATAAGGTTACATCAGACGGAGGAATGGATCGCAAGACATTCAGCCCTAACTGACGGCTTCTTCTAGTCCGGCCAATCTAGCTGGTCGTGAGGATCTTCGGTCGTTATTAGGGCACCAAGTGGCGGGAATGCGCATACTATACACAGTTCAGAAGACCCTGCCATGTAAATGATCTAAAGACGTAACATAAATCATAAGTCTCTCTCTCTCCATCTCTCTCTCTAAGCTCTTCTACGCCCAAACGCCGACGCCCCGTCTAAAGTCTGTGTGTGAATCACAAAGTCTAAGCAGGCGAAAACCGACTCAACTTCCGGATCCGCTCCCCATAAATATAAAACACAATCGGGACTGGGATAAACGCCACGCCCAGGAACCCGAGTAGCGAGGATGCCCAGCGGACCTGAATGTGTTAGCTTAATGCCTACTAAACCGGTCAAGGGAGGGGGAGGGGGAGCTTACACCCAGCCGATGATACATCGGCGTCGCGAACATGGTGAAGCCCGCTGCGACGGTCGATCTGATATAGTCAGTCCCACCCGGGGCCGCACGACCCTACTAACTAGAATAGTGAAGGAGAAGGACAAACCTAACCAGCGCATTCGCCGAAATGGCCGAATTCGCATAGACCAAATACACATCAACCAGATACGCCAGCCCCTGGAGATAGATAATCTGCATGCCCGCGCCGAGTGGGACCCCCGCGAGAATCTGCGGCCACGGGGTAATCCCCGGGAAACTCGTCCACGCGAACCAGAACTGACCGAGCGGGAACAGGATCGCGCCTGGGATCATGGGGTACAGCCGTTCCTCCGGCCGGATTTGTCCCGTTGTATTGTATGTGGTTCGGATGCGCGTCTGCGTGAAGTAGAAGATGTATGCGGAGCCGAGGATGACGCCGAGGCCGATAGAGAGGAAGGGGAGGGCGCCGATTCCTAAGCTGTAGTTGCGCTCTTCGGTGAAGCTTATCGGGTAGGCTTCGAAGAGGAGGTAGATGAAGCCGTAGATGAAGGTCATGTAGAGGGTGATGAGTTGGAGGATGGGTTCTTTTAGCAGCATGACGAGCGGGCGGCTGAGGTAGCGGGTGAGGATTGATTGGAGGTTCACGGGCGATTCATCTCTATCGATTTGAGTCAAATCTGATAGAATGGGATGGGGATGGAATGGTTATGAGGGCGTACAGTTTTGCGTGCAGGGCCCAGTTCTTTGTCTCCAGGCGGAGTCTGCTTGCTTTGCGCTGGAGCAGCACTGGAGCGTAGGTCTCTGGGAGGAAGATGACGCTGATGATTCCAGAGGTCGCGGCCATGATCATGGTGATCCAGGCTGTCCAGCGCCATCCCAAGTAGCTCTCTGTGATGAATCCACCGACTATAGGTCCAATAATAGGCCCGATGAAGGTGGTCCCAGCGAAGATCGCAAGTGCGAGACCTCTGGATACAGGATCGAAGAAGTCGGCGAAATAGCCTCCTGCAATTGACAGTGGCCCAGACGCAGCGACGCCGCCGAGGAAGCGACAGATGATGATGGTCTCGACGTTTTGCGCGACGCCGACGGGGATCTGGAAGATAACGAAGATGGCGTAACCCCAGAGCATCGGCCGTTTGCGCCCGTATAGTTCGGACAGCGGACCGAAGAGGATCGGGCCAGCAGCGAAGCCTACTTTGTTAGCGACCAGGAACCCTAAAATGAGCCGAGTTGACACACCTGCGATGAACAGTGCAGTCCCCAAGACCATCACCTCCCTCGCAACCCCAAACTCCTCCGCCGTGACCCCGGTCGCAGTGCTAAACACCGACGTCGCGAAGGTGACGACTAGCGACAGCCACCCGATGATGTGCGCATACAGCCATTTCTTCCACTGCGGGAGATTCTGCGGATTCAACGGATCATCGGGCCCTTCGAATTCGACCAGACTGGGATCTTTATCCGCAGATGAAGCCGATGCACTGTGGGCCTTTTCTCCGGGGACCATTGTGCTGCTGCTCTGCAGGGCGGGGGTGTGGATGGCGATCACCTCGCCGGAACCCTCATCGGCAATGACTGCGTCATTGTTGCGCTCGAGGTCGGCCATGATTGTGGTTCCGCTCGAGTCATTCTGGTCAAAGTTTGGGCTGATCGAGCATAAATAGAGGATCAACGACTCTCGGCTATTTTTGGCCCGACCTGGGGTTTGGTTTGGGCCATGCCACTATCCATCTGATGAGGTATGCACATCTCACTCAGACAGTACAAAGGATGATACATCAGCGGAGATACGCCGGACCTGAGTGCCGGAAAGCGTATCGAGGTCCGAACAGTGCATGTTGCAGGTGCGCTGACAGGGCCGAGAAAGTCCGCAAGTCCGGCCGCTCTCCGCGAGTAAATCCGGTTGTCTATAAAATACTCCGTCTAACACGACAAAAACAAGGTATCCCATCCCAGGTTTCGTTTCTAGTTGATGCCTCCGTCCTTCAGCCCCTCAGCCATCAGCCATCAGATTCAGAGTTCAGCGCTTCCTCGGCAAAATGTCACTTTCCGGAAAAGTCATCCTCATCACCGGCGCCTCCAAGGGTATCGGCAAGGCTACGGCCTTGAAGGTTGCCGGTGAGGGGGCGAGCATTGTCATCAATTACCTGTCCGATGCGTCGTCTGCGGAGAGTCTTGTAAAGGAGATTGGGGAGGAGAGAGCGCACGCTGTACAGGCCGATGCATCCAAGCTCGAGGACCTCGATCGCCTCGTCGAAGCGGCGGTCGCCAAGTTTGGCAAGATCGATATTCTCATCCCCAATGCGGGCATCCTGCCCATGCGCGACCTGGAACACACCACCGAGACCGACTTTGACACGACGTACAACCTCATGGTCAAGGGCCCGTACTTTCTCGCTCAGGTACATTCCTTCTCCTTCTCAGATTGTGCCACAACTAACACACCGTAGAAAGCAGCACCGCACATCCCCGAGGGCGGCCGCATCATCTTCATCTCCACCGGAGTGACAGTCGTCTCCAACATCGCCCCCGCATACCTCCTCTACGCCTCGGCCAAAGGCGCCGTCGAGCAAATGGCCCGCATCATGGCCAAGGACCTCGCGCGCAAGGGCATCCTCGTCAACGCGGTCGCCCCGGGCCCGACGACGACGGGACTCTTCTTGAACGGCAAGTCCGATCAGATGCTGAAGATGGTTGCTGGGTTGAGTCCGTTCGGTCGGATCGGCGAGCCCGACGAGATTGCGAATGTCATTGCGTTCATGTGTGGGAAGGACAGCAGTTGGATTTCGGGACAGATTGTGCGGGTTAATGGGGCGATGGCGTAGATTGCATGGCGTGGTTTGTTTTCGCTGGTGTCGTACTGGACTGGTCCATGATGGTTGATGAATTTTTGTTGTATCCAGAGTATTCGGTAGACCGACGGAGGCTGGCTTGCTTGATCAATCTGACATGCGTCGAGAATCCACATTCCAAACAATGAGCAGGGGACTCAATATATCTACCAGTAAGCATACATATTCGTAGCGGTATCCAATTTACCCCATGACAATTACCAATCCGCTTAGAATAGGTCGGAGACAATTCCGCACCGCTGAGCTGCCCTACAAACCAGCCCTCGATATCCGGGTCCCTGTCCCCATTTGCTCAGCCTGCAGGACCCAACATGGGCTCATGGAACCTCACGCTGGGCTTTGCCAGCCTAGCTCATTTGGTCCCGTTCACTGTGCTTGCGGACAATAAAGTCCTCATCTCGCGTTACAATATTCTACAATCTAGTCTAGTCATCTGCCCCTCAAACCTAAACTCGAAGCTCAAAAACAACCCGTAGAGCAATAGACACAATGGCCCTCCCCATCCCCCTCCCCCTCGCCTTCATCGCCACACTCGCGCTTGTAGCGATATACCTGTTCCGCAGCTACACTCGCCTGAGCCACATCCCCGGCCCCTTCCTCGCATCATGGACGAACCTCGTCCGCCGCGGCTGGGTCACGACCGGCAAAGCCCACCTTATCCATACAGACCTCCATCGCAGATACGGCAAGGTTGTTCGAGCTGGGCCGAATAGCGTCTTTGTTTCGGATCCGAAGGCGATTCCGTTGATCTATCGGTTCAGTGAGCCGTTTCAGAAGGCACGTATCTTTCTCACCACATTTTATCCTCACTACTGCATTCGATGCTATTGCTGTACTACGTTGTTGGATTTTTTTTTTTTCGATACATGGCTGATCAATGCAGAGCGAATTCTACGACGCCCTAATGCCCTACGTCCACGGTAAACCCATCGACGACGTCTTCGCAACACGCAGCGAAGCAACCCACCGCGCAATGAAGCAGCCCATCGCCGCAATCTACTCAATGAGCAACCTCGTCTCCTTCGAGCCGTACGTGCAATCGACAATCGAGTACTTCTTCACCCGCCTCGACGAGTTGTACGTGCGAACAGGCGAGACCTGCGACTTTGCGCTCTGGCTGCATCTCTTTGCCGCGGACGTTATGGGCGAGATTACGTTCTCCAAGAGGCTTGGTTTCCTTGAGACAGGCGGCGATATGGAGGGCGTTATGCGGGAGAATTGGGCGTTCTTTACGGGGGCTGCGCCGGTACATGCATCCCCACTCTATACCCCCCTCTTCCCCCTTGTATTTCGCATCGAATTTGACATGGCGTACTAATGGCGGGCATATGGCAGATCACCCAAATGCCGTGGCTCGACTACCTCCACAAACGCAACCCGCTCCTGCCGAGCAGCGCAAAGCCGAACCCCGTCATGGCGTTCGGCCTCGCGCGCATCCAGGAACGGCTCCAGCTGTCGGAGAAGCATCCCGACCGCGTGAATGGCCGCGACTTTCTCGCGAGGTTTATTGAGGCGCGGGAGAGGAATCCGAAGCTTGGTGATGAGTGCGTCTCGCCTTCCTCCTCCTCCACTTTTACCTCTCCGGACACCCTCGTCGAAGAAGCTGTCATACCATATCTTGTTGCTAACACCGAATATAATAAATAGCGTAATAGCAACCTGGGCAAACAGCAACATCCAAGCCGGCAGCGACACAACCGCAATCCTACTCAACGCCCTCTTCTACCACCTGCTCAAAAACCCACCCTCACTGCACAAACTAGTCGCCGAAATCGACGCCGCTGCGGCCAATTCCACACTCTCCCCACTAACAACCTGGAAAGAGTCCCGCGCCCTGCCGTATCTTGATGCCTGTGTTAAGGAGGCGGCGCGCCTGCACCCGCCTATTTCACTTCCCCTTGAGCGCGTTGTGCCCCGGCAGGGTATGGAGGTTTCTGGTGTGCATATCCCCGGCGGGACAAGGATTGCGATGAATCCGTGGGTCGTGCATCGGGATCCGGAAGTATTCGGGCGCGATGCAGAGGAATGGAGGCCGGAGAGGTGGTTAGATGAGAACGAGGGGAAGGTGTTATATAACTCGCTCTTGACGGTATGTGCTCCGACACCTTCCCACATGTCCATGTAGGATAATCAGAATCCAATGATTAATCACCCCATCGGGCGAGGGAGGGTATGGCTAATACGAATCAATGGTATATGCAGTTCGGCGGCGGCCACCGGTCCTGTCTGGGGAAGAACATCTCGTATCTCGAGGTGTATAAGCTCGTTCCGAGCGTGTTGCAGCGGTATGAGGTTCGTATCCCCCCCTTTCCCTTTTTCCTTTTCCCTTGCAACCATAAATATCCCCTGGTGCAAGTAATGTAGGAATGATATATTGACAGATATAGATTGAACTCGCGGACCCGAACGCAGAGTGGCACGTGGAGAATCGCTGGTTCGCGATGCCCTCGCGGTTCTACGTTAAGCTCAAGGCGAGGGAGGGGATTTAGCAATGGCATCATGAAAGGACAGCGGTAGTTTTTTTTTTTTTTCTTTTTGTTTTCGGATTAGATCAGGGATAGAAAATTAGAGGCGTGGGCGAAAATGAGACTCCGAGTTTGTTTATCAGTTTCAATGCTTTTGGTCCGCTTGCCAGTTCGTATATCGCACTGCAGGGTTCCGCATCCACGAGAGGATTACGCTCCTTGGCCTGGTGAGCTGATTGTACGATGTAGGCAGAGGTGTAGCTTCGTGTCTGCACATATATAGGTTCTCGTGATGTCCAAGTGGTGGCTCGTCTCTCGTCTCTCGCACGAGGCCGATGCTGGTCGTTGGATCTTTGCGAAGATGTGCATAAGCCGTGGTATACTACCTACTGGGCTCTAATACCTATGTACTTGATTTTCTACAACGGTCGATGGCCTTCCTTTTCCGTTTTAGTGCTCACCCCTCGCCGCTTTTTGCTCACGGAGTAGATCTCAGCACGCCCTGAGCACGCCCTGAGCAGCCTGAGGCGATCACTGAGCACCGGGTGAGCAAAAGGCTGAGTGCCCTGGGCAAGGAACCTCCATAAACTGCACCCCAACTGATGACCCTCTTCTTGCCTATTTCTCCACTCGCACTCCACTTTTGCCCGCCACACTCCCCCCCTCAAACCCGGCACTGCCATCAGGAAAGAGACGAATAGGTCGAGCTACTATTCCTTCTAATGCCCACCGCCTTGTTCCCGAGTAGGGACTCTGCTGGAGTTGACCGCGCTGCGCCAACACGGCAAAAGAGTTTTAGTGGGCTTTCTCGGTTCGAAAAGACAGCACAAGTTTAGATGTCCATGGGAGCAGCTATGGATAGCCCAAGAGTCAAGGGATCCCCAGAACGCCCAACAGCACTAGTCTAGAAACATATTTTATGGCTTTCAATTTTGAATACCTAGCTGGTAGAATGACATGCCAATGTTTCCCCGCCGTCAAAACACGTAATGCTGAAGATCGGCATTACCAAGTAAATGAATCAGGCTCGAAAGTTAGGACGTAGCGTTGATTAGTTGTGACAATACTCGCCTGGAGGATTTGATATCTACAGCATAGAGAGATATTAGATTCATTATAATCCGTTTAAATCCCTTACGTGAGGCTCTATTCTTCTTTGTATGAAGCATTGGCTTAAGCATAGGACGATGCCCCAGCATCATGTAGGCATAGCGGCGTGATGGCTGATATGTAGTACATGTGCAAATATATGTATGCCGCAGTTCGCACGGAAGTCGTTGATGTGATATCATAGCTTACGCCTGGTAGTAGAGTGGAAGAACCCTCTTGCTTTCTCTATTGACTTCCTAATGATTTGCATTCTCTGGGCCTGGGATTTCTTCCTTAATAGACCTTTTATCAAGCCCTTTGCGGCGGTTGCTCTGCTTTTATATCATGTATTATCTAACTTCACATCCCACCAGCTCTTCAACAATCTTAATCAATATTTAATTAAAGAGAAATCTAACCAACGTAACATTATAAATAGCTTCAAGGTATATAATTGCCGATCGACCCCCGACTCCGCCTGCAGAGCCTCCCAAAGCACTGTACAATTCATGAACATGAATGGTCATTATGTCGGATAGTGGCGTGCTAGCACCCTGGTAAAGCCAACATCAACTTAATCAGATACTCTAGTTCTTCTGGTAGGTAACATGTGAGATAGCCTTAACAACTTCCTCGCTGGTTCCCTCCATTCTCAGGGCGTACCAGTTCCGTGGTATGAATTCAGCGTGCTCTTGCAACTCTCTAGGCGCGGTTTTCTGCTCTATCCCAACATAAACACGCTGTAGTGACGAAGCCCCTGCCCTTACGATGGCGATTAATATATCATGAGCTAGGTTTTTCTCGTTCCTGAGGCGGAATACCTTGTCTCGCAGACGAGACACGCCGGAACCAGAGTATTTCGCTGGTAGGTCTTCGATTTGAAGCACGACTGAGACATCAGTCAGGCAACGGAAGCTTCCGAGAGACTGGTAAATCATATTTTCATGTGGTTCGCCACCATCATACTTCATAGGGATCCGCAGGTCTCGGACTCTTGGGCAGTGAGCATGTATGCGTTCGATCTGATCCACTGTCGTCTCATATTCAGTCCAAGTATCCGGAGATGCGAGTGACAGCTTGCGAATAGAAGAACCATGAAGGTATAGAAGCGTTTGAAACGTTTGCCCTGCGCCTCGCAGCCCTGACAAATGGATGCTCTCGAGTGGGCTGATACCCATAAGGAAATTACTGGCAGCTTTATCCAGGCTGAGGCCTTGATTATCTTCGGGTTCATCCTGATCGAAATCCTCATATGCTAGATCCAATGCCAATGACTTGAGAGAGTTGAACCGGTATTTTTCAGCTGAAAATAGTACCGTCGAAGTGAGCTGCCGCAGCTGAAGTACTCGTAGTGCAGAGAAATCAATGTACTTCTCCCAGCGCTCAAAGTACTCAATAGAGGCCGGAGTCAACCCCCAGGAATGCAAGTATATTGATTGCAATGCAGGCTGCATCGATTCCTGCTGTTTGTTCATGTGAAAGCCTCGCCAGGGCGGTCTGCCTCGCCTAACAGCTTCGAAAAAAGAAGGGTCTGCTCCAAGCATCCCGTAAATGAGATACAGATGGGTTAGGTTAGGGGTGAGTCCAGATGCCAATTGCATAACCGCCTCCTCGTTGTATTCAACACATCCATCTGTGTCGTAATGCGAAATTGGAACAAGTATGCTTGATATACTAGGCGAAGTGGCTAGAGCAAAGTCCCGTTCGTCAATTTCGTGAGGAGAGCCTGCTCGTTGGTGGAGGCTCGGCATCTTGAAGGCCATTATGTGCAGTTTGCAACGGGGTAATTTCGTATGCAAAGTTTGAAGCAGGCACTCTGGAAGCTGAACATCGCAGGCCCAAGTGAGTTCATCTAGGCCCGTCATCTGGCCAAGTAGTTCGGCTAGGGCAGGCCATCCGTCAAAGTCCGTCTCACGCTTAACCTTGAAGTCAAAAAGATCGTTCAGTATATCGCTATAACAAGAATACGGGTTTGTCAACTCGTCTGCTGGTCCAGTATCGAGTGTCTCGTAGTCGAGCGTCAGATCTTCGATGTCGCTAGGTGTTGTGGGAAGAGACCCACGGATTGTTAGACTGCGGACTGACACAAACCCGGACACATTTTTGAGAATGCTATTCCACTTTTCGATATCTCGCTTTAGGGTGTTTCGACCGACGACGTTAAGGTGAATATGACGGTAGCGTTGCTTGTTGGCGGCAACATACCAGCGTTTACTGGCAAGGGCTGAGTTGCAGAGGCTGGGGAAATGGTCGTCTGCAAGGTGCCCGCAGACCTTCTCGAGGATCTCGAGAGGGAGCTTTGCGAATGGGGCCATGATATGATAATAAAAGTGTGTGAGAGCGTGCAACATGAAAGAAGGATCTGCTCTGACTAAATACATTGAATCACCCTGCCAAGCCCTGCCCCTCCCTCCTTGATGTCATCTTACTCTTGCCTCCAGAGCCCTGTCGACTCGGAGTCGAAAACAGCCAAATCTTGCCTCACCTGACGCCCGCATTATTTGCCCTTCTCTTGGCACCTCACCACCTCTCCCTCCTATTATTCCTCCTCTTCAATTATTCCAGAATAAAACTGCTGCTCATACAACAATCTCCAAGCTTTCGTTCCCTGTCCATCACTATCGACATCATACTGGAAAACACACATGCCTCTCCGTTGTGTATTCTCGAGTGCGTGTTCTGCAGGGATCGCGTAGTTGAGAGCACTATAGATGTACGTGTCCACTTGTGGGTCCCCTCCTACATGCTCTCGGAGCTCCTGTACCATTATCTCATGCCTGTCGTGGTATCTCTCAATGTTCCTAGCAGCCCCCCTAGAACCTAGCGGATTCGGTGTCATGATTATGATCCGAGTTCCGTCATTCTCTCCGTTGAAGAGATTCCGATTGATCGGAACCCCATTCGGAATCCTGTAGGGCTTACCGTTTCTCCTCGGCACTACGGGAGCTGCCACCTCGTTTCCTCTAAACGCGTCGATAATCCTCTGCCTGAAGGCTCGGTACGAGTCGCTTGTGGGGTTTGTCGTTGTTTGCTTAGAATGAGAGTACACCTCCCAGAAATGTGCCTAGGTCGAACAAACACCATTAGCTCGAACAGCAAAAACAAGGGACAAGATACACAAACCATCCAGACGGCTCGCCGAGATATGACGGCCACCATAGTACAGCCGTGCAGCCCGCCAGTGCCCCATTGAAACGATTCATCCCCGAACTCCCGCTGCAGCATAACAGGAGCTTCGGTGCCTGCCTCCGTTAGTGATGATAGAACGACTGACCACGATTGGCGACCCACCATCAAAGAATCCTTCAACAGGTCCGTACTGATCATTTTCCCTGTCATTGACAAGAGCAGCTGGAAGATATGCGTCGGCTTCTGCCCTGGTTGGAGCCCTTCCGTTATACCTGTCTGAATTGGTGTTGTATCGAAAAACTCGCCGGACTAGAGAATTCGTGTCCCGGCGGACCGCAGTGGTGTTGGCCCTCTCCCACGCAGAATACTCTGTTTCCCAGTTACGAATATTTCGCTTTGCCAGGCTGACGGGACAGAAGCCTCCTGCACATGAGGCGAGCTCGCACTGTGGCTCACAGGCGAACGCGACTGCCTCATCTTCCTGTCGGGGAACAAGAAACGGGAAGCCACTCGTGTCGCTGAAGAGGATCAGTCTATAGACAGTCTTAGGGCTGGGTTAACTAGACCTTGGATATAGCGCCCTAGCAGCGCTGAGGCCAATGAGGCAAAGAAATAGCAGCATATTGAGAGCCGACATTGTTTTACTCCGACACATTCCACGCTGACTTTCGCGCAAGATTGATCAAGGGACTTGGTATGGTCTGAAAGAAAGAAACTTTCGGTGTGATATACACTAGGCCGAGAAAATTCCTGAATGCTACCTCACTCTCTCACAGCCCGGGAAGATCGCATGATCCAGCTGAACTGGAATCAGAAGAATCAAAAAAATATCTCCGGGGGCCAAAATGTGACGCTGCAGAGCCATCACATTTAACCCTGCAGTCGGAGAGGGGAAAGGTGGACTATCGCTGAACATGTTGGCCTATCCATAACACCTATTGGATACACTCTTTTTGCCCAGAGAATCACAGAGTCAAGTACATATTCTAGCCGCAGGTCCTGCAGGGGCTCGCTTCCTAGCTGCATAATGTCAGCCGAGAGTTGTAAGCCTACTACGAAAGTCAGACAGAGTGTCTGGGCACCTTTTTGGCCGACTGGTACGGCTGATACATAATCACGCATGCTTGGCAATTTGGGGTCTAATTTGATAGCATGGATGCAACCCAAGTCAGCTCTTGCGTGGTTTAGCATGGAGCTAGACATGGATTCGGGATAGGCCCCCAGCTTTTTAGCGTGGGAGCAGAGTATAATCGTCTGATTCTTCTGCAGGGGTCTTGCGAAGCGGGTAGCCCGAATGGCATTATTGTGCCACCCCCGCAGTCTCTGAAGAAAGTGACTATATAGTAAGTGATGTCTCAAGGAGAGATGGGTAAGCGACTTCGGAGCAGCGCTCGACGCCATTTTTCCAGGGAAAAATGCTGTCTCGGCGTCGTCTGGGATGGCTTCTTTCCATCTTTTCTTTTATTACTACTTCTCAATCGTTTGATCCTTTCTCAGTCTCAGCTCGTTGTCCTGTTTCCTGCAGCAGCCCATCTCTTCAGAGCTGGTCACAGTATCATGACCTATCTCAACTGGCCTCCTGCAACCAGACTATTGTCTTCGATCTCAATGTTTACAACAGCGTCGACCGACCCAATGCCCACAGTACTCTCAGAGCTTGCTCCGTTGCTCATACCGCGGAAAAAGAACCGGTTCGGGCAAAACGCCAATGGCTCTCCTTTGTGACCGAGTCAGCTTCCAACTTAGGCACTGCCTTTCAGAGACTCACAGGCGTTGCGGACGCCGATGGAGTCATAGCCAATGTTCAGGTCGTGCGCTGGGACACGGATGGCGCATCACTTGATGTTCCCTCCATTACAACCGCTGCGAATGCACTGGCCGAGCTCCAAAGTGACAGTAGAAGAAGTAGATCTCCACTCCATCTCCTAGCCAAGTCGGGAACGAGCATTGTCGGCGTTCACCTTGGGGCCCAGATCGATGAGGAATCTGCTTCTCGTCTCATCCAGAGCTTCCTTACACAGGAAATTAGCAAAGCTCCACAGGCAGGCCGAACAGCCGCTCAGGTTTGCGGCTCCGATTCGATCAACTCACGAGTCTTCGGCATAGTTGCCGATTCTACGGGAGACCTTGCTTCTGTACAGCGTGCCTTACGCCAATGGAATGACGCGGAGTGTCTCACTTCCTCCAGTACCGGGACAGGCTGGAAGGAAACGGTGACGATAGTCCCTGGCACCGAGATATCGGTTGGGCCTAGCGTCAATGGCACCCTTTCAAAACGAGACACCTGCGAGTATACGCAAGCAGAGCCCGGAGACGGTTGCTGGGCGCTAGCCGATAGGTGTGGAATTACGCAGGACGAGTTGAAGGAATATAATGGTGATGCTGTCTGCGACGCTGTCCAAGTGGGAGACTATGTTTGCTGCTCCCCCGGTGACCTGCCAGACTTCTCTCCTCAACCAAACCCAGACGGATCATGCCAGACGTACACGATCCAGACAGGAGACATCTGCGATACGATCGCCAATGCGAACAGTATGACAGTGGACCAGATCAATGATCGCAATGGTAACACTTGGGGATGGATGGGATGCCAGAACCTAAATCCTGGAAACCTTATCTGTCTTAGCACCGGCGATCCGCCCATGCCAGCCCCAGTAGAAAACGCCATCTGCGGACCTCAGGTCCCTGGAACCGAGAAGCCGGACGATATGTCTAACCTAGAGGACCTTAACCCATGTCCTCTAAATGTATGCTGCAATGTCTGGGGACAGTGTGGCATCACTGAGCAATTCTGTATCCCAAGCCCATCAGACACCGGCGCCCCTGGCACAGCTCTGCCTGGGAGCAACGGATGCATTGCAAGCTGCGGCATGGATATCGTGAACAATGACGAGCCACCCGCCAACTTTATGCGAGTAGGATATTTTGAGGCTTTTAACCTCGACAGGCCATGTTTGCATATGCTGGTGAGACCCATCTTTGAAATATAGCCCACAAATAGTAGGACAAAGCTGCTAACATTTTGGTGTTGCACAGCCTCGTCACATCTCCAATTCTTGGACACATATTGTATGTTCTTCATCGCCGAACATGGACTATTCAACTGACAGGATGTAGCATTTCGCATTCGCGGGTATTTCTGAGAGCTTTGAGGTTGAGCTGGGCGAGCTCCAAGATATGTTTGACGAATTTAAGCAAATCAGGACGAGCAAACGCATTGTCTCGTTTGGAGGCTGGTCCTTCTCCACGGATTACGATACCTTTCCTATCTTTCGTGAGGGTGTTACCCCAGAACAACGACAACATTTTGCCAATAGTGTGGTCCAGGTCGGTCTTTTCTTTCAAAGCATCTGAGGATTCCGGGTTTTGCTGATATATGATTTTAGTTTGTCGACGACAATGAGCTGGATGGTGTTGACTTTGATTGGGAATATCCTGGTTTGTTTTACCCATTGTTCATTGTTCACTGTACCTCCATTCTAACCATGAACCGGTACAGGTGCCCCCGATATTCCTGGCATCCCTCCTGGATCCCCAGAGGATGGACCCAACTATCTAGCATTCTTGAGGCTAGTGCGTGAGGCCCTGCCAGCTGACAAGACCATCGGAATAGCTGCTCCCGCGTCTTACTGGTACCTACGCGGATTCCCAATCGCAGAGATGAGTGAAGTTGTTGACTACATCATTTACATGACGTACGATCTTCATGGTCAATGGGACTATGGCAACGAATGGGCTATGTGCGCAAACCTCCCTTAATGTCTCTTTTAATAGGTACTTGCTAACGATTCATCATAGAGAAAATTGCGATAGTGGAGACTGCCTTCGCTCCCATGTCAATAGGACAGAGACGCGCAACTCACTAGCTATGGTGACCAAAGCTGGAGTGCCATCTAACAAGCTCATTATTGGCATGGCTCTATACGGTCGGAGCTTCAAGATGGTTAAACCCGGATGCTGGGGTCCGGAGTGCAAGTTCACCGGCCCTGAGTCGGGGGCCGCTCCAGGGCGATGCACTGGAACCCAGGGCTACATCTCAAACTACGAGATTCGGGAGATTATTGCGAGCAACAGTAATGTCGAGCAGTACTCCGACGAAGATGGTGACATCTTAGTATATGATGGCACAGAGTGGGTATCATGGCTTACCAGATCTTCATATAACAGCCGGGTCGATTGGATTCAAGGCCTGAATATGGGCGGTACTTCAGACTGGGCGATCGATTTAGATGCTGCGTATGACGTGGGGGACGGGCCTGGTAGCCCTGGTGGGCCAGGGGAAGGAGTCGTTTTTGTCAGTCCCGATATTTATGAGGAAGACGAGCCAGTCGTGCAGTGCGATGTGTATCCATGCACTTTCGTCTTTCCTCCGTGGACGTTGGACAGTCCTTCCACGATCTCCCCAGATCCAACTACTATCACATTTGAGGAGTACTGGTCTACCACCCAGTACGATGAGGAGGAGGATGCCACTGTTACTGTCACTGTCGGCTCAATTACTAGCACCGTCATCACTCCATCGCCTATCACTGTTACGACCATCGACGTCTGGCAGCATACTCAGGAAGAAGACGATGATGAGACTATCATCTGGCTCACCAGCAGTATTCGACTTCCTCCTATAACACTCACCAAGACCTTCGAGCCAGAGGATGGGACAACCACTAGCGATCCTTGGCGCCCACCTATTACCTGGACATGGAGTCCCGGGCCGTACCCTGTTATTCCAACACCAACAGGTCCCGATCCAGACCCTGGTCCACCTCCCCCTCCCCCGGATGACTACCCTCCGTCCATCACATTCAGCGAGGGCCCTCCCTCTCCAACTTGCAACCCCGGCGATGGCTGTGGCGGACAGTGTGTTATCAACTGCGATCCTATAGATATTGGTGGCTGCTTTGGAATTTGCGGCTGCATTGGTATCTGCCCTCCTGGTGGCAACTGCGTTGGTATTGGATGCGGCGGTGGTGGTGGAGGTGGTGGGGGCGGTGGCGAAGGTCCAACAACATGCTCAACGCGAGAAACAGCTTCATGGTGTGTTGAAAGCTGCACGGTCAAGAGCCTCCCCGATACTAGCACAACGACCTGCACAGAAGATTGCACACGAACTTTCACGGCCTGCACCGCCACAGACAGCAGCACAACGACCACCACGACAGTAACATGCCCAGCACCAACAGACATCAGTGAGGACCCAGGCGAAGGCATAAACGTCGTTGAAACCTCAGGGGGTGGCGGCTACACGATGCCACCCATTCCCACAGAGGTAGACGACCCGGAGCCCACCACAACAACGACCTCAACAACCACCTCCAACCCCAACCCGGCCCTCCCCACTGTGCCCCCAGCCGAGACCCCTTACTGCTTCCGTGACCACAACTCCGACGGCCGCTATGTCTCCTTCACATTCGACGAGGTCAACGCCATGATCGACACAATCTGCTACGACATCTCCGAAGAGCTATCACCTGACAACCAGCTCGGCTACGTCCTCGGTGACCCGCGATCTCTCCAGGTCTACTTGATCTGGGCCGATGACCAGTCCGGTTGTCAGCCAAGATCCACAATGCCGATGGGAGATTACTGCTGGGACACGTTCCGGCAGACACTGCTCGCGTGCGAGTCGCTCTTTGAGCCGGATGACTGGTATGGGGCTGCCTTTATTGATAATTCGGACTATGGGTGTGTGGAGTGGAGTGCTGTGCACGACTCTAGATAAGGGAGTGTCTGGATAAGAAACGTCTAGCCCTACATAAGAGACTTACCACATCAACGTATGCCTAGTTCGTAGTTATATAGCACAGATATGCCTCAACTTCGTTCCAGATCTCTAAGAGGTCACGTAGAAATTTTGCACTTCATGAATCTTCAACATGATAGGGTCCCGAAAACATGCAATAAAATACCTTGCACGTACAAGTTGTCATTCCCATCCTCAGGTACAAGTTTCGGGACCCTGGGAACTATTTCGGGTTCTCGGGATCGGTTGGTCGGTGATAGGGCTTCGGCCATCCGATTAGGAAGGAGCAGCTTACCGCTCGAGCAAGGATAGTAAACAAACTGTTGAGGCAACTACGGTAACTACAAGCCCGGTCGCACCTTCCTCTTTTTCATGCGTTTGTCGCGGGGTTAAGAAGGAGTGGCGGGTTATCACCACATGATTTTATCAGTTCCCTCCGATGTCTGTGCAAGGAGTTAATAAACTCAGTCAAAAGGTAGTATAGCCTGAGGCAATAATCTGCGAAATGATGATGTCTATATACATTAAACTGAGGCGTATCCGATTCTCATGAAACACAACTCAGAGTATGGTAACGTGAGAGTACACTGTAGCGCAACAGGAGTGACAGCATCTCTTGATAATTTAGATAAGTTGTTTTGTTCTGGACTATCGCACCCGTGTGCTGGGTAAGAAGCCCTCAGTTTCTTGCCTGTTACTTACCCGGCACCCAACCATCATATTGTAGGTCAGAATCTGAAGATAGATACAGTCAGACGGGCTCAATCACCTACATTACCACCACCGTGTTTATCTATCCCACAGCCTGCTGCAAGCATCTAGATGAGGGCCCAGATGGCACCTGACAGGATATAAACACTCCTCCACTCCCCAGACTGTCAACTCTGACCTGCAGGATGCCTCCAACGACATCTCTCGGAGTCTGGTAAGTCAATCCATCCCATCATAGCTCAGGTCAACACGGTCCAAGGTTTAGGAAGGCTTGAGATCAAGTCTGTATAGACACATACAGGGACCATAATGTATATTTTCCAAGAAGAAAACAAAAACGATACCCATCTATTCGACAAAATGGAAGAAATCCCCGCCCGCTGTTCTATACCCGGTCCCCTTCCCACCAAATCCCGCACCCCCCGGAATTCTCCCATCAAGTATGGCCTACTTCAACAACCCAACCTGTTCCCAATACCGCACATACCCCCTAACCGTCTCCTCACCGACACAATCCATCCCCCTCAACGCCCCCGAAACCCGCCTCGCACAGTCCGTCCCCAAAACGACCTCCCCACACGCCATGCGCACAAAATCGTCCGCGAAGAAATCATACAGCTTCTTTGCGGGATTGCCGTTCTCGATGGGCGTATTCCAGACCCGGTCCAGCCACGTGTCTAGCGGTATTATTTGGGGGATGTTGAGTTCGACGGAGAGCATGTGGAGCAGGTCGTGCCAGGATTGCCGGGTTGGGTTCTCGAGGTGGTGGATTAATTCTAGTGGAGTGCGGGAGAGCAGGATTTCGGATATGGCTGTCGCCGCGTGGTTGACGGGGAGCCAGGAGAGGGTCTATTCGCGAAGTATTAGTTCGCTTCCCTTCCGGGTGAGAGTATATGTGTGAGAGGCAGAGGGGTGTTGAGCAACTCACATTCTGCAACTGAGGCAACGCCCCAATACGCCTCGACGACGCCACAAGAGCCGGGAAATGCTCACTCCCATTCCAATACCCCGTCTCACTCGAGCCCGCAACCTGTCCAACACGGATGTAGCTCACCTCCATCTCCTCGGGATACTTGTCACGCGTATGCTCGAGGATCCGCTCACAGACGAGCTTGGCCTCCGCGTACCCGAACGGATTCAGGCAGTCTACTGAATCGACTCGTTTTTCAGGGATGATCCGGCCCCCGTGCACGCGCGCATACCGACCGACTGTCGCGATTGACGAGATGAATATTACTCGGGGTTTGATGTGACTGCGCGCTTGATGGATTTCGCGAGACAGGGTGAGGAGGTTGTGGAGGGTTTGGAACTGCGTTTGGAAGGAGTGCAGTTTCCAGTGGAAGTCCATTGGCCAGGCCATGTGGAGGATGTGCGTTACTGAATTGACCAGGGTGGTGTATTGTTCTGCGGACAGGCCCAGGAGGTTGGATGCTGTGGTGCATTCGAGGACGTTCAGTTTTGAGAGTTGGGATTTTGGGAGACGGAGCTGTTTCTCTTCGAGGGATTTCTGGAGACGGGACAGGGCGTCTGTTGAGGGATCGGGTCGCACGAGACAGATTACCTTTTCGATGTCGGGGGAGTCCAGAAGCGAGACGAGGCAGTGCGAGCCCAGACTCCCCGTTGCGCCTGTGAGCAGCACCACTGCTTGTCGATATGCAGTCGCACTTGGCCTGTCGAGGACATACCTTTGCACGAAAGCGCCCACCTCACCATCAGGATCCGGTGTAGAGACGCCATTGGTCTGCTTCGTAGCTCCGCGCAAGAACTCCGCCATGCTGCGCAGAGAAGGATGCGAATACACAAACTCGCGAGTGATGCTCTCTGCTCGAACGACCGCTTCAAACGACCGAGTCACTGCAACGACGAGCGCCCGGCGGACACGAATAGCTTGTAGAGAATTCATCCCGCGCTCGAAAAAGTCGTCCTCAGAGGCCCAGTCGTCCTTCCAGTCGACGCAGCCTGAGATCAGTGCCTTGAGGTCCTGCTCGAGCGTATCCCACCGCAGTACCTGGACTGGGCTTGCGGACTCGAGCTTCTCGTACACTTGCGCGATCTCTGTTTCAAACATCTTATACACGTCCTTGCGCGCAAGAGACCCCTTATCCGTTCGTGCGAGGGTAACCGTACTCGGAACAACGAGGACAGCCTCCGGCGACTGGATGCGCGCATGCTCGTCCATCTTGCCACGAACATCCTCAACAACCGGCCAAATCACCCGTTTAAACCCCTCGACCTCATCATCCCCACTCAACTCCCCCGCCGGCTGCACAAGAACCCCAATCTCAAACTGATTCTCCCCAAAGACAACAGCGCTTTTAACCTCCGGACACTCACACAGCGCACCCTCGAGCAGCTGCGGCTGCACCTTCTCCCCCGTCGCCAGAACAATCGTATCGTCGTTCCGTCCCACAGCGTTGAAATCCGTATGAGGATGCGTGGGGTTGCATACCAGCTGATCCTGGATCTCGAACGGCGCACCGAGTCCGAAGGGGTACGTGGTGAGTTTAAATCGGCGCTCGGTTCCCGAGGGAGCGATCTCCTCTAGTTGCAGACGCATGTCGTCGCGGAGCCGGAAGTACCGCCAGTCGTAGGTATCGTCCGGGACGAAGATTGGTGCCAGCGGGCCTGTTTCCGTCGTGCCGTAGTGGTTCAGGAGGCGGACGCCGGAGGCTGCGAGGTGTGTTCCCACGGCCGGTTTGAGGATTCCGCCGCCGAACGTGACAAAGTCGAGTCCCTTCAAAGCCTGAATGCCCTCGTCGCCCATTAGCGAGATATCCTCTAGAATCGAAGGGACGGTCATGAACGACGCGGCGCTCGCTGCTCTCAACAGATCAATAGTCGACCCCGCGCTGGGCACGACAGACGCAGGCGGGAAGCAGACTGTTTTCCCGACGCCCATGGCGAGTGTTGGCGCGACGTACCCGAAGCCGTGGTAGAGCGGGAGGGTCGAGACATTGACGCCCTGGGCTTGGGCCTCGTCATATAGCCAGTGGTTGCTGACGTAGGAGAGCAGGTGGCGGTGGGAGACGTAGATTGGTTTGGGGAGGCCGGTTGTGCCGGATGAGTGCAGGATTACGACGTTTCGGTCGGATTCGTCGATGTAGTGATGTGGGTGGCAGATACTTGAGGGTTGGTTTGGCTGTGGGGGTTGCGAGAGGAGGGATTCGAGTGGGAGGGATGAGTGGACGGGGATGTCATCGCGTGCTGCTTCGCGCGCGGTGGCTTCGAGGCGTCGAGATGCGAGGATGGCGCATGCGGATGTTCGCTCGAGGAGACTTTCCACAGCAGTGGCACTCAGTCTGGTGGAAATCAAGAGCACTGGAACTCCCAGTCCCAAGAGAGCCATCTCGTGGATCCATAACCCGACATCGCTCTCCGAGAGCAGCGCAACGGGGGCACCTTTCCTGACAGTTCCATCCTCGCAGACGGAGGGCAGTTGAAGCTGGATACTAGACCGCAGCCAAGCAGCACACTGCGAGATTGCATCTCGAAGCTGGACATTCGTCACGGGAATAAGCGTCGGGACCGAACCATCAGAATTCTTCTTCGCCTGCAGACAAAAGACATGACCCGGGTTCTCCTGTGCATTGAACTCGACGACCTCGGGCAGAGTGCGAATGTGCCCCGTCTCGTGCGCAGCAGGGTACAGCTTGATCTCCGGCCGCCGAAAGGGCCTCAGCTGGGGATTGGGCGCCATGTTGCGGCTGGCTTGGGGGTACCGCACCTGGTAGAAGGAACATTGCGGCCTTTTGAGCGAGAGGGCGTCGTTGTCTTTCGCAGGCTGACTTGTCGCTGGTGGGCCCGAGTATGGACCTCGATACAACACACACAGCAAGGATGAGTAGAATAGATCAGCGCTGAACGCGAGAAAACGTGATAGTGTCAGATCTGACGCTGCAGCAAAAATAGAAACCACGAGGAGAGGCTGTTCATGCGAGGCGGCTGTCATACAATACCATGCAGGCACCGTAGCTGTCATGAACAGCTCCGCATGGGATTGAATTGTACGAACCTGTCCAGTACTTTTCATGAGATCGACGAGGGACTAGCTATCTACATCATTTGGAATAGCTAGACAGACCCAAAAATGAGGCACGCCAAGGGAGGGTTGTGCAGGCGTCTTTTGTCTGACTCGGGCCGCAGCCAGCCATCGCTCGACCAGAGGGGCTGCCCCTGCCTCGCTCGGCAGTCATACCTGGCTGAATACGAGTCCAACAGCCACCTTGCTGCTTGACTGTTCTCAGGCCATGCGCGGCGTCAAAGCACTCGGGTCCTGAAATGGCATTTATACCTCGAGGGACGCGCCGACAGGCTGTTGGAGCAGAAACAACGCACTCGTCAATCACAATGGCACTCAAACTCGCCACGAACCTCGCCTTATGCCTGCTCGCGGTACCGGCCCGGTCGGCGCCAATCGGATCATCATATGGAATCCCCGGGGATGCTGTGTATGACTATGTCGTTGTGGGCGCCGGCAATGTGGGTGCGCCGGTAGCGCACCGGCTGGCCGAAGCAGGACACACGGTGGCTTTGGTTGAAGCGGGAAGTCTCTAGTACGTATCTTTTCCTTCTGCGAGTGAGAGGTGCTGACCCCAACAGCGAGATTGGCAATGGCAACTTCAGCCAGATCCCAGCCAACGGCCTGTTCTTCATGGGCAAAGACCCAAACGACACGAATAGCTTCGTCGACTGGAATTTTGTCACGACGCCCCAGACAGTGAGTTTCCTGTCTTTGTTAGTTAGGCAGAACATGCTAATAAAGTAGGAATGGAACAACGCCACCGTGCACTATGCCAGCGGCAAAGCCCTCGGGGGCAGCACCGCTCGCAACCTGATGACCTACCACCTGCCAACCGAGGGCTCGATGGACAAGTGGGCCGAGCAGGTGGGCGACGACAGCTGGGGGTGGGATAGTATTCTACCGTATATTATGAAAGCGCAGAGATTCACGATGCCAAACGAGGATCTGCGCTTCGCCAACTCGACCCCCGAGTATGATCTCGCGACCCTCGGCCGGTCTGGACCAGTCGATGTCTCGTTCCCCAACTACGTCAACGGGTTCGCATCGTGGGTCGTTCAGGGCTTTCAGGAGTTGAGCCTCGCCGCCATACGTGGCTTCACGAGCGGGCAGCTTCTGGGCTGGTCGTACATCCTGAGCACAATTAGTCCAGACGACCAGCTGCGCGCCTCGTCCAAGACCGCCTATCTCGACCCGCTCATCGGACGGAACCTGAACCTGATCATCTACCAGTCCACCCACGCGAAGCAAATCACATTCACCAACAGCACGACCGCCAGCGGCGTGCGAGTGAGCTCCGAAGGACAGGAGTACAGGCTCTCGGCCAGAAACGAAGTGATAGTCTCCGCGGGGGCCTTCAAGACTCCGCAACTGCTCATGGTCTCCGGGATCGGGCCTGCATCCAGCCTGGAGCGGCACAATATCCCCATCGTCGCCGACCTGCCGGGCGTTGGACAGAACCTGCAGGTTAGACAAACCGTCCCAAATAGACTTTGCTGTCCTACACACTGACTCTGCCTCCCCCCCGCAGGACCACACCTTGGCCGGCCCGTCGTACAGAGTCAACGTCATCACCGGCTCCTCCAACGCAATCCCCTCCTTCGTCGCCCAGGCACAGAGCCAATTCAACGCCCGTCCGCCCCGAGGCCCTCTCACCAACCCGGGCGTTGACGTCCTCGGTAAGTGCTGACCCCCATCCCATCTAGGAATCCCCCCCGCATCACAACGCGCGCGTGACTAACTCGTGCACTCGTGTAGCCTGGGAAAAGATCCCGGCGTCCCACCGCGCAAACTTCACAACGGAGGCTCAAACAGCCCTCGCCTCCTTTCCCGCCGACTGGCCAGAGGTCGAGTACCTCCCCGTCTACGGGTATTTTGGGGAACAGGCCAACTACGCTCACGGGCCCGATGACGGATACAATTATGTCTCACTTGCCTCGGCGCTTGTTGCGCCGCTGTCACGGGGGACAGTCGATATCGCATCCACCGATACGGAGGACAGTCCCGTCATCGACCCGCACTGGTTCTCGCACCCGGGCGATCTGGAAGTCGCCGTTGCTGGTTTCCGGCGCTCGCGCGAGATCATGAGCGCGCGGGCTGTCTCGCCGGTTGTTATCGGGGAGGAGCAGCATCCCGGACCGGGTGTGCAGACGGATGAAGAGATCGTCGAGTTCCTGCGGAATGCGTCGAATACGGTTCACCATGCGTGCTGTACGGCTGCCATGGGACGGAGCGACGATCGCGACGCGGTTGTCGATGTGGATGGGAGGGTCTATGGGGTGTCGAACCTGCGTGTCGTCGATGCCTCGATCATGCCGTTCCTGACGCCGGGTCATCCCATTTCCTTGCTATGTGAGTGGCCCTTTTAGCCTGCCTGATTCTCCAATACTGACGTTTGCAGATGGTCTCGCGGAGAAGATCGCCGAGTCGATCATCGCTGATGCATAGGGGTATAAACTTGGAAGTACCATGTACATATTTGTTTCGCCGATAGATCATTTGTAAGCGTTTGATAATAGAGGTTCAGTTTGACTTTCGCAAGACGCACCGCTAGAAGGAGTATGGGTAGGACAGCTGCTCGGTGTATATCGTGAGGCTGAGTCGCACGTTGCTCGTTTGCTCGTTTGCTCGTTGTTGGGCCAGGCCCGGGGGGTGTTTGCGCCTTCCTTCTTTTGGGCTTCGCCCGTTTGCACCTGCCTCGCTTGTTCTACCCCTGTCCGGCCCCGGTTTCTTCTTCCTAAAGCGGATGTTGTTTACTTTACGGTTGGGGAAGGTGCGAGCTGGCCTCTCGGGCAGCTAGCTCCTGCCTTGCCTATCCCGCCCCAATAGTTTACGGATCACTACTAGTATAGGCACCTATTGCATGGAAAGCTCGTGTCTCATTTCCAGAATCCTCAGATATCAAACAAAGTCTCCAAGAACCGCCAACCCAACCCTCCAATCTACCCAAAACGCCATTCCAATCTATAGTCCGTAGCCGCACACTCTATAACATACAACCAGAAATCCCATCCCATACCGTCCACGCTCAGTCAAATGAAACAGAAAAACTAAGTCAGGAAGACCCCGTATTATACAACCGCATCCCAAACTTCGAATTCGTCCGCAGCAGCGTATCAATGACCAGATTCACCGTCTCGGGACGCAGATCCTCGAGGACGAGTGTGCTCGCGTCCGAGGCCCCGTCTAATATACTTGGTGTCGGTGTCTCGGGGACGCTGTTGGTATTCGTGCTGACACTCCCGTTGTTCATGAGCAGGCTCGGGTCGCAGCTTTCGATCTCCAGTTCGGAGGCTGGTGTTTGTGGGGAGAGCAGGGGGAATGGGGGGCCCGGGATAGATGTGGATGGATCGAAGGCGGGCCAGTCGGGGATGTCGTGTGAGTGCGGTGGGTAGTGTTCGGGGAATGTGTGGTCTGGTACGGGGACCGAGGTCGGAATATCCGTGTGTTGGAGGTTCGGGGTGTTCTCGAAGAGGTAGGATGGGAGGTCAGAGGTGAATGGCATGTTCATGCCCATGTTCAGATTCATGTTCAGGTCGTCGGCTGTGAGGTTGAAGATGCCCGAGTCACAAGGCGTATTCACTAGAGACAAGTCCATCCCTGGACTGAGAAGGTCGATCTGGCTGTGATCTTCTTGCTCCATCATCTGAGTATCGCTGCAGGCACCGCTGTCGATTGTCGACGAGTTGTCCTGGCTGGACATGGAGAGTCCGCGGCGACGGCTGAGAATTACGTAGCTACATATATATCCATCAGACACTGTGTGATGAGAGCGTTTGTTGGATGGCTTACCGGTTCTTGATATCAGTCGTAGACCGACTGGGAAACAGCTCACGGCCAATCTCCTTCCAATCACGTCCAACCCTCTGCACAGCATCGAGTAATGCTGCATCCTCATCCGGCACCCACGGGCCCCGTTTCACATTCGGATCAAGCGAGTGATGCCACCGCTTCGCACATTCTAGACACCATTAGCTTCCGATTCAATGCCAGAGAACGGGATACTCAACATACGATCCGGATGCCGGCTCCCCACCATCTCCGCAACCTTGGTCCACTGGAACCCGACTTTGGCCACAGCCTTGCGAAGCAGATGGTCCTCCGCTCCACTCCAGGTCCCCTTTCGACTGCTCAGGCTGATCTTCGTCCACCGCTTGCGGCAGTCTTTGTTGCTGCGGCCGGGGAGTTTCTCGGCTATGGCGCTCCAGTTTCGGGAGCCGTGTGGGCCGTCGGTTTGTACTGCAAAATATAATCAGTACGACGATTGGGATAAGTGTAGGGTGGCAGAGGCGGAAAGGGGAAGGGGAAAGGTCACACGAACACTGGGTCTTAACCTCCTCCTGCAGGATGCGGTCCTCGTCTGTTGTCCACCACCGTCGGCGACCAGGCGTCTCGTTCATGCTGCAACGGCAGATATCGAGTTCTTGACTTGAAAGAGCATGGCCAGGGTTAGTCTCAGTCTTCGCTTGGGCAGGTATATATAGGCGAGAAGAACGCTTGCCCGGTTCGCGAACCCTTCCAGACATGCTCATCCTGCAGATGATGATAAGCAGCGCAGTGCAGTGTGAAGCAGGATGATCAAGATGTGTTCAGCTAGGAATGGAAACTTGACCAACCACGTGGTCGATGGCCCCAAGTCCCGGAAGTCCCCCGGTATAGGAAGGCGTCTTACCACAGAAAGAAGAAACAACAAATGTGATTGGAAACGGTATACTGGGGCAGGATGATGTTCCCTGTGAGGGAGAGGGCGATGCAACGCTTAGCTAACGATGCAATTCAGGGCTGGTTGGCTGGTTGGCTGGCTGAGTGACTGGGTGACGACTGGCCCCTTGCCACGGCGGCTAGCAGCGAGCAGGCGAGAAAGCAAACAAGGTCCCATCTCACCATCTCAGGCAGGCTACCATTGGCGAGGGCATTCTTATACTCGGGGCTCGCCTACCACAGCTAGCTGGCCTCTTGGAGCATTCTCGATTGTACTTGTGGGGAGAAGCAACTGCCGTGCTGAGTGTGGGTGCCTAACGTCGACCGTCGAACCCAGTATACCCTCCGAAAAAAGATATACACCGAAGAGACCCCCGCGGCTAGATATCGGCAGGAGTCGAAACTTGGAACAGAAGAGCACTAGTTGCCAACTACTGCACCAAGCGCCGAGCTTAAAACGAACTGAACTGAACTGAGCTAGACCGTCGCTCGTGCGTACGACCGCCGGGCCTCTACCGTGGCTGCCGCCGCTGGTGCGTTGCCCTGCTGCAGAGCGCTGACGTCGGGGAGCCTCGTTTCGTCTCTTCGCAGTTCGCGCGAATCCCGAAATGGCATCCCTGCGAGCGCGCTGTGATTGGAAGCGTGGCAAAGCATGCCATTGCGATTCGGACTGGACCAAGCCACGCTGTGACCCCACGCTCGCGCCTGAAGCTTGCAGTTCGCCCGCGTGGCCCCCACCAACATTCTTCACACGCAGTAGGCACGTAGCAAACTACTCGAACGGGTAAAGAACCTCCACAAAACGTGGCAGGAACGCTGACGGAAAGGGGGGGCCGAAACAGCCCTGTGGCGATGCTAATGCTAATGCTGATGCTGATCTGCGGATTAAGAGATGAGTTAAGACGCCGGCACTGGCGCTGGCACTGCACTGCACTGCAATGGGAGAAGGCTGCCGTTTCCGGCCCGTCCGGGGGTTGCCCTGTTCTGCTCGTCTTCGCCCTGACGCGCCCCTGCTAGCGGGTCGTCAGCGAGGAGTAAGCTCAGCAGGTTATTTATACGACTCGATAGGCGGTACGCGAGGGATACTATTCGACGGGGTATATGCGTGTCATCAGGCCTCCCGCCTAGGAATGTATGTAACGACATTGAGAATTGAGACAGTGGGGTCGAGTCGAGTCGGTGAAGAAAGAGTAAGAGTGAGAGTCTCCAGTTCATGCGCCAGGATGTTTGGTTCGCTCTTCGCACTGCACTGCGGCTTACAATCCAAGCTGGAGATTACCATTAGTACAATTATCCCATTTCCAGCGTATCGGAATCGATCGCTGCGCTGGGAATTGTCCCCACAGTCCGGCTAGTATCTCAATTGCCGAATGGCGCTCCGAGCATATCAAAGACAATGTCATTGTACTACATACGCCGTTGGGGTGACACAGGCGCCAAGTACAGCTACAAAGGGAGGAATTCAAACGTCCGAGAATGACCAAGAATGACCAAGAATGGCTCTCATTCCGTGCGGCTGAGAATGGCCCTGACTAAAGTAACCGAGAGTGACGAGTCGTAGGGACTGTGCAGGAGTACACAGTACGTAACTAACTAATCACAGCAACAACAACAAACGCATTCTATCACCGTCTACATCTATCCCTACCAGGCTTTTCTGCATCGGACACGCGACAAACGTCCCAATCTTTCTACAACCCAATCTCTACAATCCCAACCATACTCCGACAGTTCCAGATCCTCCGCACACGCAGCCCCGCACGCTGCACAATATCATTGAACTGCGCGGGCGTGCGCTCGATCCCATTGATGATGGCCATCATGGCCAGGTCGCGCTGGTGCGGGTACCGCATGTAGTAGCCGTAGTTTGCGGGCAGCGGCGCCGGGGCAGGCGGGATCTCCTCGCACCCAGAGGTCGTGTTCATCACCTGGTCGCAGACGAGGATCCGGGATGTCGGTGCCATTGCGACCCGGATCGCCGAGAGGATTTTGACGCAGTAGGTGTCGGACCAGTCGTGGCTGTCAATCATGACGAGGATGAGTCACCGCTCCTTGAGACCCATGCTCTATCCTTGATAGGAAAGGGTGGACTCACATAATAGCCCTCAGCCAATAAATATCCGCCCCAAGGACCGGATTCGGCTGGAAGAAGTTATGCTCCATGAACTGGACGCGGCCATCAGCGAGAATGTCGGGGGCCTCGCGGGGCCAGATCTCGCTCTCGGCTCGCTGGACGACTTCGGCGCGGTCCTGTACAACGCATCGGAGTTGCCGGTATGCTGGGAGGAGTTGCAGGGCGAACCCACCTGTGTGTAGCGGGATTAGTTAGACAGGAGGGCTGTTTTGGTAATTAGGTAAGGGTAGTGGAAGGGGCTGAGGCAGACATGCGGTATGGACGAGTCAGGGTCCGGAGTATGCTGTGCATATACATGGGGAGGGGGGTTAGGGCAGGGTATACTAACCGACACCACCGCCGACGTCGACGACGAGGGCTTCGCCGAGGGACGACCAGGGAAAGTCTGCCCCAATTAGCAATGATTACCAATCAATTCCCTCGAGTATAGAGGAAGAACCCACCCCAAGCATGCGCGGCCCCCGACACCTTCCCCCCGCCCAGCATCGCCAGCCCAAACGTATCCAGCTCCGGCCGCGTAAACAGCCCATCAGCCCCCGGCTTTAGGTGCTCGATGTCCGGGAGCCCAGGGTACGCGGCGTCCTTAGGACGCACCTCGTCGATTGAGACCCGCTCAGCCAGCCAGTCCCAGCGGGTTTTGGTCGTTCCCATCGCGGACTGCCAGGCTGTTTCGTTGACTTTGTAGGAGGCGCCTTCTGCGCTGAGCAGGTGTTTGGGGAGGTGGTCGGAGGCTGTGTAGAGATCGAGGTTGCTGCGCGGGGTTAGCGTGTGATCTGAAGGGAATGGAGATCTGCATTGCTTACAAGAGATTGACGTATGCGCGCAACGGCTCGTTCTTGACCAACGCTGCGGAGATGCGGTTGTTTGCGAATCGGTCTGTGTCGATTTGGCGGAAGATGTGGATCGAGCAGAGACAGCGCAGGATGCGGGCTGGACTGTTAGAATCACTCACAATCAGGAATTGGCGCGCTTACAAAGTTTCTGAGCCTCAATCCCAGTCTTCTCCGCGATCTCTGCCACATCCATTCCATCCTCTCCGGCCGCATCCAAGAGATCCGGAATGTGCCGCTCAGCAGCAATGAAGAGCGCCCTGGACTCGAAATACTGGCAGCCCACCTCCTGAATGCGGCTGTGCGGCTCCGCAACGAGCTCCGTCGCGGCCCCGGTGATGGCCAGGACCGTCCGCTGAGCCTCGTGCAGTCGCGGACTGGGGAGGACCCTTGCGGAATCCCTGCTCCCCAGATCAGCACCGGCACCGCCGTCATCACCAGTCGCGGAAAAGTCCTCTCTCTTCCATTCGTCCGCGATTACCAGCGCCGCCTCCTTGAACAGCTCAGCCAGCTGGAGGAGCTGCTCGGCGTCTGTTGAAGTTCTCGGAAAACGCTCCATGACGTTCGTATTGACGAGTCGATGACGATTTTCGGAATTGTGGTCGGAGTCGTCGAAGAGGTCTGTTCGCGGCTGAAAACACTAAAGGCTAAAGACGATACAATGGATCTGCCCTGAACATGTGAATACCAAGCACACAACCCTACCACCACAATCTCGAGCCTATATTGTCCCGGGAAGACCCGGATATATCGTGTGCCACTGGCGAGTACATGGTTGACAATCCTCCAGGGCCCCGATATGTCTCGGGCCCGCGGTCAGCTTAGCGGCGTGGTACAGCGCTGTACATCGTTGCGGTGTATTTGGTTTGGGCCCAGCGTATGCAGTGAGGCTATTTGAGCCGCGTGGTTATATCTTCTAGAAGGCGTAGGGCTGTCGGTGCCGTGCGCTTCTATCCAGTTGCAATTGATACAGCCTTCTTACCTTGCCTGTGCTGTGCTGGTAGAGTTCAACACAGAGGTTTCTCTTTCTCTTCCTTTGGCCACTTCACTGGTCCTTCGTTCTCTTGCTCTTTTACTATCTTTACTCTAGCGTTCCGTTCTTCGTCCTTGTTGCCGCCATGGCCGAACCAGCAGCCCTGGTCTTCGGCCCACAAACCACCCTCCCTTCGCCCTCGCTCGTCTCTCAGCTCCGCGCTGCTCTCCTCCTCAATCCCCGGTTATACCCCCTCCGCGAATCCATAGAGTCACTTCCCGCCATCTGGCCCGTCCTCCTCTCCGCAGACCCCGCCCTAGACCAAGTCCCCGGCACCCGAGCCCTAAAAGATCTAACCCACTGGCTCTCCCACGGCGAGTTCCCACCGGCAAAGGAGACCTCCGAACTGCCCTCTGCATTCGTCACGCCATTTACAGTTATCTTGCATATTGTGCAGTATCTCGCCTACACGGACTCGAAGCTCGGCGGGCCACAGCACGAGGGTGTTCTCGAGTCGGTGAGAGAGCAGGGTGGCGTCCAGGGGTTCTGCAGCGGACTGCTCGCCGCGGTGACAGTTGCAACGAGCCCGGATGTCGAGACTGTGTTTCAAAGAGCGGATGTTGCGCTCAGGCTGGCTGTGGGTATCGGCGCGTATATTGATTTCGACTGTGTCGGGTCGAAGATCAGTTCGATTGCAGTCAAGTCGAGGCCTGCGACGCCGCCGTGTAATGAGTTGCAGGAGTATTTTGATGAGCTTGAGTCGGTGAGTTTGACATCTCCATCTACCGAGCTCGCAGACTCTGTGCTAATTAGACAGACATATGTCTCGGTCGTCACAGATGCGTCGAGCAGCACGGTGACCACCCCCACAGCGCTGATGGAGGCTGTCTCACATAAACTGAAGGCCCAAGGCTTCGCGATGAAGCAGGTCGACCTCCGTGGCAGATTCCACTACCCCGGGCACGCGCGAGCAGTCGAGACGCTTCGCCGGCTTGCAGATTCAAACTCGGATTTTCAGCTCCCTCATTCCGATGCGCTGCTCGCGCCTGTGTACTCGAACGTCAATGGGAAGCCGTTTCCTGACGGTCTCATCGGCGACACGCTCATCGAATCGATCCTTCTCCAGCGGTGTGACTGGTACTCTACGATGTCTGCGGCCTTTGCGGGCTTGAGATCAGAGGATGCGAACGTTGTGCAATTCGGTCTGGTCGAATGTGTTCCAGCATCGTTGCTGCGCAGGGCTCGCGCGTCTGTCCAGAGAGTCACCAACATACCAGAAAAACAGCTCTCAAACTCAGTGATCCCCACCCCAATAGACCGAGCAGGCAAAGCAGCCTCCGAGCCCATTGCAGTCATCGGCATGGCCTGCAAAGTCCCCGGCGCCGACAGCCTCGAGGAATTCTGGGACCTGATGATGAACGGAGTCTCCATGTGCACGACAATGCCCGAGTCGCGCTTCAAATCAACAGGCCTGCGACGCTCAGAAGACGGCAAGCTCAAATTCTTCGGCAACTTCGTCAAGGACGTCGACGCGTTCGACCACCGCTTTTTCAAAAAGTCCTCGCGCGAGGCAGCGAGCATGGATCCCCAGCAGCGACTGCTCATGGAGGTTGCGTACCAGGCGATCGAATCCGCCGAGTATACCGGCCCCGCGGGCAGCAGGGCGAAGCGGGATATCGGCTGTTATATCGGGGCATGCTCGAATGACTATAATGACAATGTGGCGTCGCACCAGCCGAATGCGTTTTCGAGCCTGGGGACGCTACGCGCGTTCCTTTCTGGGAAGATCAGTCACTTCTTCGGGTGGACGGGGCCATCGATTACCTATGACACTGCATGCTCTTCTTCGGCTGTTGCGATTCAGGCAGCCTGTACAGCTTTGCAGATGGGTGAGTGTTCGATAGCTCTAGCGGGTGGTGTGAGCTTCTATACGAATCCGCTCTTCTACCAGAATCTCGCCGCCGCATCGTTCCTCAGTCCGACCGGTCCGACAAAACCGTTCGATGCCAAGGGAGATGGATACTGTCGTGGGGAAGGTGCTGGTCTGGTGTTTTTGAAGCCTCTCTCTGCTGCCATCGCGGACCATGATAATATCCTAGGTGTAATTGCTGCTGCTGCCGTGAACCAGAACGAGAACTCTACATCAATAACAGTGCCACACATCGGGTCGCAGATCGAGCTTTACCAAAAAGTCGTATCGGATTCTGGTCTTCACGCACACGACATTTCCTACGTCGAAGCGCACGGCACAGGCACACCGGTCGGAGACCCCAGGGAAATCACCAGCATCCGCGAGGTATTCGGTGGTTCTGATCGAGCTAACACACTGGCCATCACCTCGGTCAAGGGTAATATCGGACACCTGGAAGGCGCATCGGGCGTTGCGTCGCTGATCAAGACGATCCTCATGATGCACCACGGCTCGATCCCCATGCAGGCAAACCACACGCAGTTGAATCCCAAGATCGAGCCGCTGGAGCAGGACAAGATGCTGATTCCCCTGGCTAACCAGCCGTGGACGGCGAAGTTCAAGGCTGCCTGCATCAACAATTATGGAGCTGCCGGGAGCAACGCTGCGATGATTGTGTATGAGCCGCCGAGTAGCAGCTCGAAATCGCATCAGTCGCTGCCCAAGTATCCGGTTTTTGTGTCGGCCAACTCGAGTTTGAGTCTCAAGGCGTACTGCTCTGCGTTGCTTCGATCAGATGTCCCTCTACCGGATCTTGCGTTCCATCTTTCCCACCGTCAGAATCGCTCCTTCCTGCATGCCCTCATCACGTCTGTCTCCTCTGAGAATGAGCTGCGAGAACAGCTCTCTGCAATCGTCGAAGACAGAAGTAGCTCGCTCCAGCAAACAGCTCCTGCAGCCAAGCCAGTCGTATTTGTCTTCGGAGGCCAGACCAGCACATCCATCGGTCTAAGTCGGGCGGTTTACGACTCGTCGGCCCTACTCCGCTCCCACCTCGACAAATGCGACCGGATCCTGCGATCGGCAGGGCTGAAGACCATCTTCCCCGCCATTTTCCAGACCGAGCCCATACCCGACGTGGTCCTCCTGCACTCGGCGCTGTTTTCGGTCCAGTACGCATGCGCCATGTCATGGATCGACGCCGGCCTCGCCCCGTCCGCGTTGGTCGGCCACAGTTTCGGCCAATTGACGGCCCTCGCTGTTAGTGGTGTGCTGTCTCTCAAGGACGGGATCGCCCTTGTAATTGGACGCGCTCGGCTGATGCAAACGGCCTGGGGACCGGAGACCGGCGAGATGATTTCGATTCAGGCGGATCTGCAGACTGTCACACGGATTCTTACCCAATTCGAGGATGGTGGCGATGACGATTTGGAAATCGCCTGCTTCAATGGGCGGACCAGTCATGTTGTTGTTGGCACTGCAGAGGCCGTCGATCGTCTTCAGGCGCTGCTCGATGGAGAAGCGATCCGGTATAAGCGGCTCAACGTGTCGCATGGCTTTCACTCGAAATTCACAGAGCCCATTCTCCCAGGGCTAGAGGAATGCGCTGAGGGGCTCACCTTCCGCAAGCCCAAGATTCCAATCGAAACGTGCTCCGAGGGCGCATCCTGGTCGGAATTCGACGCGGCGAAGATTGTGCAACACACACGCACCCCTGTCTACTTCGCGCAGGCAATCGGCCGAGTCACAGCCCGGCTGGGCCCCTGTACCTGGCTGGAGGCTGGTTCCGGCTCCTCCGTCACCGGGATGATTCGTCACTCGCTCGAGGCGCCCGCTTCGCACCTCTTCCAGCCCGTACAACTCGGCGGAGATAACGCTCTAGCCGCCCTGGTTGACACGACGGTCGGGCTCTGGAGGGCTGGGCACTGCGTGCAGTTCTGGCCGTTTGATCAAAGGGACAGGGCTTCATACTCTGCTGTGGGACTAGGGATTCCGCCGTATCAATTCGAGAAGAACCGACACTGGCTTGACTGGAAGGATACTGTGGCTGAGGATATTCCAGCTCCAACGACAGCGAAGGCAGTTTCGAATGAGTTCTTGACATTTGTTGAGGGGAACGAAAAAGCTGCTGAGTTTAGAGTCAGTACCCAGCATGAGAAGTACTCGTTCTTCGTCAAGGGACATGCTGCCATTGAGGAGCCACTGTGCCCTGCGCCCCTATACCTCGACCTGGCGTGTCAGGCCGCCAGAACTGTGTCGTCGACGTCAGACAAGCATGAATCGCAGCCGAGCATCGAGGATCTCGACATTCAGGCTCCGCTGGGCGTGAGCGACCGTATTATTATCCTCCGACTAGAGCAGTCATCCACCTCACAATCGTCTTGGACATTCAGCTTCACCAGCAAGCCGACCAATGGCGGGACGGACGAACAATTGCACGCCACTGGCACTGTTGTCCTGCGCACAAACGACTCCAAGACAGCAGACGAGTTCGCTCGTTACGGCCGCCTGGTCACTACCAAACGGTGCCGTGAACTGATGGCCGACCCCGACTGCCAGGCACTGCAAGGTCCGGTCGTCTACCAGCTCTTCAGCAAAGTCGTCGCCTACGCCGACTACTACAAGGGCGTGCAGAGTGTCTACGCATCCGGTCGAGAAGTCACCGGCCGCGTCCGGTTGCCGCAGATCGCCAAAGACCCTGAGCTGAGACGACCGTTGCTGATCGACAGCTTCATCCAGACTTCGGGAATCCACGTCAACTGTCTCTCAAATGTTGGACCAAAGGAGGTGTTTGTTTGCAACAAGGTCGACCGGGTCCAACTTGGTCCTGCTTTCACAACAGCGTCTGTTGCAGCGGATGTCTCGTGGATCGTGTATTCCTCTGCCCATGCGATCAGCGACAAGGAGGTGTCGAATGATATCTTTGTGTTCAATGCTGCCACGGAAGAACTAGTTGTGTTTATTCTGGGGGCTCGGTTCACGAGGGTCTTGATATCCTCCCTCGTCCGCGTTCTCTCTCGCGCCAATGCCGCTGACGGTGCGTCGGCCAAGGTTTCGACTGACAAGTCTGTCAAGGCGCAGGTCAAGGTACCAGTAGCGAGGCCGGTCGCTGCTGTGTCTACGCCCAAGGTTGCCGCTCCGGATCGCATGTCCAAGCTCAAGGCGACTCTCAGTCAGGTAATTGAAGTCCCTGTAGCAGATATTCGGGACGGTGACATGCTCGGGGATCTCGGCGTCGATTCTCTACTAGGAACGGAAGTATTAAACGAGATCAATCAAGCGTTCAACGTCTCCATATCACCAGAGGAGTTCGGCTTGATGACCGACGTGGCCTCCATTGCCAAAGCCCTACAAGGATATACTGGAGTCCAGGACAGCGGATACGACTCAGAAGGTGCCGCCGAGTCGGTGTGTTCCAGCTCCGATGTCTGCTCTGGCATTGTCACGCCTGCCATCACGACCCCAGATGACTCGGTGGCGCGTTTAGCAGATTTGGTCGCTGGCCATCTGGAGTGTGAGGAGGTTACTGGATCGAGCAACCTCGCAGATCTCGGACTGGACTCAATTTTGAGCATCGAGCTAGCGACTGATATTAAGAAAATCTTTGGCTCGGAGATTGACGTGTCGCAACTTGACACCAACTCGACGTTTTCTGATCTGGTTGCCCTTGCTCTGCCAGGATATGGAGAGGCAGCTTTACCTACAATTCCGCCACCTGCCCCTGTGGTGGCCTTGAAGCAGGGCAAAGCCGGCGACATTGCGATGGAAACTATCCTGTTTAAACAGGCGGATCAGACACCACTATATGCCGACATCTACTATCCTCCCACTGTTTCGGACACACCACGGCCAATTGGTAAGTCACTGACAGCCCCTTGAAACAATAGAGGATGCTAATATCGCAGCCCTGATGGTCCACGGTGGCGGCCACATTATGCTCTCGCGCAAGGACATTCGCCCAAAGCAGACGGCACACATGCACTCGCTTGGGTTCCTCCCCATCTCCATCGACTACCGTCTCTGCCCAGAGAGTCCTTTGATCGACGGACCCATGCAAGATGTCAGCGACGCCATAACCTGGGCGCGCACGACACTCGCAACCCTTCCCCTCCGCTGCCACGGCCTAAAGATCGACCCCTCCCGCGTGGTCCTCGTCGGCTGGTCCACAGGCGGCCACCTCGCCATGACAACCGCCTACACCACAATCGAGCGCGGCCTCACACCCCCAGATGCGATCCTCGCCTTCTACTGCGCAACCGACTTCGAAGACCCCTTCTGGTCCCACCCAAACTACCCTGAGAACAGCGAAACCCTCTCGAGAAAACCCTATAACCTCCTCGAGGGCGTGCAGAAGCACCCGATAACCGGATACAATGTTCCCTCGTCCGCCCGCGCAGTCGGAGGCTGGATGGCGCCACAAGACCCGCGCTCCCGCATCGTCCTGCACATGAATTGGAAGGGCCAGTTTATGCCCGTCCTCCTCCGCGGCCTCCCACACGCCGACGCCGTCTCAGAGTCTGAAGCGCAAGCCTTCCGCTGCCAACCCCAACCCCCCGCCGAAGAGATCCAGCGCGCGAGCCCCTACGCTCAGATCAAAAAGGGCAAATACCACACACCGACATTCATAATCCACGGGACGGAGGATGACTTGATCCCCTGGACGCAGAGCGTGCGGACGATTCAGGCACTACAGGCGCAGGGCGTGAGAGCGGACATTGCGGCTCCGCAGGGAAAGATCCATCTGTTTGATATGTACCGGGATCCCGATGGGAGTTCGTGGGAGGTTGTGCGGAAGGGGTATGAGTTTTTAGTCGATGTTGTTTTTGGGAAGGAGTAATTTGTATATACAGCGTTGGTGTGGTGGTTGTGTTTGCGTTTGGGTGGTAGATATGAGGCTGGCGTGAGATATAGACTGGAATATGACTTTGATTTTGCTATTACACATCTGCCATTGTAGAGTAGGACAGTGCTTATTTAATACGGATCCCTTCGTTCCAAGATACTCGATGCAAATACAACACCCATACAGTATTCCTCAATATATCTCGCTCTTCGCAAAGACCTCGATCGCGCAATACACGCGACGAACCTAGTATTCCGATAGAGTCCCGCGCCCCGTTGCGTAGATAGAGTCGATATATTACTATTCCCGCCGGTTACAATGCGATTCTCCGAAGTAAAGAAAAAAAAAGAGAAAGAAAAAGACTTTGCATGCATATGCATATCATACACTCTCTCCGAGTCGAATCCAAAGCCGAAGCCATCCCCCCACACCACTTCCAGGTATGCACGGATCACTTAATCAGTCCCCGGCGCAAAGCAGCGGATCCCATTCGCGCCGTCGGTGAACTCAACCTCGGGTTTGCAGGTCGTCGCGGTACCGAGGGATGGACCCGTGCAGCCAGAGTCACTGTTTATGGTATGTTAGTTCCACAAACCTCCATATATGGTCGATTGTGAGTGCGAGAAGGGGGGGAAGGGTAGAATGGGTTACATACACCCAGAAGACACAAGCGGTCCCGTTGACTCCGTCGTTGAGGACTGCGCCCCAGGTTCTAGATAGAGATCTATTGTTAGTGGCTCGGAACTCGGTGTAGAAGTTGGTATGTAGGTATGTTGTGTGCTTGCTCACCCCTGGAACAGATCGACGCAGACGCCGTCTGTTGCGATGTTGAGCTCGTTTTCCTTGCCGCCCTTTTGGATCTGTGTCACGCTTACGGCGAGGGTGGTTGATGCCAGGAGGCTGAGGGAGAGGGGGAGGAGGGCGGTTGTGAATTTCATTCTGGTTCGTTTGAAGATGTTTATATGATGGGGTTGCTTGCTTGGTGGTGGGATGATTGTAGATTGATGAGCTGAGGAGCTGTGAGTGAAAGAACAGAACAAGAACGTATGGTAGCTCGTCTTTATACCCAAGGACACTCGGCAAAACACCCTGCAGGAAGGGTAAATGACGTCCAGCCAAGCGCGCATGGCTCAGACAAGAGATTCGCGATGAAGACCCAGATCTCGTGGCGGAGTCCTTGGCTGGGGCCGGAACCACGTCCAGCGTGACGATCAGCGTGCCATTCAGGGCCGACGCAGAGCTCTCCACATGCTGCCCTCGAAACAGATTTCCCAGCCTGGTTAGATGGCGCGCGGACTGGAGTCGTCTTGGCGGTCGATCATGACGAACGGTCTGGGGCTGTACAACGCAAGACTCCGGAGGACCTTGTGCCCTCGGCTCCTGGGAACCTCCAACGGTTCCATCGTCTCGTACTCCGTATTCATTGCGGTCTGATTGTACTACACCATGCATTATAGACAGGAGATAATAATAGAAAGTGCAAACGCAACAAACACTGCAGGCCTTGGCGCCTGATCCCTGATCCTGCTCGCCGGGGTCGTTGGGCTCCCCGCCAGGCGATGAACCTGCCAACCAACTGGGAACCTACCGAGTACTCCGTACGGCCATGTCCCAAGAAAAAAAGCAAGAAATCTTTACGTATGCCGACTTTAACCTCGACGCCCTGTGTCGTCGAGCAAGCACACTGCGCCAAGGTGCTTCGTGTACCTGTGACCCAGACCAGCGTCCTGCCTCGGGAAGCTTCAACTGGGCCGTCTTTATCCATTTCGACGATGGAACCCGGTGGGTTTTTAGATCTCCACATAGAAGAAGGTCCATGCCCTTGGAGATGGGCACAAAGTTACTAGCGAGCGAGGCGGCAATCCTCTTGTACCTAAGAGCTCACAGCGATATTCCAGCTCCGGAGTTGTTTGACTACTGGTATGAGTCCGCTCCATCTACATCGCTTCACTCTGGTCCTAACACGCCACAGTGCTACATCTGACAACAAGATTGGGATCCCATTCATCCTTATGAGTGAGGCTCGCGGTGTGCCCCTGTCCACATTCTGGAAACCCGCCGGTTGTTCCAAGTCAGATCAAGATCAGGACATAGCCAACAAGGCCAATGTCCTGTCTCAATTGGGCGCCATCACTTGGAAACTCTCGCAGCTCCGGCTGAACCAGATCGGCTCCCTCCTTGAGGAACAGGGGACTTTCCATATGACAGAATGTCTCTCGCGCAGTCATATCTTCCATGAACGGTTTCTCCTGGGTATCCCACGCGGGCCGTTTGATACTGAGAAGGACTTCTACGACAGTGTTATTGCCGTATTTCTGGCATACGTGGAAGAGTTGAGTCTGTTCCATCATTGCTTCGTTGCGCCCGTGCCCAAGCGGGATGCCTATGACTCCCACAGTCAGTACCGACAAGCGGTGGACCTGTGGAACGACTTTGTGGCTGTCGGTGATAAGATCGAATCCCCGGGCAACCAACTAGACTATAACATTGTGGCACACGCTCTGCGCGAGATCATACAGAGGCTTGGGCTTGAGACAGATTCAACCTCATTCCCTCTATACCATGCCGACTTGAGTGCCAACAACATCTATGTGGACGATGAGTACAACATTACGTGTATTATCGACCGGGCATTTGCTTCTTCCATTCCTGAATTCATGTTGTTGGCCCCTCCAGGTCTACCACAGTTTGGTGATGAAATTAGCCCAGATCTATTCAAATCCTTTGCCAATGGCTTCATGGCTGCCATACCCGACTCCCTCGAGAAGAAATCAGCTCGCAGATATCAGGAACTACTGGACTCGAGCCAGGTCTACTGGAGACTAACTCGGCTTCTTAGCCTTGACTCTATAGATGATTACAGCCTCTTCGCTACGGTCTGGGATGCCGTACACGGTCCTTTAAAAGACCTTAACCATTACCTCCTAGAACAACGATCCTCGGCCTATTTCTCTCAAATCTATCGCAGGCTTCAAGAGATAATATACCAACTAGAAGGGTTGAGAGGCACGAACGCGAATACTTTGACAACAAGACTCTGAAGTACACAATAGCCAAGAAGTTGACTCTGATATCAGAATGGAACACGCAGCATGACACCACCAACGTGCCGAGACTTCGACAACAAATGTTCCTCGCGGATTCCAGAGTGTGGAAATCCATTATGCAATCCATGCAGGGCTGGGAGGATATGCGTTAGGTAGGCAGAGAGTGCGGATACGCTCGACAGGGACTTCGCATACCTGCTTGGTCTCGTCGTCTTCCAACTTCAATCGTTTAGTGACAGTGTTCATTCCGTATCATAGCACCAAAAAAAGGAAATTGCCTACTGTGTGCAAGATAATGCTGGATGAACTCAAATGAATTATGCCCTCCATTCGAACTCTGGGGTAGGTCAGATGGACATTCTTCATGGAACACACGACCATCAGTTGTTGGCTGGATAATACTCCAGGGCTGGAATTCCAGTCGAGTACTAGTATGGGGAATCAGTGAATCACTTGGTTCCACTAAACCAGCAACCAGATATTTAATCCCTAGAGTTTAATTAAATCGCCAGGTCCTTCCTCATTTAAAAGAGAGTTGAGTATCTTGCTTAAAACTCTACAAAAGTTGTATATATTTTAATGTATATAAATTAACCTAGATATATTAGATATTAGAAAATTAGATATTATTCTTTTCTACTATACCACTATATATCTACTCAAGCACCTAAATCAGCCATTATTTTTAATATTCATAAGTGTTATGAGAAATAGATGGAATACATGATGAGAGACTCAGAGAGAAACAGATGGTTCCTTTCGTTCTGCAGGCAAACCCCGAATGGCAGTCCTACTCTGAGTACTTAGGCTACGGTACCAAAGGTGGTACAAGAGTTGCCAGGGAAACAGAGTTGAATCACTCCATCTTTGAGCACCTTGTATTGTCTTTTGTAACGTCGATTTTACACGACCCCCCGCAATTTATAGCTATTATGGCCGTCAGTGATCTAGAATACTCAGTTGACAAAGAGATTGCCTATTTCTTTACCAAGACGTCAGCCACTCGTGCAGCCTGCGACGCATATGTGGTGGAACACCTTGGAGGCGATATAGTCCCTGTTGCCGTCCAAGGCGTGTGCAGCTACACTGTCTATGCTAGGCCCAGCGGCGAATATGTGGCCCAGTTTCGCCTTAGGTCTCTTGAGCTGAAGATGGAGACTGTACACCTCGCTTGAACCATATTCGGCCACTTTGCCCCGCAAGTCACTTTTAGGGGACAGATTGGGGATGATATAAAGGGAAGAGAGCCAGTCTACGTCTACATCATGGACCGAATACGTGGAATTAGTTACTTGGATTTTATCCTCACTTACAATGGCCGTATACCTGAGAATTCCGCGACGTTTTCTTCCTAGCGGAAGACTCTTGTAACTGATATCACAAGGTATAGCACCTAACATCATGCTCCTCCCCTAAATATTAACCATACATCCTGTTAGGTTCTTTGCCCTGTCGTGGAAAGCCCCGCGAGCTGTTGATCAAGCCTACCGCGACGGCCTCTTCCATAAATACAAGAAAGAACTGGGGTTATTATTGACGTCTCTACCCCTCCGTTTCCGCCCGTTCATCCAAGAATCTCTCGACTCCCCTCCCGCTATTTTTCGCTCCCAATGGTCCTCCTCCACAGGGACTTTGGCGTCTGCAACGTCATGGTAGACGAAACGTCCTGCAACCTGGCCGGGGTGATCGGCTGGGCCGAGGCGGAGATTGCGCCATTTGGCCTGATCCTTCATTCTCACCAACGGCTCATAGCCAAGGTCCACCTCAGGGCTGGTTGGATCCGATACGACGACTACGTCACTTTGGAGGAGATCTTTTGGGCTACATTGCGCAAGGAGGCTGGAGGGTTGGGCGATGAAACGATCAGGCTTGTCAAGTTAGCACGGATCACGGGGCTCCTGCTATCGCGTGGCTTCACGAGTCGCCTTGCGGACCAGCCGGACCCAGTGCCTATCCACGATGATGAACGTGGAGCGTACAACATGCGGGATTTGGATGGGCTGTTAATTCATCCGGATACGATTATCACGGAATTGACGTAGATTGGATTTGGAGTGGAGGGACATATGCATGTATGGTAGCAAAACGACCGACATGAACTGGCAAGTGCAGGCAGGTGGGAGTCACAGGTCGTCAAAGTTTCTGCTCCAGCCAGCCCTAGGGACAAAGTCAATCTCAGCCTTCCAGAGTTTCCTCCGAGTTGTATTGCGCAGTAGAGGGGGGCTCTTCCTTCCGGGATCTGCCCGCGAACCATGAGGAGGATGAAGTCCACTCACGAAGGGCTGTTTGCGGCGCCTCTTATGGCCCCGGGACGATGTAGCGATCTGGAGGTAAATTATCGCAGAGTTGGATTCATGACGGGAAAGAGGAAATGAACTCCTGAGAAGTGGAAACCCCCAAAGTCGATTGGTTAGTCCTCTGAGTTCTCGGTGGAGCGAAGCTGATACTGCTATAAGAAAGGGGATAACCGACGTTTATTAACCACTGAAAGATAATTATCCGCGTAGACTAATGGCACTCAAAGTGCCATCCCATGCAAAGGATTTCGTAGCCCTTTCGCAGTGCTCATCTTGGAGCCGCCAGCTAAGAGCCCCCTCCAAGCACTGCGTCTTGCCTTTGCAGGACAGCCCGCTCAACTTCGCTGATCAAGCGTAAGATGCACCCAGTGTGACTTCTCCCTGGATCACAGCAAGAGGGTCCGTAAGAAAGATACACGGACACAAGGGGAGGGTATCTGGCTCCGGGGAGGAAGGAGACTCTAACAAACGAAGAGAAAAACAGGTGTTAGAGGTCTGCCGGGTATATACACTCACGAACAATCTGTAGCGTTCAGATTGAGGAATTCGCCCTCTCCACAACGGGTATAGTTGCTCGTTGAAGGGGTAATAATGTCTACTTTGCTACTAAAACAGAGAGGTTCCCTAGTCATATATTTCTTACCATGAACTGTTATGGGAAAGGGTTGATGCCGCCTAACCAGCGGAGGTATAAATCCGAGCTCGGAGTTAGTCTGGATAATCAACTCTCATTGGTGCACGTCAAACGGACGCGAAGAGAACTACCAAAATGAGTCACGGTTTGCGAGGGCAACCTGGCTGGCCAGTCTCGGGCCATTTTGTCTCGGGAGGATTCTCAGCGGTGCCTGAGGCAGCAGTTCGTTCTCGTATTCGCAGACCTCCGACCAATCGGAAGCCAGAGAATGCATTATTCAGCAAATCCCCGGGAAGTCGGCACTGCTAACGCCGATAGAGCCGATGACACACACCCTCCTTTTATCGTCGTCTTTCCCCAGAATCGAGTCTCGGTTCTTTTCCCGTCGAGATGGGCCTTTGCAGTCGCTGAACCATGCGTGTCTCGTCGGAAGCCCAGCGCGAGCAGAAGCGTGAAGATGGGCCGCCGCGACAAAACTCCGCCGAGTCCACCAGCAGCTCGTCGGCGGGCGCAGATCTCCACCTGAAGCAGCAGCGTCAGTGGTACCGCCGCTGGCATCTCAACCCTCTGCGCCTCCAGAGCATTCCGCCCGTCCCGGCCGAGCGTTCCGTCTCACGAGAGCATGGCGCCTCTTTTCTCAGTCTGGCCTATTTCCAATGGATGTCCCCGTTGATGAATGTATGTCTCCCCCGAATCTGTTGGTGATGCCAAGCTAACACAAACCCACCAGGTGGGCTACCTCCGCCCGCTCGAACTCCAAGACATCTGGACGGTGAACCCCGACAGGGAGGTCGAACTACTCTCACGCAAGCTCGATGCGGCCCTAGAACGTCGGACCAATGCCGGGGCCAAGCGCCCCTTGCTCCTCGCCCTGTACGACACATTCCGCTTTGAGTTTATCCTCGGCGGCGTCTGCCAGCTCTTCAGTTCGCTGCTCATGGTCTTTGCCCCGTACCTGACTCGGTATCTGATTGCGTTCGCGACCGACGCCTATGTCGCTCAGCATACTGGGCAGCCTGCCCCGCATATCGGCCGCGGGATGGGCTTTGTTGTCGGTATCACCCTCATGCAGATGCTCCAGTCTCTGTGCACGAACCAGTTCCTCTACCGCGGCCAGATTGTTGGTGGGCAAGTCCGCGCCGTTCTAATTCTGCATATCTTCAACAAGGCCATGAAACTCTCCGGTCGGGCCAAAGCTGGCGGTACGCAGACGCCCGAGGAGCAGGACAAGGCCAAAGAGCTGAGCGCCGCCAAGGACCAGGCGTTAAAGCAGCCAGGCGTTCCGCCGAAAACGGACGGCAAGGGCTGGGGCAATGGGCGCATCATCGCCTTGATGAGTATCGATGTTGACCGGATTAATCTGGCATGTGGAATGTTTCACATCTCGTGGACGGCTCCGATCTCGATTATCGTGACACTTGTACTGCTATTGGTCAACCTCAGCTACAGCGCTCTAGCCGGCTACGCGCTCCTCGTCTTTGGCATCCCGTTCCTCACATACGCCGTCCGCTTCCTCCTCGTGCGCCGACGGAATATCAACAAGCTAACCGACCAGCGCGTCTCACTCACCCAAGAGATCCTCCAGGGCGTCCGCTTTGTCAAGTACTTTGGCTGGGAGAGCAGCTTCCTCGACCGTCTCAAGGAAATCCGAAGCCGCGAGATCCGCTCCATTCAAACGCTCCTTGCCGTCCGCAATGGCATCCTCTGTGTCTCCATGTCGATTCCCGTCTTCGCCTCTATGCTGGCCTTCATCACGTACGCTTTGACGGACAATGCTCTGGATCCAGCCCCTATCTTCTCGTCATTAGCGCTCTTCAACTCGTTGCGTATGCCGCTGAACTTGCTGCCGCTTGTTATCGGCCAGATTACCGATGCGTGGACGGCTCTGAATCGTATTCAAGAGTTTATCGTCGCGGAGGAGCAGGACGAGGACATTCAGCGCGACGATCACATGGAGAATGCGATCGAGATAGATAATGCGTCGTTCACCTGGGAACGCTTGGCTACGGATAAGGAGGCAGACCAAGCAGAGAAGAAGGGTGCTCCGAATGACCAGGCTAAACCAACCTCCGAGAAGTCCTCAGACCAGCCCGCCGAGCCATTCAAGCTACACGATCTAGCGCTAAACGTCCAACGCGACGAGCTTATCGCCGTAATCGGCGGCGTCGGCTCCGGTAAGAGCTCCCTCCTCGCAGCCCTAGCCGGCGACATGCGCATGACCGACGGCGCTGTCCGGCTCAGCACATCTCGAGCATTCTGCCCACAGTACACCTGGATCCAAAACACGACTCTCCGCGACAATATCCTCTTCGGGAAGGAATACAACGAGGAATGGTACGACCAGGTCATTGAAGCCTGCGCGCTGAAACCCGACCTCGAGATCCTCCCCAACGGTGACCAGACTGAGATTGGTGAGCGAGGTATCACCATCTCCGGTGGACAAAAGCAGCGGTTGAATATTGCGCGCGCTATTTATTTTAATGCCGAGCTTGTTCTTCTTGATGACCCGCTGTCTGCTGTTGATGCGCATGTCGGGAGGCATATCATGGATAAGGCGATTTGTGGCCTTCTCAAGGGGCGCTGCCGGATTCTCGCTACGCATCAGCTCCATGTACTCAGTCGCTGCGACCGTATCGTCGTCATGGACGAAGGGCGCATCCTCGCCATCGGCACATACGACGAACTCATCCGCGACAACGAGCACTTCAAGCGCCTCCTCTCAACCGCATCGCAGGACTCCAAGGAAGAAACCGAAGAAGCGACCGAAGCCATCGAGGAAGAAACCGAAAAGCAAAAGACCACCGCCGCCGAGAAGCCCACGAAACCCCCCGCAGCCCTCATGCAGCAGGAAGAAAAAGCCACCGACTCCGTGGGCTGGGCCGTCTGGAAGGCATACATGAATGCCTCCGGCAGCTACGCACACGCCATCGCCATCCTCTTCTTCCTGGCCCTCGCCAACGTCGTCAACGTCTGGACCTCCCTCTGGCTCTCCTACTGGACATCAGACCACTACCCGGCCCTCAACACGGGGCAGTACATCGGCATCTACGCCGGGCTCGGCGCCGCGTCGGTGATCTCCATGTTCGTCTTCTCAACCTACATGACCACCGCCGGGACAAACGCAAGCAAGACGATGCTGCAGCGCGCCATGACCCGCGTCCTGCGCGCGCCCATGTCCTTCTTCGACACGACGCCGCTGGGCCGAATCACGAACCGCTTCTCAAAGGACATCGGGGTCATGGACAACGAGCTCTGCGACGCCATGCGCATGTATTCCCTAACCATCACAATGATTGTCTCAATCATCGTCCTCATCATCGTCTTCTACCACTACTTCGCCATCGCCCTCGCGCCCCTCTTCGTCCTCTTCCTCATGGCCTCAAACTACTACCGCGCGTCCGCCCGCGAGATGAAACGCCACGAGTCCATCCTCCGCTCAACCGTCTACGCGCGCTTCGGTGAAGCAATCACAGGCACAGCGTCCATCCGCGCCTACGGCGTCCAGGACCAGTTCCGGAAAACCATCCGCGATTCGATCAATATAATGAACGGCGCGTACTTCCTTACCTTCTCGAATCAGCGCTGGCTCTCCGTCCGCCTAGATCTCGTCGCCCTCCTCCTCGTCTTCGTAACAGGCGTCCTTGTCGTTACGTCCCGCTTCGACGTCTCCCCGAGTATATCGGGTCTCGTCCTCTCGTATATCCTCGCCATCGCGCAAATGCTCCAGTTCACCGTCCGCCAACTCGCAGAGGTCGAGAATAATATGAACGCCACCGAGCGCGTCCACTACTACGGAACACAGCTCGAAGAGGAAGCACCACTTCATCTAACCCCAATCCCACCGACATGGCCAGAACGCGGCCAAATCACCTTCGACAGTGTCGCAATGCGCTACCGCGCCGGCCTCCCGCTCGTCCTCAAGAACCTCTCCATGGAAATCGCCGGCGGCGAGCGGATCGGGATAGTAGGGCGCACGGGCGCGGGCAAGTCAAGCATCATGTCTGCGCTTTTCCGATTAACTGAGCTCTCCGGTGGGAAGATATCCGTCGACGGCGTGGATATCGGCACGGTTGGATTGCAGGATCTGCGCTCGCGACTCGCGATTATCCCGCAGGATCCGACGCTTTTCCGGGGGACTATAAGGAGTAACCTCGATCCGTTTAATGAGCATACGGATCTCGAGCTTTGGGATGCGTTGCGCCAGGCGCATCTTGTTGATTCGGTCGAGTCGCCTTCGAGTCCGCAGGCGGAAGACCAGATTGGCATGTCGTCATCATCGCCTGCTACTGTCAATGCTACGACGACAACACCAAAACTAACCCTCGACACCCCCGTCGACGAAGAAGGCCTCACATTCTCCCTCGGCCAACGGCAACTGATGGCCCTCGCGCGCGCGCTCGTGCGCAACGCCCGAATCATCATCTGCGACGAGGCGACGTCGTCCGTGGACTTTGCAACGGACCAGCGGATCCAAGAGACCATGGCCGCCGGTTTCCGCGGCAAGACGCTGCTGTGTATTGCGCATCGGCTGCGGACGATTATCCAGTATGATCGGATCTGTGTGATGGATCAGGGGGCGATTGCGGAGATGGATTCGCCGTTGAATCTGTGGGAGAGGGGTGGGATTTTTCGGGCCATGTGTGAGCGGAGTGGGATTTCGAGGGAGGATATTGTCGGGCGTTGATTGGTGGAAATGGTATAAAAGTTGGAGTTTGGGTACTGCTATATAGACATTTGAATCTAAAACGTACATCATGTCGTCACGCTGAGCCTTCATCCAACCGTATTGATCGAGCACGGCGTTACTGCTACAACTACTACGATGTATGAACTTGAAGTAATCAAATGAATTGCTATGAAAATCGTGATATGCGGTACTATACACTCGGGCCGGCCCTTCTCAGCCTGCAAGGAAAATGTACGTCGAACGGAAACGTGAATCGTAGCAAATGCATCAACGCGTCGCTATGACATTAACAGAAATGCGAAAGAAACCCGCTTACGCCGGCTTGGAGCAGCTGAAGACACCCCGAACTGTTCCTTCGTTGTACTTGTCGACCTGTCGAGGTGGTTAGCAACCGTTGTGGCGAAACTTGGAGCAACACAACTTACAATATCCTTGACACTGGAGTAGGTACCCGCCACGAGCGTCAGGAAACCGATGAGCATGCAGCACAGATTGAGCGCGCCGAGCATCAGGTTGTGGCGCGAGTTCCACGGTCCCTCTCGAATGAGCATGAACCACATGAAAGCGGGGAAGTAAAAGGTGAAGCCCGAGATGAAGAGCGAGGAAGAGATAGAGAGCAAATCGTTGAAGAAGGGAATGACCTCGGCGATGATGAAGGCAATGACGGTGCCGACGGTAATAATGGCCAGCCAGGTGATCCAGCCCATCTTGGTGTTGATGAAGCGGATGGGCGAGTCCTTGAAGATACGGCCGTGTACGACACGGCCCGCGACGACGGTGTTGATGGAACCACTGATGAAGATGACGGGCAGAGCAACACCGAACGCAACTCGGCTCATGAGGTGTCCAGCGGACAACAAGGCGGGACTCTGAACGTCCTGACCAACAAAGGCGTAGACGATGGCTCCGGTTACGGTGTAGATGAAGATCTCGGTGATTCCGAGGGCCCAGATAGACTTGACGTAATCCTGGGGCGTGTGCATCTCGTCCATGAACGAGAACTGGCACATGGCGAAACTATAGGCGAAGATGATGTTGGTGAGGGCGATGAAAGCATCGGTGAAGCTAATGTCCTCCTTAGGCCAGGCGGACCAGTTGACGCCGGAGAGACCGCCGGGGGCATCGGAGCTCTCGATACCAGTCGCGATGATGGTGATTCCAATGGCGACAATGATCGAGGCGAAGTCGACGTAGCCGAGAATGGCCATTTCGGTGAAACTGGGCGGGACGGCGAGGATCAACAGAATGATGGCGGAGACCACGGCAAACACAACGGAGCAGACGTCGCTCTGGGTGATGTCAATCCACGCAATGGCACCAGTCAGAGTGTGAGAGCCCGTCAGGAAGAGCAGCTGGCAGATGAGCATGACGTTGATGAGCTCGTAGCCGACGCGACCAAACATGAGCTTTCCAGCGTCGGGGTAGTGGTGGACCAGAGGGAACTTGAGCTTGACCTGACCGACAACGTATGAGGTGTAGATGGCGAGCAGACCGAGGCCGACCGTGCAGATCACGCCGGCGACCATTCCGAGTGTTGCAAAGGTGGAGGGGAGGGACAGACTGCCGAGGGCGATGGCCTCGACGATGAGGACGATGGTGAGGCGTTTCCAGCCCAGACGGTTGAATTTCTGAATACCATGCTCGTAGACGGTCCGCTCGCGCTCGCTCATCTCCGCGACGAGGTCGCCATCGTACTGGGGGAGGCCGGAGACATCACGCTTCTCAGCACCGGGGGCGACGGTGACCTTCTTGGAGTCGCTGTCGGAGATGTCTGTAGACGACGCCATGGTTGAAAGGCGATGAGGGTTGAGGGGGAGTTGAGGAGTTGAAGATGGACTGGAGGGACCGGGGAAGAGAGGAGAGGAGGAGGAGAGGAGGAGACCAGGTTAAAAGGCGAGTAACAGAAAGCAACAGACTCTGAAGACAAAATTGCAACGTTGTGGAAACCGCAGCCGGATTTTGTCCGCCCAAAAGGGAAAGTGCCGCTGATTGGCCCAATTAGAGTTTCTGTGACTAAGAAGCCTTGTGGCGTTGGATCGCCAACGGGGCTTATCTGGGCATGCAGCCACTCAGCGGTGAGAACGCCCTCGACTAGGCCAAACCCGGTTAGTGCCGGCACTCGCGGGCTTCTCGAAGTCGTACAGAGGCTGCAACATGTCATCACTCAGGCTCACAATCATCACTGCAAATTGCGCTTATTAGATTGGATTACGGAGCACTTATCAAGGATCGGCACTTATCAGCCAGCTATGCAACATTCTGCCGCGTTTCCCCAGCTTTTCCAGGTTTTCCCTCACTCGTAGGCCGCGCAAATCACCTCGCCGCCCAGGTCCAGCACATCCGCAACCGTCACGTTCGGCGCAATTCCGTGCAGCCACAGGACATGCCTTAACGTGGTCGTGTTTCCTTCGTCGCCATTGTAATCCACCACACTCGCGTCCGGCCCGTGTAATCCCACCCGGTCGAGGATGCTCTGCGGCGGCACATTCACGCCCCCAATCGCCGTCAGCCGGTTCGCCTCGTCCGCCTGTTGCCATTGCCACCACAATCGATCCAGGTACGCGTGGTGGAGGTAGAAGAGCGGGTCGCCACTGCTCTCGAGAAAGTCACCCATCTGTTCGATAAAACGAGACATGTCACAGTTAGCTCAGCTGCTTCCCCACTGGGGTTCCATAAAACACGAGACAGGCGGTCTCACCACTCCCCCAACCACTGCGTGCCCCGCACTGTGCGGGAACTCGTTATAACACTGCCAGGCGGCGTCGTACTCGGTCATGACAAAGCACTCTTCCACGTTAGACCGGTTCGCCCAGGTAAACCACTGCTGGTCAAAGGCGCGGCTGAGGCAGTAGTTCGCGTGGTTGCTCTCCCGGCTCATGTGCAGCGTCAAATCACGGAAGGGGCCGTCCTGGATGCAACCATCCTCTGCCCTCGTGCGCCGATCGGTCAGCCCATCATCCCTTGCACACAACACCACGAGTCCCCGGCGTTACTTCAAGTCAGGAGTGGATCGCTCACCTCCGCCGTCGCCTCCAAATCCAAACACTGGATCAAAGATCGCGGCTTCGTAGATCGACCCGGATTCATAATCTCGCAGCTCATCCCAGTACGGTTGCGCACCCTTGTATCCGCACAATGTCTGGAGGAGGAGCTCGTGTGCGCGGACGAGATAGCGATGCCACGGGAAAAAATGTCCAACGTAATGGATATAGTTGCCCTGCCAGATATGGGTATGGTGCAGCTCATCCCACACAGTCTGCGCGCCCTCGATTGACCCGGTTATCGGCGGGTGGTTGATCAAGCATCGTGCGGCTCGGATATACTCTGTTCATCATCAGTCTCTAGTGTGAGTGTTGTCATCACGCAGTGCTCGTTCACCGAGTTGCTCAAGCTTGCTCAATGCATTCCTGGTGCGGTTAGTCGGTCGATGCAGCCACAGATGCCCACGTACCATGGTTTTCTCCTATTCAAGGTGCAACCATCCCGGGGTTGGGAAACTGCAAGGCAAAGTGTCGATACTATAAACAGAGACAAGAAAGCCAACGGGGACCAACGAGCCATCATGGTGTCACACCCGAAAACGGTACTTGAGAAACAGAGCGTCGCGCAACCACCTTGCCGACCCGCCGGGTCACTTTATATTATCATTGCGAACCTCGCGGGCTCGACCTCGTTCTACCCCTGAGTCTCCTGCAGGAAATGTCTGCTGGCCCGGTGCATTGCGCACGAACCTCTGTTCAGTACTGTTCAATATTGGAGCAAGGACCGCAGTCGGGCGCCCTCACAGGGGGATCGAGGCAAACGGATAAGCGATACTAGTCGCGTTGTTAATCCCAGAACAGCCCAGCAAACGATACTATATCACTCATCTCCGCCAGAGTGTGATATCTCACTGCTAGATCCTGTCCTACTGGAGGATTATGATCTAGGCCACAGAGATCATGCAGACGTGGTGCGCGGCTGACCAATGTCGCCAGCTCCTGCATCCCGGTGAGTTGTGCAAATCTCTCGATTGGGACATGGACTGTGAATGTTTTGAGCTCCTTCCTGCAGCTTGCCTGCGCGCTCGGCTTACTCGAGAAATGCTTCCCTTCCAGGATGTTCTGCCAATATAATCAAGGCAGGTTCCAAACCTCGCAGGCTAGGCGTTTTACGTTTGCTATGTGGATACCACGCCACAAGAGAGTCCATGCAGTCCACTCATGCGAACAGTACTATTTCTGTTCGATGAGCGCGTTTGCTGAGCAGGCGGGTTGGGGAACAGCACACCATTGCTCGGTCGGGCTGCCTACGTGGTAACTCGGGTTCGGTGCTACCTACGCATCTGCGATGCACCCCAGTGTAAGACCCGATATCTTCTCCGCGCCGTGGCTCTTGGATCGCCATTCTATGCCTCTACACATCCCTCAGGAACCTTATCTCTACCCTCTCATGCGAAACCCACGGGCAGACATGCTCAGTGTAGGGGAAACTCAGCTATAGCTGCCGCCAGCCACAATCCCCCGCACACTCGATCCGCGAGATCCCACAGGCGCTCTAGGTTGAGGGCAGAATGCTTATTGCCCGATTCGCATCACCGAGCAGCACAACCTGCGCGCGTAAGTTTGTGTGGGCTGGTCTTGCTTTCGCTGGTCGATGAGCTTGATTGCAGGTCGGTCGCTTGCGCGATGGACAGAAATGAGTAAAGTCACCATTTCCGTGTTTCCTCTTCAAAAGCGACGAGGTTCCGGTTTCAAAGCGTCCGGCCACGGCAACCGTTCGAAGCCCATGCGGCTCAACGTCTGCAAACTGTTTTATGATCGAACAAAAGACTCGCAGAATCCTGCCAATCCGGCTCGCGCCGAACTATCACGGGTGAATATAGTGCGCTCGGGCCGTTTCCCACAATTCCACAAGATCGTGCGCAACAAGTAGGTCATACTCCTGTGTACACGAGTACTCGCTCGTGGTGCTGTAGGGCCCGTGTTTGTCGAAAGCTACAGCGGCCATTCGTAGCATCAAGAGCCGCTGCAAGTGCTCAACCCGCCGATAGGAGCTCTGGCCATGAAGCCCGTTTGATCGAGGATTCCACCACCTTCAGTACCATCCTAACGCTCGGTGTTGTCCGCATGACCCGCGCATCAAGGCCAGCGCCGAGGCCACGTCTACTGGGCGCCGATGGAAGATTCCAGCATCTCTTTTGTCTCCTAGTGTAGCGACTCGGTCGTGTTCCGAAAGTGCACGGATAGCATGGCGGTCAATACCCTCGCGGCGCGAATTTGCACCGAAGTTTTGTTGATGGGTATGGACAACGGATAGATAGCGTTGATGAAGTAGGAAATAGGGTCGGTCGACGTATACGGTCGGAGTATAACTAATTTATGTTGAGCCAAGTTAGCCATCATATCTTCCACATCGCCTCAAGCCTCGGTCTTACCATCTCAGGGTTTTGGTGGATACAATCCAGTCAGAATGACCCTTTTAAATGCGCATGTCTATGGCAGATACAGTTGACGAGCCTAATCCTGATGCAGGCAATAAGCGCACCGACATCGGGGCCCGGAAGGAGCGGACCCAGTGCGCGATAGCAGCCAAGAGCCCGCCAAATCCACCAGCGTTGTATCCCAGCCGTCCATCGAGGCGCAGTCGGCTTTATTTCGGCTGGTATTCCGCACGCTCGAAACTAGTACTACCTGCAGCGGTGGTAATGGTACGGCATGACTCCTGGGCTTCTGGTCCGCGGAAACCTGTCGAGCTCGGCAAATAGTGAGGCTGGCAGGCTGCTGTCTATCGCGTTGCGCTTTCCGCTGTCGAGACTCGCTTCGGGAAGACTCAAAACTCGCGTGGTTGGTGGGCTCCAGGTGGCAGGTGCTGCCGGCCGGTGGCCACGTGTTGGTAGCAACCTGGGATCAAGAGCGATACCGGTTCCTCCCGCACCTGGCGCAATGCATCGTCGAGTAATCGCTTTCAAAACACAGGCAGTTGAGATTTCTCGCGTTCGTGACTGGTCGGTGGTGGGGCTTCCAAAATCCGGTGGCAAAAAGCTCAATCGCTCCTGCCGTGCAAAGGTGAAGAAGACGAGGCGGTGACACGGGGCATAATCGGTTGTTTACTCTTCGGTCAGTCACGTGTTAACCTCCTTGGCGACGGTCGCGACCGAGTCATCCAGAACAAAGACACAAGTAGTCTTGGCCAATAAGTGGGAATTAATTTCTGTGGGTGATATGACATATTAATATTCGTATGCATATGTTATTAGATGGGTGGAAGTAGCACTATAGGCTGTCTGATTCATAAATCCGAAGCAGAGTCTTGTTGGCAGACGAGCTAGTCAAGAATATATAGTTCCGCTCCACCAACAGCGGTAGAGGATATTGCGATAACTTGTAATGATATTCAACTTGAAGATCACGATCCATCATAAAATCTATTTGATACTTGGCTTCAGTAATCCAACGAGTTATTGAAAGCATCACATTGGTACAGATACAAAAAACGTTCTCACGATAAAGGCATCAGCAAGACACCGATCATGTGATAGCCCAAGGACTGGTTTCAGAAGAACGGAGGATTATAGTATTAGACATTATTATGAGCGTAGTGTAATGGTGTATATGAGACATTAGAGATATGAGAAGTCGTAAGAGTCATTGAGGGGGTCATCTGCTCGCTCGTGTTCAAGCAGCATCCTTGCGAGGATCCTGCGTCTTCGTGACGCGTAGACTCTTGCGCAGTTTATCCGTTGCACGGCAAGCCCAAACGAAGAATCCGAAATGAATAATGCTGATATTGTCAGTACACAGTTCATTTCTGAGAGCCGGGTGACTTACACAGCGATGAAGCCCACCGCCGTACCAAAGTGCTCTACATACGCGGCCTGCTTACCATCGCAGTCTGGTTCTGTGCGGCCACAAGAGTATCCGCCTGTGTAGTATGGTTCCATGAACGCGAGATACAAACATAAGGCGACTGTCACGGCGGCGAAGGCGATGAAGTCAAAGGCTATGTAAATGCCTGGGTGGATGGGACCGGGGGTAGCTAGTTCGACTGAGAAGATTATAAGGGACCAGACGAGTGCGTATTCAGTCTAATACCAAGGGGATTAGCTCGTGGTCGATGTAAGAGATTTGAAAGCACTATACTCACCGTTCCTGTGACTGGGGTGACTATGTGATGACCCAGATCTGCTGCGGTCAAGACATCTCTGTCATGCAGGCCTTGCGTATATCCGAAGGAGATGACGGCGGCTAAAGAGGCGATTATCGTAACGAAGCGCAAGGAGAGAGACAGGCGTTGTGTGCGCCATTTGATGCTTGCAGAAGACTCCATGGTTGTGTGCTCCGGAGTAAAACACGTAGGCGAAGTTGGTATGGTAAATGTACTTGTTGTGACTTTGACTTGAGATGTCCCAGAAGTACTCGAGAGAGATGTCAGCCTATATAGGATTTCTTCCTCTCAGCGTGCCATGAAAATAGTATCGCGATAGGCCGTGACCTGGCTGTGCTGGACGATCAGTCGATCGGCCAAGACAAGCAGGCAAAATTTACCCGAAGTTCGAACCGATCTGTTCAGCAACTGGCTTGTCAACAACATGGCGATTTTCTCCAAGAAGCGAGTAACAATGCGACTTTGCTGTGTGGCTTGGTTAAGGGTATGACGCGAGATACAGACGTGCTTCTTTCATGCCAAGCACCAACCAGCATTCAACTCCTCGAGGGGGATACTTGGTACTTCGGGGTAAAACGACACCTTGCAAAGATTCAGGGTCCAAAACACTCCAGGGTGGAGGGCTAATGAAGGATCGGGTTATGCGACCCGACGCATGACGTCATCCAAGGAATACAAGTGTGTAACTTTGGCACAACGCCGAGAGCACAGCCTCGAATGAGCCTCGAAAGGATTCAGGAGTCAGGACAGGAAATCTAATGCGGCCGATCAGGCGTCCAGTGAGACAGAATTGTCAAAGTGTGTCTACGATTATCGCAAACTGGCGACCCGCAGCGCAGAAAAACGGTTCAATCCATTGGTTTCAACTTAAAGGTGACGAACAACAATCCATATGTCTCTATTTCGAAGTAGCAAGAATACTGCCAATCCTCAATTAGGATGGTCAATGCGAATGACGACCTTAGCGAAATGCTTCTTCTGCTTCAGGCGTCTATAGGCACTCTTTGCCTCCGCAAGCTCAAACACCACGTCGTCGATCGCGGGCACGATAGTCTTCTCATCGATAAAACGAACGGCGTCTCGGAGTTGGTTTCGACTGCCTGCGATGATACCGCGAATAACACAAGTATGAAGCAAGGCAGAACCAGCAGGAACAGGCGGAGCATCGTCACCCACATGGCCTATCACTAGAACGATTCCGTCCACACGCGTAGCGGCAAGAGATTGAGGCAGCGTTTCATTCCCGCCGATATCAATAATGAAATCAAAGCCTCGCCCGCCGGGTGTCAACCGTCGCGCCTCTTCGCCCCAATTTGGGGTTGTACGATAGTTGACCACATGAGCTGCGCCAAGCGCCTTGAGGCGAGCCGCTTTTTCATCTGTTGAGGTGGTTGCCACAACAGTAGCGCCAACAGCGGCGGCAATCTGTAGAACGGCGATGCTCACACCACCCGTGCCTTGGATGAGGACCCAAGAGCTTGGGATTGCCTCGTTCCCCTTCAAGCCGAAGAGCGCGTTCCACGCAGTGGCCCAGTTGCATGTCAAGGTCGCCGCTGGCAACCATTCCAACGACTTCGGAGCATGTACAAGGGCTGATTCAGGAAAGGTGCCCCAGGATCGAAGTGTACCATCGGTTCCTTGGCCAAGAGAACCTGGGACGTCTAATATCGTGCACGGGGCATCATCAACTGGTTGTAGCACACAAGTCGTAATCACTCGATCTCCAATGCGAAATCCATGAACAGAAGAGCCAATGGCCTCAACCGTGCCGGCGCCATCACAACCAGGAACGACGGGAGGAGTGATCGAACCATTGATACTCTGTAAGAAATCAGCAAGAATATACTGCTTTGCGTTTTTTAGGACTTACTTCTGGATTGGAAATATTCAGCTCGCGATAGTTAAGGCTCGCAGCGTAGAGTTTGACAAGCACTTCATGAGGACCCAAATCTCGGGCTGAGGGTATGTTGATGTTCTCTTGATATTCGAGAGAAGACTCGAAGCCTTCCTGGCCTGTCAAGATCCATTGTCTAGCCATAATTTGCGTGTACTTGCAGCTGTGGAGTATTGCAAGATCGAAAGATGTTCGGGTCGGTGCTGAGGACAGACGATTTTCAACGATGGCTGAGGGCATTATATACCTCTCGCCGACACATGAGCTCTGGCTGTCGTCATGAAGGTGATTCTCACTTTCCAGAACAGGAAAATCAACATGACCAGAGTATAAAAGGCTTCATGCTACTGCAATCTAGCCGCTGTCCACGAATCCACGGATGGGACGAAACTGATTTTCCTAATTAGGAAAATCAGATTTAGCGCAACACCCAAGGCTAGGGTGGGGTCTCGGACGAAGTCGTGATTAGCTGGTATCAGACTTGCAAGCAAACGCTAGACTTCAAACGGGTTAGGTTAACCTCACCGGCTGTGAAGCCGAGGCACAGTGGGACCAACGTCAGGACATAGACGCGTATATACTGGAAGTATGATGCCTGTGTTGGAGGTAAGAACCACCGGTGGCTCTTGGTCATTGGATTTGTGATGCGGAAACTGAGATTTGAAATCCAAATTTGTAAGCAGTCGAGTACTCAGCACACAGTCGTTGCTCACACTTCTGGGATGGAACCTTCCACCTCAAGTGTGACGTCTGGGTTTGACAATTCCGCCCAAAGCTGTTTGAACCGACCATTGAGGCCAATCTCCGACACAAACCTCTCTTGTAAAAATCTCAACGGTTCAGGCCAGCCGCGCAGCTGCATCCACCGCACCGCTAGCGAGATCTTATCCATGAACCATGTCCTCGCGGGAGAGCCTTTTTCCGCAGCAATCGCCCCGATCATAAGCTCAAAGCACGTCATGTGCATGTAAGGGCAGCCTTTGATAGGAAAACGATCCATCACGTCTTGTAGCTCACTGGCAAGAAGTGTGAGATAGGCTTCCGAGTGTGTGGGCCAAAGAAGATGGAGGACTAATTCGATCGCTCGTGCAGCAGCATCAATATGGAGATTGTTGCCGGTTCTGAGTGCACGCGCCTCGCAATGTAATTGAGATAGAGGTTCCTCAATTTCTCGGGCGAGAAAAACAGAGTCAAACGTATGCTTATAGTGCGAATCAACCACCCCCCGTAGATGGGCGACACCATCACAAAGGGCAGCTAGTTTGGAGACTCGTCGGTCATGGTAGTTGCTCAATGCACTGATTACACTGGGATGCCAGGTCCGAGGAAAGTCAAAGATGCTGTTAACCGAGTCCCTAGGCACGTAGTTAGCGCTGAAGAGTTCACGAAAGAAAAAGTACACACTGGACAACAAAATCTACGATCCATGCCGGCAAAGAGTTGGAGAGGCGAGATTCCCTGTCCATGATGATATGTGCGAGTCCATCAATATGGATTTTCCACGCAAACCTATCATCTGCTAGCGCTGCGCCGAGGGCCATAGTCATGACCGCGCCTAAAAGGCCATCAGTACGAGATCTGGTAGACATGATCCCTTGTTTGATAAGATTCACGGCTTTCTCCAGATGATTGTGCGCTTGGGACTGCCAGGAAATGTCGGGAGACCACTGCTGTACGGCGACAGCCATTGACGCCTCGACTAGGGCGGGATTAGAGGCGATAAGGTCGAACCAGGCGGCCTCACTGGGACTGTCTGGCGCATGTCTGCCTTCCAGATAAACAAACTGGTGTAGCTTATGCACTGGGAATGGTTAGTTGCTTTCCACACGCTGTCGACAGAATGTTACTCACGAGCTCCGATATCGCCACCTGAAGTTGGGGCCTTCAAAATCGCACCGTCAGTATTGCTTTTTCGTTTTGTTTTCTTCCGTGACTGGGAAGGGGAAGATGCTGTGCCCGCGATCCGTTGGCGGCGTTTCGCGAAATTGGTCTTGGTGACGTGCGCTCTCATTTGCTTCAGTGTGAGCTGGGACAGGCTCGAGGCCCCGGTTGTATTCAGAAAAGTAAGCTCCGCGGGCTCCATTTCGACATTTCTCCCTCCATTTTGATGAACTTCTTGCCCAGGACTCGAGGTGCTGCTCTCGGACCCCAGGCACCCCCGGAGAAACACGGAAGATGGTTGTTCCGCCCTGTTCTGGGAGCGCCGCTTATCTTCCCCGCCGAGTGTTTGGGCGTCTCCAACAACGCGATCGAAGAGCCAATCCCCCGCTAAGATTGTGCCTTTCCTTGGCATACTACCTTGACCATGTTATCAACCTGTGGCCTGCGCTTGTTAATCCAAGGACCGTCTTGGGTTGCAGTACTAAGCCCGCCAGACCGCTGATCCCTCCTTCCTCCACGGTTATCGCCGGTCGCGACATGCAATGATGCCTTGGCGCAGTGCTCCTGGACCACTGAGAAGGGCCTCGTCGAATTCTGGGCCAATGTCGAGGTCGGCTGATAAGTTGGGGGTGTGTTCGAGCTGCGGGGGGTTCCTGGGTTTGAGCAACGCCTGGATGTCTTAAATTGCCCGGCTCGCCCTGTGTTCCTCGCCTCGGAGATTCTCCAGGGACGAGTAGCCGGTCAATCGTTGAGAACGCGCAGAATGAAGGTATGTACAGCTCACTATGGATCCAATTGAAGCGTGGGCTAAGGTGTAGTAGACCTCCGTCTTGCTGGTGCTCCTGGGCATCTCCCAGACCATTGCTGTGCCCTACAAACCACGCGAACCTCGCGCAGGCGGAAAAAAACGGTTGACGTTTAACGACACGGTAGTCACTTCGGCCCTATCTCCGTCATCTATTTCGGTGCAATGGATCGCAACCGCCGACGACGGAGAATATGTCTACCAGGAGCAGGACGGAAGCCTCAATATCGAGAGCATTGTCACCAACCGATCGCAGACTATTGTCCCGGCCGACGAGATACCGGCGGGCGCTTATAGTTACTGGATTAGCCCGGACCTGTCTGCAGTTCTATGGGCAACCAACTACACCAAGCAGTACCGCCATTCCTTCTTCGCCGATTACTACATCCAGGATGTTGCGACGTTCGAGTCCGTGGCTCTCGTGGCCGACCAGTCTGGGGATATCTCATACGCGGAATGGAGCCCGAAGGGTGATTCAATCGCCTTTGTCCGCGGAAATAACCTGTACACCTGGTCCAATGGCACTGTGGCCGCAATCACCGAGGACGGCGGACCGGATTTGTTCCATGGGGTGCCCGACTGGATTTACGAAGAGGAAATTCTGGGAGATCGCTTTGCATTGTGGTTCTCCCCCGACTCCGAGCTCCTAGCCTTCCTCAGTTTCAACGAAACCGGAGTTCCCACCTACACCGTCCCGTACTACATGGACGATCAAGAGATAGCCCCTCCGTACCCGCGAGAACTCGAGATCCGGTACCCCAAAGTCGGAGAGACCAACCCGACAGTGAAGCTGAGCATCCTCCAACTGAGCGATAACTCGGTGACAAGCATCCCGATTGACGCCTTCGACCCGAGCGAGCTGATCATCGGCGAAGTCGCTTGGGTGACTGATACGCACACCGCGGTCGCTGCCAAGGCCTACAATCGCGTGCAGGACCAGCAGAAGGTGGTCATCGTGGATACTGAGTCTCGCAAGGCTGAGGTTGTTCACGAGCGTGATGGCACTGATGGCTGGTTGGACAACTTGCTCTCGATGGCGTATGTTGGTCCTCTTGGCTCGGGAAATACGTCCTCCACCTACTATGTGGACCTCTCTGATCACTCTGGATGGGCCCACCTGTATCTGTTCTCAGTGTCTGGTGGTGAGCCAATTGCATTGACCGAAGGTGAATGGGAAGTCACACGCATTGTGAGCATCGATCAAGAGCGGCAGCTGGTATACTATCTGTCGACTCAGCATCATAGTACGGAGCGCCATCTCTACTCGGTCTCATACTCAACTTTTGATATTACACCTCTTGTTGATGATACTGTGGCGGCATACTGGAGCGCTTCATTCTCCTCCAAAGCGGGCTATTACATCCTTTCCTACTCGGGTCCGGATGTGCCGTATCAGGAGCTTTACTCTGTCGAGCAGGCCACTCCTCTTCGTACCCTGACCAGCAATGCTGCACTCATCGAGGCACTCGAAGAGTACGAGCTGCCGAAGATTAGCTACTTTGAACTGACAATCCCGAGTGGCGAGAAGCTGAACGTTATGGAGAGGTTGCCAGTTAACTTCAAACCGCACAAGAAGTACCCGGTACTCTTCACCCCCTATGGCGGTCCAGGAGCTCAGGAAGTCAATAAGGCGTGGCAGAGGCTCGATTTCAATGCCTACATCTCATCTGACCCCGAGCTTGAATACGTCACCTGGACGGTCGATAACCGCGGAACTGGCTATAAGGGACGTGCATTCCGGTCTTTGGTTGCGGAGCACCTCGGAGACCTCGAGGCCGAGGATCAAGTCTATGCGGCCAAGCAAGCGGCCAAGAGACCTTATATTGACGCTGACCACATTGCCATCTGGGGCTGGAGCTACGGAGGGTATCTGACAGGGAAAGTCCTTGAAACCGACAGTGGCGCATTCTCGCTGGGTCTCCTCACTGCACCCGTTTCCGACTGGCGGTTTTACGACTCCATGTATACGGAACGGTACATGAAGACTCTTTCTGCCAACGCCGAAGGATACAGCACCACAGCCATCCGCAACAGCGAAGGATTCAAGAACATTGCGGGCGGGTTCCTGATCCAACACGGAACCGGAGACGACAATGTGCATTTCCAAAATGCTGCCGCGCTGGTTGATTTGCTGATCGGCGATGGCGTGACGCCAGAGAAAATGCAGGTCCAGTGGTTCACCGACTCTGACCACAGCATCAACTACAACGGCGATAGCGTGTTCTTGTACAGACAGCTGGCGCAGAGGCTGTACGCGGAGAAGAAGAGGAGTGACAAGGAGGACCACCACCAATGGAGCAAGCGAAGGCACGCGTGGATGGCGTAGTTCAAGTTAGCCCCGTGTATTATTTATTGTTAATGCAGATGATATCGTTCGTCGGCCTCGGGCTTTTCGAAAAGACCGAGTTCGGCCCCCAACCTCGGCCTCGGCTTTCGGAGTTAACCCTCTTTTTCGCACCTTCTCATCACGATGGTTTCCCCTCCATCGCACCTTCCACATACATATGCTGTAGAAATCGCAGACCGCTTGGTCAATCCCTCTGGCTATGAACCAAGGCGAGTTGCGAAAGCGCAGGCGACCGGCCAAGTCGTGTGAACCGTGCCGGCACCGCAAGGTGCGTTGCGATCTCAAGCAGCCCTGTGGCCCGTGTACGCGGTCCAAAGGCTCGGTGAATTGTTCCTACCGCGACGAAGGCGCTCTTTCGAAACAGCAGAATCAATTCCGTGTCCAGCGCCGACCCGCCGTCCCTCCCCTTCAGCCTCGGGGAAGTGGCCATCCCGAGCTGACTCCCACGTCCATCGGCGCCCAGATCGAAAGCCCCAATGACGATTTGCAACATACCGTCCGGGATCTTGAGGCGCGTCTCGGCGACCTGGAAGCGCGAGTCACTCGTAGGGAGACGAATGACGTATCGTCTACACGATGCTTGAGGGTTGAACAGGACTTGCGTGCTTTGTCCGACAAGCTCCAGACGGTTCAGGACCAGCTGACGAGGGCGCCGAATGCGACTGCTCCGTATGCCAGGGATCGGACATCAATTGGGGCCATTGCTCCCCGGATGCGCCACTCGGTGCAAAAGGTCAAGTTCATGGGACCGTCGCACTGGTCTCACAAGATGGATCCGGTATGTCCGTCGCACATCCTGGGTTAGGATGCCGATTGACGGTCTTACATAGCTCTCCATCTCTCAACTTCTGACGACGAAGGACCCTGAGCCCGCTCTGAACGAAGTCAAAAGCATCATAAAAGAGTGCCGAGACCTCCGACAGTCGATCAAGACACAACGTTCTGTCAAACTCAACGACCCTTTGCCGAATGCACGTAGCACAATCCCGTCCAAGGGAGAGTGTGACGAACTGGTGCAATGCTACCTGCGCACATTTGAACCCATCTACCGCGTCATACATGTCCCATCGTTCTGGACGGAATACGATGAGTTTTGGATGCAGCCCCAACCTACCTTGACTCCGTTTCTTACGAAGCTTCTCCTCATTCTCGCCATTGGTACAGTGTTTCGCTCCGGAGATAAATCTTTCACAAGGGAAGAGTATCACCGACTCGCTCAGAACTGGATATACGCTGCGCAGTGGTGGTTAGCGGGACCCTCGGAGAAGTCGACGCGCAATCTTGATGGCCTCCAGGTTTCTTGTCTACTACTCATCTCACGCAAAGCATGTGGCTTCGGAGCATCCCCTTGGCTGTCTGCGGGGTCCCTGATGAAGATGGCAGTGGCAACGGGATTACACCGTGACCCTGCAAACTTCTCATCGCTTTCACCGTTTCAGGCAGAAATACGGCGACGGCTCTGGGCTACTGTACTAGAGTTGGAGTTACAGGAATCACTCGACTTGGGCTTGCCGTGTCTTGTGCCACCCTCCTGGGATACCAAAGCGCCGTCCAGCATCGACGATCATACTTTGGCAGCAAACCCAGCGACAGCACCCGACGCCGAGGGGGTCGGTAGAGGCACACATGCTTCAATTCAGCTCTTGCTGCACGACTCGGTTAGATTGCGCATGCAAGTCCTTGAGGTGATACATGACTGCAAAGATCAGTCGTACGAACAGGCGCTGAACTTAGGCAGCAAGCTGAGAGCAGTCTGCCGTAGAACATCAGCCGCTTTCGGCTCCATGTGTGATAGTACTAGCCCGGGAGTGGAAACGAGTGAATTCCAGGCGAAGTTCATCGATATTCAGCTACACAGGTATATCCTGGCCCTGTACACGCCATTCATGGTGCAGGCAAGGGAAGACCCTCAATATTACTTTTCCCGGAAAGCGTGTCTGGAGTCGGCGGCAATAATTGCGGCTTATGCAAATGCTCTCAACCTGCCTTCCGATGCACCTGGCGACATATGCCGCCTTTTCATTACCGGGAAAGGCTCCTTCAAGGGCCCGCTCAGCCTCGATGTGATATCTCCGCTCGGCCTGGAACTGGTCACTCAACTTGAGGAACAATCTTTCACAGGCCCCGATGGCGATCCGTTGGACAAGCTCGCGGGAGCCAGCCGCGACCATCTCATTCATACCCTTGAACACATTCTCAGCCAGCTATTCCAGATCATTGCCATGGGAACTCCGAGCACGAAACGCGCTGGTCTAACGGCGGCCGTTCTGGGACAGATCCGGGCGATGAAAGCGGGGCAAGATGTCAAGGCCACTGTATACGAAACTGTCGCGCAAAGTTTCAAGGATTCCTTTTCGGCGCTGCAGATGAGCGCCCAGAGGAACGAAGTGGCAGAGGGACTCAACGGCACCAGCACGGTAGGTCTTGGTGTACCCGATCCAAGTCTCCCGGGGTTTGACATGGATCTGTCGGTTAGTCGACATCGACTCTCGATACGCTTGCTTCACAAACTGACACCACTGCAGGATTCCATCTTTGGCATAGACCTTCAGAGTCTGTTCCCATTTCCGGGCCTCGACGACACCGTGGGTTCTGTGCTCAGCTAAACGGGATTCATCGGTACTCGAGCGAGCCGCGGGACGGTTACTGTCGCAGAAGGTTTGCGTATTGGAGGCCGACAAATCTCCACTGAAGATGAGTGTGATTCAAATGTTGATGGCATGTCTAAATTCAGCACGAGATGCCCTCTCCTTATCTTGCGACACGAGGCGACGTCGCAGCTTCAGGGACTGGTTCCCGATATTCTATCCACAATGTAGACGATAGATTAATATTAATCTAAGCACCCCACTGTTTTGTTCTGACGTTGCGGATCAAAGGAGATGCTCGACGTCGCCCCTTGCCAAGAGCCGGCCGGATCGTGATGGAGAGCGTTTCTTCGTCCCCATTTGGGGTCTTGTCCGGGCAAAACGACGAACATGGCCCGGTCGACGCACTCCAGATTCCTTTCCCGTATATAGTTCCGATCAGTTGGCCCACGTCTGGGGTATGGCATCATTGCCGTGGTGGTGCTGGTGACGCGCTCCGGCACGACGGGCAACGTTGACAATCGAGAAAAGCAAGCAATCTGAGGGTGGAAAGACAGAAAATGTCAAAGATGGACAACCTGTCGAAGCTGGAGCTCATTAATCGACAATTGTCCTCTTTATCACCAACAATGGCGATGTTTTGAGGCGCTGCGCCAGGTGGACAAGGATCACATGCAAATGGGGTTCGGGCATGTGATTGTAGGGTTCTTTCCTATTCGGGCGTCCAAGCTCCCTGAGGCCGAGTATAAAACACGATTCCACCACAGTCTCTGCTCGGATGGCGTATCTGACATCTCATTCTTTTGCACCAATTCCCAATCCTTCTCATACCTCAAGCACAATGGCTATCCCGACGGATATCACCCTGAAGACCCTCAAGGGGTCCTGGGGATTGGTATGCTTGTTCACTCATGAGAAGGGACTGTTGTAGACCTGAGCTGACGTTCCGATAGGATAAGACCCTCTCCGAGAACATGGACGGCATCCTTAGACTGGTACGTCGGCCTCCAGTATACCCACTTGGGACTATTCGCTCACACCACCCTAGCAAGGCGTCGGCTGGCTCACCCGCAAAGGCATCGGCGCCGCATCCCAAACCCTCCACTTCACTTCCGCCGTCGAAGCACCCCCATCTTCGTCCGAGACAACCGTCCACATCACAATGCGCCAAACACTGACCGGCGGAATCCCCGGCTCGACCGAAGAGCGCTACATGGACTGGGTTGAGCGCGAGCGCAGCAACCACATCTATGGAGACACGCAGTCGCGCAGTCGCCTGATCAAGGGCGCTCGCGACGCGGAGGGTGCTATCCTTCCCGAAGTGGAAATCCAGTCGAAGCCTGGGAACGATGCGATCGAGGAGGAGGTCAAGAAGTTCTTGAGTGCGGGCGTGCCGCACTTGGGTTCTGCGGAGAAGGATGACCTGACTGAGCTATATATTCATGACTTTGGGCGGAATGAGAAGTCCGGGTGGACGGCTGAACAGGTATGTTTGTCTTTCGGTCTGAGATGAGGGAGTTTGGCGCGTTTCTAACCAGGTTCGTGGTAGATTTGGGGCCTTGAGGTCATCGACTCGCAGCAGTACCTCACGCGCCGGGTCGCCGTTGTTCGAGAGGACGGGTATGAGCTGGCTCGCCTGGTGTACAGGTTCACTGGGCTTTAGTCGATGTACTGACCGATCAATTGTTTCTGTATTTATGGGTTTAACTTGATAACAATGCCATCTGTGTATATGATCGGAAGGACTGCATAGTCTGACCACACAAACAATAGCGATGGCTCTAGTCTTCACATGGACAATACTACGACAACGCTGCGTAATTGTAAAGCAATGAAAAGGTGCTAACTGAAACCTGGTGAAGGGCCGAGTGCCAACCAGCAGATCATACCCCTCCCCTCCCACTACCACACTGCCTCCGGAGGGCGTAGAGCAGAATATGCGACAAAACCCTGGGATCCATTTTCCGACAGCTACGGACATTGCCCGAGCTGTTCCAGCCAAGCCATGCTATGCACCTGAGACATGCATACGGAGTACCACGTCTCCCCACCAGGGCGAGTCCGAGTCCGGGGTGTGGCTACATCATCCACCGGCCCGGCAGCCACCGGCTGCTAGTACGCGCACACATCCTGCTCTTTAACCAAGAACCATGAAACAAGTTCTTCAAGTTAAACAAGGTCAAGAACTGAAGAAGTCGGTGAGATGTCCGAGTCGACCTTGCAGAATTACCTAATCCACCCCTCCCCGAGTCCCCTCCTCTATACAGCTACACCTCCGTCCCCACTTGAGCTGGTCCCAAAGATGCTTAATGGCTCATACGTACCTCCGATCTCGGGATCCCCTCGGAAGTCACCCGTCTCTGCGTGACCGATGCTTAATTTCCGCTGATCCGGTCTGCCGGGTCCTTGATCTTGATTGTTGATTGTTGGTTCTTGATTCCTGTGGCGTGCTCTGAGGAGGATGAATGGGCTTTTTCTGTCGATTAGCGGAGAGTCGGGGAGGGGGATCACGGTTTACTAAGCGGACTAGATATGTGAAAGTCTCGATAGCTAGACTATGTGTAAAGACGGACGCTTCATACCGCATCTACCTGTGTGGTATGGATATCGCAACCGACCTCTTCCTTAACGGAAACCCAAGCTCAAGTCCCAAGTCATACAAAACATCTAGGCAATTAGGTACACTATACCCAATCCATACGCACACCCTTAAATAATCTAATAATGCGGCCAAACCCCCCTCGACGCAATCTCAACAACATGCCCATCCAGATCCTCAAAATACACACTCCGCCCACCCCGCTCCCAACTCATCGTACTGAGAAGCTTCACCCCCTTACCCCGTAGATGCCCCTCCCACTGCTCAACCTCCTCTGGACTCTGGACCGCGAAGCAGAAGTGCTGCTTGAGGCTTGGTACGACCCCATTCTCGCTTCTGTCCGGGTGTTGAAGGGAAGCGAGGACTTGTGCAGTCGGTCCGTGGAGTGGGATTGTCCCCGTCGGCGTGTTGACATCCGTCCCTGTCTTGCCGAGCTCGAAGAGGAGGAGGGTTGTGGGCCCGAGAGAGAAGCCTGTTACGCGGGGCTGGGGTGGTTAGATGTATTGTCAATAGTATTGTATCAGAGGCAGGTACCGATTCAATAAACGGAGCGATATTCAGTGCCTCCTGGTAGAACTGGACTGAAGCCGCAACGTCGCGGACGTAGATGCATGTCTCGAGGACGTGGGTTAGAGGAGGAGGAGGATTAGTTGCGGTGGACGTCATTGTGGTAGATATCTTTTGTATTTCTGTATTTCTGATTCTGGGCTAGGTAGTGTGTAGACTCAGGAGTTGTGACTTTGGTATCTGAACTGCGATGCGATTCATATAATGCGGGGAAGTGAGTCTGGACCAGAGCGGTTGGTCATCGTCCCCTCGTATTCGTCCGCGCCCTGCAGATTCTCACATAAGCATGCTAGATTCAGAAGGTACAGCGGTCGAGGCGATCACTGCTGCGGCGTGGTGTTGAATTCGAATTTTATGTCGTCGCACAGGAAGGACTCTGCGAGTGTGACTTCCGCTCTAGGAGGCAACACCGATTCTATCGCGAAGGACAGAGAGAAACCTGGAAGCCAGCCTCGCAAGCGAATCCTGATAGGGATTCTCGCCCAACCAGTCGGAGCAGCGATATCGAGAACATGCAAGATGAACCAGAGTTGGGACAAGAGGATGAGGTATGAGCTATATACATGAACCTCGGACAAAGCTCGCTACTATCTCGAAGCGAGTCTACTACAGTCTAGCTCCGGCTAGTCTCGGAGCAGATGTCTATGAACGTATGACTATGAATAATGAGGGAATAATCACTAATGACAGGCCAGTGACGATAGATCACATGTGCACTGTGGGCTCCACTCCATCTGGACGCTATTGAATCGTACCTGCATTAAATCGCTCGCTGTCGCTGTCCACGAGGCATTTCGATAGTCGACCGGTGGCCCGCGAACTAGTCGAAGCTGGTGGAGGGATCGGCCGACCACGAGTGCTGCCCGACGGCCAACGTTTCTGGCCACGGATGTGAGGAGATCACGACATGGGTGATCACCGGGGTGAGGTGATGCGAACTGGGTACGTTGGCTGCTCATCTTAGTCCGAGTTTATACAATCCTCCGGCGTCGACCAGATTTACAAGTTTAGAGTTCCAACGGGGGCTTGATTCAACTACAGCAGCGCCCAACCGGAGTCGCTGCCAACGAACATGGCCAGGGCAAGGTCGACGCCACGGCCCACGCCCCTTGCAATTGATTGCTATCGGCCAATCACGATGATGGCTGAAGACCGCCTCTTTCATGCTCCACCTGCGAGTTGCTGCAGAACAAAGTCAAACTCTGATTTGCCCCTGTGGCCGAAGGCGCTCGGCTCTTCGGCAGTCCGCAGCCGCTCTTCACCGCGGTGATCACTGATCTCCTCCCATGGGTGGCTCGTTGATGAAATCCAGTTCCTGGCCTCCCGTGAGTCCCAAGGGGATTGAACCGGGAGGGTGGTTGTAACGGTCGGGACGTTGGGAGTTGTTCCACGGAAGATCGTTCAGGAGAAACGTAGACCATCCGTGGATGATAAGGGTTTGGTTAACAAGACTTGTCTTGAAGGATTGCCGGTGCAGTTGAATTGCGTGTCTCATTGGCGGTGTCGAGGCGAGGCTATTCCAGCCCGTTGACTACGCGATAAGCCCTCTTCTGGAATAGTGGCTGCGACTAGTTCACGGCCAGCTGGAGTCATGATAGCCCACTGTCCATGATCCATCTGTCAAGGCAGTTCAAAGTTGCAGAGCAGGTGATCATTGATCACTGACTGATCGCCCCTGTGTCACTACTGCCTCGTGGTCGCGGTGACTGGGCTGCGCTACTGCAGCATAAACTTCGGGGCTAGTGTCGCAGCACTGGAGCCCTGATCTCCATTCTCCAGCGTCCAGCCTGCTCTAACTGCGATGGGAAATATCGCCGGGCGGCACTGAAGATCAGGATCCAGCGCCGGAACTAGAAGAGACCTCCAACGTTTGCAAGTGAGAGCCGTTGAGGGAGAACCAGACGGTCGCAAAGTGCGGATGAGGAGAAAAGGAGGAGGAGAAGAAGCGGAGGAGGTCGACAGCGACTCCGAGGAACAGGTTTCGGTTTCGGTTGCGTGCGGGGAATGTTCACCAGTGGTCTGGAATGCGACTCCGAGAGCGGAGAGAGAAGAGGTCGGGCTGTGAGAGGTGGACCAGGCATAGCAGCCAGAGTCATGACTGGCAGACCCAGACTCTTCCGCTGCTCCGAACCCTACTCGGCCGGATTCGTCTGCTCTGTACGTCATGATTGCATGAGATGATATGATATGCTATGCTGATGAGAATCTGCTAAAGTGACATTGACAAGGTATATACAGCGAATTAAATATTGTGACAGGCGTTGAATTACATGATCTGATATATGGGGGTCTCGTGGAAGTACGGATGCAAGTGTGGATGTGAGTGAGGGTGACTGGGATGTGCATGTGGGTAGACGCTGGTGGGCGACGGTGGCTGGTGGTGGTACTCGTAGGCCCACGTCGCTATCGGCGCCCCGTCCAGCAGCGGAGGAGGCAGATCGGCCATGACAAAGGGTCCGTCCGGCTGGTGCTGTTGCTTGGTATGCGGGGGCACGTACGGCACCCCCTGGTAGCCCAGTGGTTCGCCCATCAGGTGGCTGGGTTCGGAGAAGGAGCCCAGGTGGCCGTGCTGTGTGTAGTGTGCTTGAATGCTGTTGGGAGCAGGGTAATCTGGATGCATGTCGGGCGGGCAAAAGTAAATCGGATGGCCTGCATCGCTTGCCCGCTTGGACTCGTCCAACCCGTAAAACGCCGGCGTGATTGGGGTAGAGGGAGCCATGCCTGGATTTTGCCCGTACAGCGCCTCGTCGTGGACTGGACTTGACGGGAGGATGTATTGCCCGGTCGGCGATGTGGACATTTCGGGGATTGAGACTGATGGTCGCGATGTCTCACTTTGGGCCTCGTCGCTCTCCTCGAGATGTTGCAAGGGGAGCGGATGCGACTGGAGCGTGTTGTATGTGGCAGAGGGAGGGAGAGAGGGCTGTGAATGTGATTCCGACTGGCGCTTCTGGCCGGCCAGGGCATTCTTCTTTGCGCCGGAGAGGCGGCGGCTGCCGTCGTACTTCTTGCGCGAGGGCTTGGTGATGTGCCATTTTTTTAACCGGCTGCGCAGTTGGGATTCACTAGGGGAAGAATTAGTAGGCGTTATTGAGAATAGAGGAGTAGACGGACGAACCTGGGGTGGAAATCGTTGGTCTGGACGAGCTTGATGACTTGCTTGAGCGGCCATTCTTCGTCTTTGTAGAGTTTGGTGATGAGCATGCGCTTGTTCTCCCAGATGTCGGGAGAGATGGCACTCTTCATGTTGATTGTGGTGGTAATTGTGGTGTAGAGTGAGCGTGGGTGTTGAGGATGACAGTTGCAGACAGACAGCTGCTGAGCGAGAGATAAGACGCAGTACTAGTAGGAGTAGTCGGACTTAGCACCTGTGAAAGATTCAGATCTACTGCAGCTTCCCCATACCGGCCAAGGAAGTTAATATAACCCTCGAACTGATCGGAGCCAAGCTAAAGTCCCCATCGGCCGATCAGCTGTCGCCATCCTGCACTGAGGAGCAGCCTTATCCAGTCCCATCCAGGTTCCCCTGCTGGATCCAGGATCCTTGCAAAATGGCGCTGCAACGGCTGTCGCAGCACTGCACATCTACCGAGAATGTGCTGCACGTGGTGCTTAATGTGTCTGTGGCAACGGCGCCTGGAGCCCCTGTTCCATGGCGCGCCCGTCACAGCGGCCACTGGCCACTGGCCACTACTGGTGCTGCAGGCCCTCGTTGCCCCCGATTCGGCATAAGCATGGGAAACCCGGCTCGACCCAGATGATCATCAAACTGGACCTAAGACTGTTCAGGAATAGAGACCGATTTGCTCCCCGCTCGGGGTCCACCAACCCCCACTCTGCAGTGTCTGCGTATGCCCTCTTTGGGACGCGTGCCCTACTGACCTGCCGAAACGGGAGACGCCCGTGTCTATCGCGCTAACCTTATGCCTGAGGAAGTGGGCTCGGGTGAGGACCGTGAGGGTGAGCCTTGCCTGGAGTGGGAGTAGACTCTGGAGACTGCAGGGAGATAGTAGCGTGTCCAGCGTCGTGCAAGCGCAGCCCTTGGCCTGTGTCGGCACCGAGCCAGCCCCGAGCATTCAACACCTGCTCGCGACGTACAAGCTCAATCCTCACTGGCGGATTAAGTCCCTCCCCTCATTCATCACTCAGCGAATGCTCTGATTGGACTAGATATCATTACTCTACATTAACATCCTCGGTCCAGCACTCCAAACCTCCTCACTCCCAGTCCCAGAACCACGGCTCCGTATCACGTCAAGCTCTGCAGATTCACCAGGTCATAGTAATGCCCCCTCCGGCGCAGCAGCTCCGCATGGGTCCCGGCCTCTGCAATGCGCCCGTTGGCCAGCACGTAGATCACGTCTGCGCGCTGGATCGTGCTGAGCCGGTGCGCCACCGCCAGCGTCGTCCGCCCCCGGGCGGCCGTGTCCAGCGCGGCTTGCACGATGCTCTCGGATTCCGAGTCCAGCGCCGATGTCGCCTCGTCCAGGAGGAGAATCCGGGGATCGCGGAGCAGCGCCCGTGCGATGGCGATGCGTTGCTTTTGCCCGCCGGAGAGCATCCCGCCTTTGCTGCCTACTTCGGTGTTGAAGCCTTGCCTAAGTACCGTAACTTAATTAGCACTGATCATAAGGTTGAAAATGAAGGAGGACTCACGGTAAAGAAATGATAAAATCATAAATATTCGCATCGCGACACGCCCTCGCAATCTCCGCGTCCCCAACCCGCGCCCCATCGCCCTCCATCCCCAGGAGAATATTCTCGCGAATCGTCCCCTGGAACAGCGCGGGCTCCTGTCCCACAAACGCCAGCTTCCGGCGATACTCGTGCAAATCAAGCGTCGTAATATCGCGCCCGTCCACATAGATCGTCCCCGCAACGGGGTTATAGAACCGCTCCAGCAGCGCAATCGTCGTGCTCTTCCCGCACCCGCTCGCGCCCACAAACGCGATATACTGGCCCGGCCGCACATTGAAGCTCAGGCCCTGCAGCACCGGCGTCGCGATGCGCGTCGGGTACCGGAAGAAGACGTTACGGAACTCGATGGCCCCGTTTAATGAGCCGACGGATGCGCCGCCGATGCGACCGTGGATTTTGGGGCGCCGGCTGTAGAGCGCTTTCAGTTCGCCGGCGGCGTGTTTCGCTTTGGACATCCCTGGTGCGTAGGAGAAGACGCTGCCTGCTGCTTGGGCGCCGAAGATCACTTCGCTGAAGCAGACGTAGAATTTGAAGATCGTGTACTCGTGGTGGCCAAGCAGCATCCCGCCGTACCAGAAGCCCAGCGCCATGCAGAAGAACTGGAGCGCTTCTGAGCATGCGTAGAGGTATGACGAGCGCAGGATTGAGGGAATGTCCGAGCGGACTTGTTGCCGCAGCTGTGTCTCGTAGGAATTTAGGATGACCTGCTCCATGGTCAGGGAGACGACGGTGCGGATGGCCGTGACGGCCTCGCTGACCTCGCTCGCAGACTTCTGGTACACTGTGCGTCCGCGCGCCTGGAAGCGACTGAGGATCCAGGTGCGTAGGAAGCCGCTCAGGAGGAGCAGAGGGACAGCGGAGCTGCAGACCAACGCGAGCTTCCAGCCCAGCACCATCGCCACCGTCAGCGAGCCGAAGAGGTTGACCGTCACGATGAGGAGTGTCCCCAGCGTGGCGCCGCTGATCCCAGCGAGGTTCTTGATGTCGGTTGCAAGCACGGTTGTGAGAGTCCCCGACGTGTTGTTCTCCTCGTCGAAGAATGCGATGTCCTGTCCCAGGAGGATGCGGAATGTCTGGCTGCGCGCTCGCCGAATGAGCTTCTCCGCGCTGAACGCGAATAGCATGCCCTGCGACCCGAAGAGGAATATCGTCACCAGGCCCGTCATGAGGAACATGGATGCCCAAAAGTTCGTCTCGCTCCGTAACCTGTCTCCTTCTGTCGGTGGGATCGAGATTGCATTCACGGCTTTGGCCAGCAGGACCGACTGCGCTGGCTGGACGCCGCCGGCGAAGAGGGACAGGACCAGGCCCAGGCCCATGATGTACTTTTCCGGGCGGTTGAAACTCGCGATGAATCTGATCAATGTCCATAGCGAGAATCGGGTTCCTTTCTTCGCTGTGGCTGCCTGCAGCGTCGGGAGCGTCGCAGTGCTCCCGCGCTTCCACAATGTGAGTGGCGAGTATAGCGAGTCGGCGATGTAGTATTCAAAGTCGTCGTCTTCCTCAAACCACAGCGTCGCCATCGTCTCCTTATCATGTGCGTCTCCGTTCCCTTCATCTTTGATGCTCTGCGCCTGCACCAGACTCGCGTAGACCCCCTCTCTCTTGAGCAACTGACTATGAGTCCCCTGCTCCGCAATCTTCCCACCCATCATGACAACGATATTATGCGCAGCCTTAATCGTCGACAACCGATGCGCAATAACAATCGTCGTCCGCCCCTCCGCCGCCCGATCCAGCGCCGCCTGCACCAGCCCCTCAGACTTGGTATCCAACGCAGAAGTAGCCTCATCAAGCAGCAGAATCTTCGGCTCCTTAACGATAGCCCGCGCGATCGCGATCCGCTGCTTCTGTCCGCCGGATAATGCTAGAGACCCGATATTCGTCTCGTAGCCGTCTGGAAGCGCTGTGATGAAATCGTGTGCGTCGGCGATGTGCGCGGCTTTGACGATTCGCTGTCTGATTTGCACGTCGGACTCCTTTTCGTAGTCTGAGCCGATCAGGCCATGCTTGATGTTCTCGTATATCGTCGCGGTGAAGAGCTGTGGTTCTTGCGAGACGAGTGAGATCTGCTGTCGTAGCCACTGTAGATTCAGGGACTCGATATCGTGCCCGTCGAGGAGGACTGACCCAGCAACCGGGTTATAGAATCGTTCAAGTAGTCCGATAATCGTGCTCTTCCCAGATCCCGACGGTCCAACAAAGGCCGTTGTCTTGCCCGCCGGAACACGCAGGTTGAACCTGTCCATGACAATCACCTCGGGCCGTGAGGGATACGCATGCCGGATATTCCTCAACTCAATCTCCCCCCTCACCCTCGGAAGCCGCTTCCCCTCACTCGACAACGGATTCAACGGCGACTGCCGCTCAATCGTGCCCAGAATCTTCGTCGCAGCCGCAACGGCATCCGAGAACGCCTGCACATTCGGCGCCACATTCCCCAGACTATACGAGCCGAGGATAATCGCCATCATGATCGTGAGGATATCGCCGGGCTGCACATTGCTCGAGTCCTCGACGAGGAACCGCGCGCCCATCCACAGGCCCAGCCCGTAGTTCAGGTACATGATCCCGAGGATACTCCCGATGACGACGGCGAATGTCATTTGCACTTTTCGGCCGAAGCGCTCGGCGTCGCGGAGGTGTGTGTCGTATTTCGATGCGAGGGCTTCTTGGGCTCCGAAGGCGACGACTGTCCGGATTGAGTTCAGGACGTTCTCTGCGATGCTCCCGCCCTTGCCGTAGCATTCGATCGATTTCTTGCTATAGATGACCGAGACCGTCGACCCAATACCCATAATCAGCAACAGCGCACCGAGCGTCGACGTCGAAATCAGCGCCAGCTTCCAGTACTTGATGAACGCAATGACAAACGCCGTGACGAAGCTCGAGATCCCCGTAAGCACGAGACTCGCTTTCTCCGAAATCCCGTCCTGGATCAGGTGCATGTCGCCCGAGATGCGCGTCGTGATCTCGCCGGCGCCTAGCGAGTCGAAGAAGGCGATATTTTGCTGCAGGATCGCCTGGAGGTAGCGCACGCGGATCTTTTGCGTGATGCTGTTGCCCGTGTGCACGAAGGCGAAAGTCGCGAAGCCGATTGTGAGGAACTCGCCGATGCCTAGATAGATGAAGTAGAAGACGTTTTTCACTAGGACGGCGTAGAAGTCGTCATAGCTCATTGCGTAGGTCGCGACGTCGCGGAATGTCGAGGTGATGTTGCCGAAGAAGACCTGGCCATTCAGTCAGACTTCTCTCCTCGTTTATACTATACCGTCTATGTAAATGAAAGAATCCAAGCAATCTCACCGTAAACAAAGGCAACGCCGCCCCTCCCCCAATCGCACACAGCGTGCCGACGACCAGAAAAGCCCAATCCCACCCCTCCGCATAGCGATAGATCTGGAAATATCCCACCTTGGGCGTCGGCATCTGGATCTGCTGCTCGAGAATGTCCTTCTGCATGTCTGACAGGAACAGCAGCGAGCGGCGCGTCATCCGTATCGACTCCATGGGCACCTCGTCCCTGTCCTCTGTCCCGAAGGCCATGCTGCTGTGCTTGCGTGCGCGACGCATCGTGGCTGCATCGGCGGGCGATCAGCGATGGATGGAGGGGATGACAAATTGACTAAGCGGTGATAGCTAGGACGGACTAACTCCGTGAAATGGAATGGTGTGGTATCGCGAGGTGGTGGTTAATGTGAATGTGAATGTGATCAGCCATCCATAGCTCTAATGGGTGACTCGGCGTGGAGTTGGTGAGCGAGCGATGGATGGATAGACGCCCGTGGATGCAAGTAAGCTGGACGGTGGATGTCACTGGCCTCGTGGTGGATGTACTATTGGCGATTAGCTCGAGTCGTGGGGAAGGCACAGGCACCAAGTCCAGAGGGGCAAGAGGTCGAGGAAGTCAAGAGGAAGAGTCAACTACAGTAGTCACTCAGGGAAACACAAATCCTGCAAAGCCACGGAGGGAGCATGCAGAATCCCCTTCCTGGACAACCGCTGATGCGAGCGATACGCAGGACTGCCGAAACTGGTCCGTGAAGGCGCTGCAAAGGATGAAACGGCGACGCTACGTCCAAAGTTGGATCACATCCCTGCGCTTCACGGATCCTGATTCCTGCGTGATTGGGATGCTCGGCTTAGCAGGAGCTAATTATTTGGCACCCTGGCCGTTTGAATCCGGGGCCGAATTGTGGATCTGCATGGTGGAAATTCGAATTCGGCCGTTTCGTCATGGTCTTGCTTGACAAGATTAAGGAGACTGAGAGACAGAGACTCTGCGGGCTCGTAAGGCTGGAGGTGAAACGCGAAACCCTCCAGACCCTGAAGCAACCGCCTCGCCTCGGCACTTGCTCGGCCTCGGTTTGCGCTGCACCAGGTAGTGTTTCAGTCTGTTTCCGAGCCCTGGAGAGAGCGTCTGGTTCGTCCATAAGAGATCGACATCTCCGCCATATTGGTTCCAATATCCCCTGGGCCTGTTCCACGGCCGGTTCTGATGCATCTGTCAGACTTCCTTGGCCAACGCTTCGGGAAATGCCCCGGAGTCAGATCTGATACACGGCCTGGAATTAATAGATGGAATTCCACGGAACAAGTAACCTGTGCGAGTCCGAGATCTCCTGAATAATAACCTGATCCTCTCTGGGACCTTCCGTGACTCGGGAGATGGTCGGCCTCGCCCTCCACAGTGATCGACATTAAGCTATGATTCAGGAGAATCCCCGTGGATCGGTTTGATAACCCAAATTAGACGGAGCCATTAGCCTGTGGGGGGTTTACCCTAGACTCCTCGAGGCTTAACCTTGACCATGTGAGATTCCATGACTTGAATGTTGACAAGTTGAAGCGTTAAGGCTTGGAGCTTGCATGCTTGTCTCAGGCCGTTTCACGCGCTGGCCCTGGTCTGCTCCCTGCGCCCCAGGGCTCGCCCCTCCGTAAATCAAAACCTCTATTTGCCCAATTTTTAATCTGTCCGTTTCATACAGTGTATTCGATTGTGCGATCAATGCTGCCTCAGCCTCTCCTCGCAGGGCGTCGTATAGACTGAATTTTAATTGGCCAATTCCTCTACCACGAAAGATGCGAGCCGTGGAAGGCCACTGGCGACTGTGAGCGTCAACCATCTGGACGCATCGACAACTCCCCACGTGGATGGCCAACTGGGCTGAGGATCATGGATGCTGGGTGCTGGATGGATTTGCCCTGTGCAGCCCCAATCCGGGTGGCCCCGCCGGAGGTCCTACCGTTAAGGTCCACGTAGTGCATGAGCTTAGCTCTGTTAATTTACCCTCGTTGCTCCTCTCACCACTACAACGTAAGTATGGGACAGCTTCAATTCGCGCAGCCGAGATTCAATTGATGGCAGACCAAGAATTGGTCCTTCGGCGCCGGTTTCGGAAATGCGCCCGAACAGCCCTGAGCCCTCAACCCCCTGCAATCATGGAGAATGCAGGCTGCAGGCTGCAGGTGAAGGAAAACATCCAGGAAACCGCAATCCCACGGAAACTAAACCGTAATACCGAATACAGAATACAGACTGCAAAATACAGCGATACCCCATCCTGTCACAGACAGGCTCACAGACTCACGCAATCTGCGCAGTGGATCCGCGCCGATCGCTGTTCCTATTTAACTTGTCGGGGAATAGAGATCATCTCCTTTTGATAAGATCAGCGCTACAGCTGCCTCGGATCTCGCACGAGGCTTTGGGGATGCTCGATGCCAAGCAGCGAAGGAATTTTCCCAGTGCCGCTAGCACCGAGGCGGAGAATGCGCGACGCTGCCATGTTGTCGACAGTCGGAGAGTTGGGGACGGGCGATGAGTGCCGGTCGATTATGGGGGTGGAATTGATAAGGTCTTGACATCATTAACGTTGTTATTGTGGGATTTGTGGAGGAGTTGGCTGTTACGAGTAATGCGGGTGGATTCGATGCCCCCGTGAAGATGGAGACGATGGAGATGGAGATGAGCAAATGAATCAAGACAAGCTCAACAACGTTGATTGAAAACAACTGCGCCAAGTAGACGCCATGAAACTACAAGCCAAGCCAAAACAAGACCTCGTCACACAGATAGCCTGCATATCACATCGCTGGGCGTCTTTCCTCCAAGCCCACCGCATCCCGTCGTAAATCTAGACTCGCCACTGTCGCAGACAGCCAGGATTTGGTTTGGTCAACCGTCACTGGTGCATCCTTCGAGGTTCAAACTGGGACAGAAACCGCCCCATTGATGCTCCATCTTATCAATGTCTCACTCAGATTCCGATTCGGATTTAGACTCGCACGGAAACTCCCCCCGAGCACCGATCCAGTCTACTATCTCTCACAGCGCAAATCACAGACCCTTCTTCTGCTGCGTGGCCGCCGACGCCGCCGCAGACCCCGACAGCGCCCGCGACGCCCGCGACGCCTGGTTAAACAGCTTAGGCGCCTTGGCGTTGTACGTCGTCAGGTAGAACGAGATGAAGAGCAGCAGGTACGAGCTGATGATGAACACCCCGAAGCCAGCCGCGTACTCCTCGCCCATGCAGTTGCCTGCATTCGGCGCCCAGGGGAAGTACGTCGATGCGAAGTACGTGTACGAGGCGAAGTAGATGAATCCTGTGAACGTAGTTCCCCGCGTTAGCATGGACAAGGATTGAACTTTCAAGGATGGATTGTCGATTGGGGATTTTAATTGCGATGGGATGTGATCTGGCGCAGATCAACTCCGGGGGATATGGGGATGTGCATGGAATTACGGAGTAGAGACAGACGTACCGATGTCGATCACGAACTGCAAAATCTGCAGGATGGTAATGTACCGCTTCCACCAGATGCGGATCCCGCGCGCGCTCTGGAAGTAGTACCAGTACATGACGACGTGGACCGTCAGGTTGAGCGTGATGGGCACCCACGACACCGAGGTGCGCCCGACCAGCTCGACGTAGCAGAGGAGGGCCGTTGCGCCGTGGTGGTACGTGTGCAGGAAGGTGAGTGGTTTCTTCTTTAGGACTAGGAAGACTGTGTCGGCGAGTTCGAGGTATTTTGTTAGGTAGTTGAGCTGGATGGGGGTGTTAGTTGGGGTTTTCTTTTGCTTTGGATGGGATGTTTGGGGCGTACGTAGTAGAGAACAACGAGCTCGTCGGTCCAGCCTCCGCGAGCATCACAGATTGCATGCAGAACGCCATTGTTGAAGAGCGTAGGCAGCATCTGTTCGAGGAACAGAGCCAGCAAGCCGCCGCTAATCACGGTGAGGATGAAGTTGTGGATGATAAACGGCGTCTGCAGTTTGAACGCAGGCACGTTCTTCATCAGCTGGCGGCCGCCCAGGATCACCACGTAGTAAGTGCATAGCGAGACGACCGTGCCTTGAAGCGTGGTCATGGGCGTAACGCCTGGCACAAGGTGGAAGTCTGCTGGAGACTTTCCTGTGACGGCTGTGAAGCCCTTGCTGAAGTATGGCCAGAGATGCACCCCGAATGGGCGCTCGAGCGATGGCATAGGCATGTTGATTGATGAGATAGAACGAGAGTGGTAGAGATGGAGACTCAACTAGAGTATGCCCTGGGCTGGTCTATATAGAACAAACAAGGCGGTCCTCGACAAATTGTCCGTTCCACTACCGAACAAGAGGGCTCTTATCTATCTATCTATCCATCGAAAGACCCTCTCTACACGAGACGCCCCTTGAAACCTGGGTAATTCACAAACTGCCGGACGAGCTAAGGACAGGGTCTGTGATACGACTATCACCGGGAACGCTCCCTTCCAAGCAATGGCCATGTGCTGCCGTGCTGCCGTGCAGAGATGCAGCGTGCCCTGGCGATTGGCAAGTCAAGGCTCAATCCTCAAGTCTCAAGTCCCAGGGAGCCAGGACTCAGGAGGCCATGTGTCGGCCAAAAATTGAGTTTCAAGGGGACAGCCTGAGTACCGAGTGGGGAAGGGATAGCTAGTAGCTTCGATTGAGATTCTCTGTGGAGTCTTGAGTCATGACCATTGACCAGGGCCAAATTTCAAGCCGAGGGCCAGCCCTAGCAGGGAGGGGCAGTGGGTATCCATGGCTCGGTGCATTTGCCCTTCTTTTCCAGAAGGGAGGGGCTCTGTCGTGCTCTGTTTGGATCAGACTATCCCAGGAGTAGCATTCTATCCGACGTGATGTGGACTATTGACGAGATGGAGATACGAGACTATGAGTCCAAGGACCTTGCGAATTTGGGGGAGATTTCTGCAAAACAGCATGACTAGGGCCTGCCTAAGCCGACGCAGATCTTCATTGAAAACTAGAGGGATATACGACTCGAGACACTTAACACATAAACTATCTACATGAAGTCATTGGAGCCAGGGATACGAATCCCGCTCACGCTGAGGTTGCATCGCGGAGAACGACCTTGAGGTCAGGAAGCTCCCAGAAGGCATAGCAGCGGCTCTCGCGCGTCCAGTCCTTAACCCGTCCAACATACTGTCCGTCGAATTCGACGAAAAACGACGCCAACGAGAGGAGGAGCATTTGCTGTGCGAAACTGGGTTGCTGTTAGTAGATGCAACCCCAAGGGAAACTAAGCTCGGCAGTGGTGCGGGTCTTACTATTTGGCAATGCACGACCGGCTGCCTATCAGGAAGGGCTGCACGGCTTCCTTCTTGTCCGTGGACTCCGGGTTGATCCAGCGTCCGGGGTTGAACCGCGAGGGGTCGTTGAAGTATTCCGGGTTGTGATGCAGGGCATAGAGCGACGTGCAAATTTCCACCTAGCAGGGACAGGGATTAGACGGGACGAGTCCGGGGAACAATAATCAGATCGGCAAATTATGAAATGCACTTACACCAGCGGGAACGTAGACACCGTCAACGTACGCTCCGGGGGACACCCGGGGTCCTCCGAGCGGCACAGGGGGGTAGATCCTGAGGGCCTCCGTAATGACCGCGTTGAGCCAGGGGAGTTTCTGCAAGACGTCCAGCGAGACATCGTCCGCGGATTGGAATGCAGTGCGGAGCTCGGCGTTTAGACTCTGGTGCACGTCCGGGTGCGAAAGGACGAGCCAGATGGCGGCGCAGATGGCGTGCGAGGTGGTGTGGAACCCTGCGAGCATGATTGCGGAGAAGTTTTCTGCAATCTCGGCTTCCGGGAGTTGGCTGGATTCTGCGCGTTCCATGACTTCGACCATGATGTCGCGTCGGGTGTGGGTTGCCTTGAGTTGTCTGCAGGAGTTAGTACCCTGCAGCTGTGCATTTGGCAGCAGGCTTACTCGTGGATCAAGCGCATCCTGGCTTCTTCACTCCGCTGACGAATGCCCTTGCGCAGGATCTGACGAAGCATCCACTTGATAAGAGTTGGCACACCGGATCCTTGGAATTGGTCACGGATTGTAGCCCAGTAGAAGATGCGCGGCAGTTGCTCGGTCCAGAAAAAGGGTCGGCCTGGAAAAGTCAGTGCTGCGATATTGAATTAAATCATAAGAAAATTACCTCGTTCAATGCATCCCAGAGACTTTCCAAGAAGAACCTCAGAGACCATATCCACCGCGAGAGAGTAGTAAAGATCGTTCAAAGAAACCGCCTTGCTGCGGGCCATGCGCTGCTTGACAAGTGCGTGGAAACGAGAGATGCAGCCCTTGATCACCGGCTCATGCGCCGCCATGCATCCCGGGCTCAGCGAGGGGCTGAACAGCTTGCGGACAGTCGCATGGTAGTAGGGATCGGTGGCAGTGAAGATGTTGCGCTTGGAGATGGCGCGGTAGAAGCCGGTCTTGAGGAACGTGTTGCTCTTTCCGAGACCAGCGCCGTAGATGTTGCGGAGGGATTTGATTGTGTTTGTTGAGAGCTGGCCGGGTGCGAAGCGAACGACTTTGCCTTCTCGTTGTTAGATTCTGTTTGAGTGTTGATGGGAGGTGAGATTCGTACCGTAGTTTCGGTGGAGGGCCTTGAATTTGTAGGCACTGCTGCCGGAGAGGAAGCCGAGTTTGGTGTCAATCTAGAAGACCGTCCTATTAGAGACTGAATTGCAATCTAGATTGGATGTTATGAGCACTTACTCCGAACAGATAACGCCCAATGAGTGGCCCACGAGCGCCCTTGATGGGAGGCCCGTTGGGAATCAATTGCAGGCAGAAAATCAACAACGCGGGAATCTGTAGACTTAGCACCGAGCCATTTAGTATCACAGACAGCACATACAAGCACAAAGCTCAGGGCCGAAACCCAAAAAGCAGGGGCGTCGTTGAAGTTGGTAAGAGAGAGGGCGTGCGGCACAGCCATGGAGAGCGACATTGTGTCCAACGAGTGTATGATCTGACTCAAAGCTTGGAGTGTCTCGCAATGCGAAAGAAAGTCAACAAAGGATTATATACTGGATCTATCTAGTCTCGTACGAGGAGCCCGTGTGCGCTGTAACTGGAGCAGGAGCAACAGCCCACTGCTAGGGCCAGGTGCGGATCATCACCTGTGACGAGGAGTCGAGTGCCGAAACTGGAGACGGGCAGGAGGTGAATTTCTCATCGATTACAGGTCGAATACTCGAAGTAGGAGGTGTAGGAGTATCGCAATTTGCAAAAGCGATCCGTGGAGCGCCACCAAAAAATTGGGCAACTGGTGAATTGAGAATTTCAGGTGCGCAGCCGAGGACCTGCGCTGCTGAAACGCCCACCGTTCTGCCCTCGTATGAACCCGGTGGGGCGAACCTTATTTGCCCTGTTAATTTGTTTTTCTGTCTTTGAGTTTGGGCTTCTTTCCCCGGCGGACATGGTCTCGAAAGGAGATCTGATCAGCACGGTGAAGGAGTCGTGGATGGCGACTTGACACCACAAGGCAAATCCCTCTCCGACCACAATCCGGCACTCGATCCTGAATTCGAGACAGAGGCCGCCTCGGCATTCCCCTGAAACGGCGCATCGTAAGATATATCTCATCGCCCCCTCCCTGCTTCTCCTGGGGCGTAGGTATACACCATCCACCACGAGCATGGCCACCCGCGTGCTCTTCCTCGCCAACAGCGAGCATGGACAGACCAACATTGTGCTCGCCATCATCCACGAGCTCCTCGTGCGCGGGGACATAGACGTGCATCTGGCCTCGTTCCCCGTCCTCGAGAAGCGCCTGGAGAAGCTCCTCCGAGACAACGAGGCCAGCTACGACAGCACGTACAGGTCGCGCGTGCACTTCCATCCCGTGCGCGGGCCCTCGAATACAGAGATCTTCATCCGGACGGGCAAGCGTGGTGCGTTTCATCCGCCTGGCTACTCAGGCTCCGTCCTTGGATTCAAGTCGCTGTGCGAGGATATCTGGGGATGGACTGAGTCTGAGTATGTGGATATCTACGAGAGCTGTGTGGAGATCATTAGGGAGGTCAATCCTGATGTCACAGCCATCGATTTTTTCTTCCTGCAGGGCCGTGATGCTGCGTATAACACGGGGCATACCTGCGTTCTTTTGAACACTACCTCTCTGTCGCATATCGTCCTTGGACTGCAGAAGAATGCCGCGTGGGCCTGGAAGTACCCAATGTAAGCTCCCTCCAAATATCGATACTCGTATGACTTGTCTGACACGCACAGGCCCGGAACTGGCTTCCCATACCCCCTCCCACCACACATTATCCCCCTCAACACCATGGCCGTCATGAAGACCGCGAAGATGTACCACGGCAGCGGCCGCCGCCGCGAAATCCGCGACTGGCGCATCAAGCACAAGATCCACGGGCGCTTCCCCTTCGCCGACGCTTGGATGCCCAACCGGCTTCATCTCTCGCCAGCCCTGAAGGAGCTGGACTGGCCGTTCCAGGTCCCCGACAATGTCGTCGCCTGTGGACCGATTCTTCTGCCGGTCGCGCCCGTCAAGACGCAGGACGCGGAGATGTTCACGTGGCTGCATCAGGCGCCGACTGTCCTCATCAACCTGGGGACCCTGTATGCGCCGAATCCCAGCGTCGTCAAGGAGATGGCGCTCGGCGTGCAGTCGTTCCTCAAGGCGACGTCCGACCGCAAGATCCAGGTTCTCTGGAAATTGCCGAAGCATCCCCATGACGAGGACGAGATCTATAGCCAGTCTATCACGCCGCTTCAAAAGGAGATGGATAGCGACCAGGTGCGCATCCGGTCGTGGTTCGAGGTCGAGCCGCTGGCCATGCTCGAGACTGGGCAGGTTGTTTGCTCCGTTCATCATGGAGGAGCAAACTCGTGGTATGAAGCGATTCAGTGAGTTCACTCCACCCAGGCATGTCCGTGGGTGTTGCTAACAACAGCAGAAACGGCGTCCCCCACGTCATCCTCCCAGCCTGGCAGGACTGCTATGAAAACGCAGCTCGGGCCGAATGGTTGGGAATCGGCGTCTATGGCAACAAGACGAGAGCTCCGGACATCAGTGGCAAGGAGCTGAGCAAGGCGCTCATCAAGGTCCTTGGGAACAAGTCGTACCTCGAGAAGGCGGCCAAGCTGCAGAAGCTGTGCCACAAGAAAGAAGGCCGTGTCGCCGCTGCGGAGCGGATCGCTGATCTGGCGACCCGCAAAGACAAGAGCATGATCACTGTCCCCGAGCCCAAGGCTGATGATCCGAGTCTCCTCAAGGTGAAGAACAAGGCTGGGGTTGTGTTGGAGACGACCAAGTCCCCGAAAGCGTTTGCCTCCAAGTATGTCGTACCAAACCCTCATCATCAAGAACATCGCTAACCCGCCATCCAGATCCATCTTCCGAAGACTGGCCGAGATCCTGGCCGTGACGTTCATCTCCAACACCTGGTTCCTGCTCCCCATCGCGGGCTACGCGCTGCTGCTGGTCCCGCACGTCCGGTTCCTGGCGCTGCTCTACATCCTCCACATCAAGTTCTTCTCCAACGCCCACAAAACCACCAACCGTTCGCGCAGCGCCTGGTTCCGCTCGTCCTGGCTCTGGCAGCTGCACGCCTCGTACTTTCCCATCAAAATCTACCGGTCGGCGCCGCTCTCGCCGCGCAAGAAGTACATCTTCGGCGGACACCCGCACGGGATCGCGTGCCATGGGCTCGTCGGCGCGTTCTCTGCTGATGCCACAGGCTTCAATAAGCTATTTCCGGGGATCAAGAATACGATGCTCGTCAAGGATCAGATGTTCACGACCCCGCTGCTCCGCGAGTATCTCTTCTACCGTGGACAGAGCGGCGTCTCGCGGGACTCGTGCATCCAGCACCTGACCCGCGGCGGCTACGACCTCCGCGGAATGGGCAAAGCCATCACCATCAGTGTCGGCGGGAGCAGAGAGTACCGCATCGCGCGCCCGGGCACAATGGGCATCGTGATCAAGATCCGCAAGGGGTTTATCCGGCTCGCTGTTGAGACGGGGGCAGAGCTCGTTCCTGTCCTTGTCTTTGGGGAGAATGATCTCTTCGCGCCGATTGATATCACTTCTTTTTCGATCAAGGGGCTCATTGCCTGGGCGTGGGAGAAGGCTGTTGGGCACAAGGTTGCGTTTTCGCTGGGGCGGTTCAATATCTTCTGTCCGTACCGCAGGCCGCTGCATGTTGTTGTCGGTCGCCCGATCGAGGTTAAGCAGCAGCGGTTTGATATCGACGAGGCGTACCTGGATGAGCTGCAGGGCAAGTATGTCGACGAGCTCAAGGCGATCTGGGCGAACTGGAGGGATACCTTTGAGCACGATGCGTCGGTCAAGTTTGAGATTGTCGAGTAGTCGGTCTACTCTGTCTGGTACAGATGCGACTGAGAAATGAGAAACGGAGGAGAGAGTAAATTGCATGTTATGTACAGTTGAATGCTATTATGTGATCAGTGACACGCCTTTCCGTACTTCTTCAGTCGCAGGTAGTTGTATGGCAACGGGGTCAAGAACCCTGCTGCAATGGAGACGGTAGCAGCGAGCCAGAACTTTGGATCATCGAGGACCACCACACCCCCGGTGAGATGGTAGTCGACGAGATTCTCGGCGGCCTCCATGGCGAGCATCGAGACGAGGCTCATCCCCATTGCGGTGCGAGCGGCCATGGGCCAGGACAGCTTGTCGGCCCCGCGTCGGAGGAGGACCGTCTCTAGGATGATCGAGGTTGTAGTTCCCGATGCCACTGTCCTTGTTAGTTGGGTTTTCAGATGTAGATAGAAGACATACTCGACGCAGCCATGATGGTGCCCATCCCCAGATCCGGAGCGTACGTCTGCAGCATCCACAGGGCAGAAAAGTCGCCGACCGTGCAGCCCACCAGGCATCGCAGCGTATTGATTCCAGCCCGTCGCCAGGTGTGCCGGCAGGACCAGAACGGCCGATTCCAGGGCGAATCGTTCCTTCCTTGCGGTGCTTGATTGGTTCGCCCAGTTTGGAAGGCGCGACTCGAGGAGGTGATCAACACGCGTCGTTGCTGTCGAAACACGCCCGGAACGGATGAACAGCGCAGCATGTTCATTCTGGATGGCTATAAGAAGAATGAGGAAGTTTTGAGCATTTTCTGCGATGGTATTTTGCTCCTCGCTCTTTTATCTCCAGCGACAAAATTCATCGCGCGAAAATGGCGCAGTCCAGGCCACGTGACTTGACGATGACTCGCCTCCTCCCACCAGCGGCACCCACGGGACAATCTGGTGCTCTCCGACCTTTTGAACTCTGGGCTACCGTTAATTAAATGGCAGCTGGGTCTCGGTTATTGCGGCTGCGGTTAGAAAGCTTTCTCACACCGGAAACAAGAATGTTGTAGTCTCCAGGTCAGGAACGACGATGGATATATATCACGGGAGGAAGACGGCATCATTTGGGTGCAAACCCACCTTGCTAGCCGCCCACTTCAGCTTTATAGTAGACATTGAGCATTAGACCTGGTGATATTGTTGAAGACCTCGCCAGGATTAAAGACGAATGTCAAGAAGAAAGCACACACGCCTGTTCGAGCCGGGCTTCCTGGCATGTGGCATCCAAGTGCATATGGTTACAACGCATCACCAGAGACTGTCCCATACAATTATTTCAGGTTGAACTCATCCCAGGCTAACCAGGCAGCGACGCAAACTGTACCTGCGTTGGAAGCCACAATCCATTCAACTAAAGCTTTCCACACATCGGAGTAATACGACCTAGAAGGGCTGAAGCGGGATCCAGCTGCAATGGAGCCGGAAGTAAGAGGAAGCTTCAGATTATAAGTTATACAATACGAGCTTTAGAATTGATACAACAAGTATTACGCCTGCCATAGCCATGAGACCGTAACTGCCAGTTCCTGCGGTTTCCAAGGTCCTCACGACTGTGGCTCCCTATGTCAAGAGCGATAAATCCACGGTAGAGAACCCGACCTCACATAAGGCCAACAAGCCATCTTAATCCATCCCCGTCTATACTCTTTGGATTCCGCCTACATTGAAACAATCCATCCTCTCCATCCCCCAGCAGTCCCAGGCTTTGCTCAACCGTCTCGACTAATTCAAGCTCCTGGACTGGACCATGCCTACATCTCGTCCATCGTTGCTAGAACACTTTGACTCCATACTACATGCGTGTCGATCTGCTCATTTTCGGTTGTGGCTGGAAGTTGTTGACCAAGTTGACGGACCGACGGTTATGGCCTGTTAGATTCGAGCATGCAAGATTTGGCGCTCGAGGTGGGTCGGGCAAGAGGCTCGCAGCCCCCATGAAACAAAGAGAATCGAGGATTCCAGGCAGCACTGCCTCCCGGTTCAAGCGGCATGCATCGGGCGCTCAAGTTCCCCTCATACGAGAGGCACCCAGAGAACCAATGGGTTTGGCGTAGACACGCGTACCTTGGGAGCCAACTGGACTACTAGGTATTTATACCTGGAATTTTACCACTCTCATTATCTCACTCCTAGTTCTATACACATCTCTGCTTCTACAACAATGGCATCTCCAACCACCTCCCCCACTCCGGCCCCAGGCACCGCGGCCGCAGCCTTCGACAAAGCAAGCGCGGTCTACGAGCGCATGACCGGTGGCTGCACGCGCGAAGCCGCCAAGTTCCTCCTCACCCTCGGTCCGAAGGTTGACTCTTCCTCGGTCATACTTGACAATGCCTGCGGAACCGGGATCGTCACCGAGGAAATCCTCGAGCAGTTTTCTAATGGCGCGAAGCTGAAGATCTTCGCGGCGGATTTCGCACCGTCAATGGTCGCGAATTTCGAGGCAAAGGCGAAGAGTCAAGGATGGATTGTTGATGGCGACGGCGATAATGCATTGACCGTGTCGGTTATGGACGCCGAGAACCTGACGTACCCCGATGGTACATTTACGCACTCGTACACGAACCTGGGATTTCCGTTCTTCCCCGATGGCGAGAAAGCCGCAGGCCATGTGTATCGGACGCTGCGCCCGGGTGGAACGGCGTTTATCTCCACTTGGAAAATGCTGGGCTACCGGCGAGTTCTGCACGCAGCTCAGCGGGCTGTTCGCCCGGCGAGTACCCTGTGGGAGCCGCCGATGCCTAAAGACTGGTATACGCAGGAGAAGCTGGTTCGTGTGCTTGAGTCTGCAGGGTTTGAGGCGGAGAAAATACGGATCATCACGAAGCCGGTGGGATACCGGGGTAAGGATTTGGAGGATTTGCTAGATATACTAAAGACCAGCTTTCTGGGAATGGTGACAAGTGGCTGGAGTGAGGAAGAGAAGGATCAGTGGATTAAGGAGCTGTCTAACGCCCTGACTGAACAGGAGCAGGAGAGCGCTAGCCTTGAGATGATTGCGTGGATTGCAGTTGCACAGAAGTAAGCAGGACTAGTACTAGGCACAGGATTACCGAGTAACCATGATCTCCTCATTGATGCCCTTCCGGTGATAATAGGCCACTACCCAGCGTGGCGTCAGGCGTAGGAGCATGTTTCGCGTGTGGAAAGCAACGGTCCCCTTGGGGAGGTACGCGGCGGCCAGAGATCGCACTCGCGTTTGTAGCCGCGTGATGGCAGGTCGCATCTGCTTCTCGTAGTCGGCCAATGCGGTAGACAGATCGGGTGCTGCTTTGATGGCCTTGCCGAGTACCTCTGAGGCCACGAGGGTCATACCTGCTCCTTGACCGGAAAAGAAAGTGAGGCAGAAGGCCGAGTCTCCAACGAGTACGATGCGTCCTTTGGACCAGCGCGGTGGGTTGACCATGGTTAGACTATCGGTCACCAGCGACGTTCCTTCCTCCTCGGCGCGCTTGACCACGTCTTGCACGAGGGAGTGGCTTCCCTTGCAGACCTCTTTGAGCAGGCTAAACCGATCTTTCCGCGTCTCCGGCTCGGGATTGTCGTCGCGCCAGATGTTCAACGCCACCAGCCGCTGGCCGGGAAGACAGTAGAAGATGTCCAGATGGCCGGGTGTGGTGTACGAGACGCAGTCGGGCTCGAGCTTGATATGCGATTCGATGTCGTACACAGCCATCCGGTAACCCAAGGGCTCGAGCGATTCCTCCGGGTTCGCGATATATTGTCTGACCTGGGAGCGAAACCCATCCGCACCGACGAGAAGATCTGCGGTTATTGTGTCTCCGCTGGATAATTTGACCTCGACCATCTCCCCATGATCGGTAATCTCATCCACCGTCTGCCCGAACAAAATCGACGTAGAGTCCGGAAGAGCATCAGCTAGAACGCGAACTAGCTCAGAGCGCCGCAGATTGAGAAACGGAATGTCGCGCATGATCTCACTGTACGATACGCGTAGAAGCTCGCGGCCTTTGTTGTCTCGGAATGCATTCTGGTTGAAGGCATAGGCGGCGCTGTTGAGTTTCTCTCGTAGGCCCATCCTCTCCAGCGTTGCTAGGCAGGCTCCTGAGAGGGTGATGATGTATCCATTCTCGCGGAGGGAAGTTGCTCGCTCCACGATTATCGAGTCCCAGCCCGCTTGGTCGAGCCACCAGGCTGCTGAGAGGCCTGCGATGCCGGCGCCAACGATCACGGCTCTGGGTCGGGTCATTGTATACTGTGCGTGTATTACAACCAGAGCAGAGTGAAGGGAAATCCAGACTCGTAGATTATATCTTCAACTCGAAGCTCCTTCGTGGAGGCCCTTGGCATCTCGTATCGCTCCTGAGGTCCTCACAACAGCGCAACATCTCAGCCACCACAGGCAAACAACAAGCCCACTGTCTCGTGTCAGTGGATCCTCGACGGAGTGACCGACGAATACGATGCACACAGGAGATCAGATAACATAAAATGTCTCAGACAGCCTCCTCACGGTGCCCGGCATCTTGCTTTGTTCCGAGTGGGCGAATCGAGTTGGCTCATCTTGTCTGCCTTGGCTGGCGAGACACGCTCTGTCACACACACACTGAGTCATATTGGTCTCTTGTCTCGGGCTCCGTGCTCGTCGTGCCTGATGTTCAATAGTATTCAGCGCTACCAGCTTCTGACTAGGAAGACAGTGGTAGATTCAGACAGCAAAGCGGATAGTGTCGTCCGAGATACAATACTTGCTGGAGTATTATTCGCTGGTTGGCTGTCATCAAAAGTTGTTTGTTCGCAGTCCGAGCATCTGGAGCGTAAATAAAAGTAGAATCTGGGTGTAATTCCCACTTCATTTGTACGAGATATACAGAAACCTATGGTGGGCTATATACTATGTCTCCTTCCCAGAGACATCATCTGAAGGATTGTAACCAGTCCATGCACTGGATAAAATGTCCCGACGCACAAGAATCCGTGGCTTGTCTCGGTGGGAAGCTGCATCTGTGGTTATGGAGATGAACCGGTCAGCTCAATAACGGATACCAGACATCCAACCGGTCTGATAACTTAAAATATCTAGACAGCCTGCTCGCGGTGCTCAGCAGCGTCTTGCTTCGCTCCAAGCGGGCCGAGCTTGTCTACCTCGCCGTGCGAGACACGCCCGGTCACATATCCACTGAGTCATATTAGTCAGTTTCGTCCTTTCAGAAAGCGAAGCCAGCTTACAAGATCTGATCCATCTCATCCAGAGTCTTCCCCTTGGTCTCCGGGAGGAAGAAGAACGACCAGATGGTGGCGAGCATCATCCACGAGGCGAAGAAGAACCAGGTCCCGTACCCGAAGGACTTGAAGATGTATGGAAGGGCTTTGGTAATGACGAACTGGATCAACCTGGAATAATATTTGTTAGTGCGTGCGATGCCTGCTTTGGACCGGAGGAGTGAAGTATACCATTGTACGAGAGCCGCCCATGTCCCGGTCAAATTCCGTAACGCTCCTGGGAAGATCTCGGCAGATACAATCCATGGGATACCGTTTAGACCGAATGACCAGCTGAAGACGACCTGTTAGCCTGCATAGGCGAGAATATTCAGAGCGTGGTCGCGTACAAAACAGAATAGATCATGATCATCGCCGTTGCCGCTTTCCCGCCAGCCTCCGTCGACGGCGAGAGTTCGTCTCCAGCCTCGATGATGTCGGCCGGATGGCCCACCTTGACGTATGCGCCGACAAACCAGAGACACAACGAGCATGCGAGGGAAGAGATGATGGTCGGCCGACGACGACCCCACATGTCGATGAGGACGCCGTAGAAGATGATCGATGCAACGGCTGCAGTATGTTAGTTTATCACACGTCCGGTATATGGGAACTCACCCTTGACCAAGCCATAGACGCCTGTGTACAAAGCGACGTCGGTGATACCGAGCGACTTGAAGAGTGTAGGTGAATAGTAGTTGATGGCGGCCGCTCCGGACATGTTCTGTAGGGAGAACGAGCAAAAGACGAGGAGGACGCGATTCCACATTCCACGGCGAGAGAGCTCGAAGAGGGCGCCGCGGAAATAGGCCCATGGCCCCTGGCCGTATCGCTCTGCAATGCGCGCTTCGTCGTCGAGTCTAGTGCGCATCATGTCCATGTCCTCTTGCACATCTGCTAGCTGTCAGCTGAAATTCACCAACTGAGAAGAGGGCATACACTGATGCGACCGGGGCAATTTCCTCAAAGCCTCCAGGGCCGCAGCTGCATCGTCCTCCTTGTTCTTCCGCATCAGCCACAGCGGGCTCTCGTGCAGGAAGAAGCCCCCGATGAAGAGCAGCCCAGCCGGAATGATCTGGACGGCCATCGGCACCCTCCAGCTCGCTGTCGAGTTGATGTCCATGTTCTGATTGATCCCGTAGTTGATCCAGAACCCGACGAGGCTTCCGACCTGGTATGCGACTTCGAAGAAGCCGGTGAGGATTCCGCGGATCGAGACGATGGACAATTCCGCGATGTAGCTTGGGACAGTCGCAGTGATGGCTCCGCAGGCGATGCCGGTGAGGGCTCGGCCGGCGTCTGTAAATGCAGTCTTAGTAGTGCGCGACCACCAGGATGTGGTGGCCTACAGATGTACGACAGCTGATGTGTCGCGGCCGTCATGATGATCGCTCCGATGAGGAAGACAACCGTGTTTGCCTGCAGAGCCCATTTCCGCCCGATCCTCTCGGTCACTGACGACTGTCAGCGAACTGAACCGGTTTCAGCAGAAGATACCCACGGAGAAAGCAGAAGATCGCTCCGAAAAAGGCACCCGCCTGGAAAGCAGACGTGATGTTGCTGGATGTATCGGCCGCCTCGGACTCGACGATATTGAATGCATCGACGAAGCTCTGGCGTGCGATCGTTGTCCCGACAAAGGCCGAGTCATAGCCGAATCTGCTCTGTTAATCTAGGGTCTATTGGTTCAAAACTCGCAGTAGGACGTACAGCAGTGAACCTGTGGCGATGATGCTCGCCTCAGTGTACAGTCGCCAGTTATACACCTCCTTCGGCGTGGGTCTGTCTTCAACGGTGCGGAACATGGTTACTTCTGCGGATCACATTGTATCGAGACAGGGATCCAGGGTGGCATCAGTTTTATGGGGTAGCAAGTGCGGGGTGCAGCAGGACGAAGGCATTTATTGATGGAAGATTTATCGCTGATCACCAACGCAATGGAGATTGATTGGTTAAGAATGAGGTCTACACGAGAACGAGCATTCCTTCTCCAACGGAGGACCTCCGATGCCTGTTACACCTTCGGACACGGCATCCCCATGTTGAAGTAGACGGCCTTGGTATGGGTGTAGTTCTCCAAGACGGCCTCGCCACATTCCCGCCCGATCCCGCTCTCCTTGTATCCTCCAAAGGGCACGCTCCAGTGCACGAAGTTGTACATGTTGACCCAGGTCGTCCCGGCGCGAAGTGCATTCGTTACTCGGATGGCGCGCTCGTAGTCCTTGGTGTGGCAGGCTGCGGCCAGGCCGTACGTGGTGTTGTTGGCCTGCTGGATGACTTCGGCCTCGGACGAGAACTTGGCGATGGCGACGACCGGGCCGAAGATCTCTTCGCGCATGATCTGGATCAGAATCTGGTGAGATGGGGCAACTCACAAAGGCGCAAAGATAGACATACCTTCATTTCCGGGCGCACATTAGTGAAGATGGTTGGCTGGATGTAGTACCCCCCGGTCCCTTTATCAATCGGCTTGCCGCCCAGATGGAGGGTGGCGCCTTCTTGGACCCCGGAGTCAATGTATCCGAGGATCTTGTCGTACTGCATCTGGCTGTTTTGCGGGCCTTGGGTCGTCGATGCGTCAAAGGGGTGGCCGACGGCGACTTGGCTCAAGCGATCGGTGAATTTGGCCAGGAATTCGTCGTAGACGTCCTCGTGGACGTAGATTCGCGTGCCTGCGTGGCAGGTCTGGCCAAAGTTCATGTTGATTCCCCAGGCGGACCAGTCCACCGCAGAGTCCAGATCGGCGTCGGGGAAGATGATGTTCTATCTCGTCAGTTATGGAAGGCCAACAGCGAGAATACAAAGAGAAACTCACTGGAGACTTGCCGCCCAGTTCGAGAGTCACCGGCTTCAGGTTGGAGTCCGCCGCTGCTCGCATGATGGCTCGGCCAGTGGCCGTCGAACCGGTGAAGGCAACCTTGTCGATGTCCATATGATGTGCAATGGCACTGCCCACGGTCTTGCCATAGCCAGAAACCAGGTTGACGACACCAGGCGGGAATCCAGCCTCTGCGATGAGCTCGCAGATCTTCAAGGCAGACAAAGGAGTCGCTTCTGCGGATTTGATGACGACCGTATTTCCGGTGACAAGCGCCGGAGCAATCTTCCAAATAAACATCATCATGGGAAAGTTCCAGGGGATGATCTGACCGCACACCCCGATCGGCTCGCGACGCGTGTAGGCAAAGGTGCCGGGGATGTTGAACGATGTCTCGCCGCGCACCTTGTCGGCCCACCCGGCGTAGTATCGCAGCGTCCCGACGCAGCCTGGAAAGTCCAAGCTGGAGCATTGCTGGATGGTTTTACCAGTATCGGCGCACTCGAGAGCGACGAGATCCTCCTTGTGCTGTTCCATGAGATCGGCCAGCTTGTTCAAGAGGGCTCCCCGGTCTGCGGGGTTGGAGGCCGACCATGTTCCAGCATCAAAGACCTGACGTGCTACTCGCACGGCCTCGTCTACATCGTCTTGGCGACCCTCAACGATGGAGATCAGGGTCTTGCCTGTGGCGGGGTCTTCCACGTCGAAGGTGGCATGCTGCTTGCTGTCGACGAACTGGCCATTGATGAAGAGGCCCGTTGGGACAGAGACGGAGCGACCGTGGAGATAGAGGGTCTGGACTTTGTCTGTCATGTTTCTATGAAATGCACAAGAAAGATGTGGATGCAAACCAAGGTCCATGAAAGACAAGACAACATTTAAACCCTCCAACACCGGAGCACCTTCCGGATTGGGACTCCGGAACTCCGAGAGAAAACAAGGACAACGAGATGGCTGCGCGAAGCAGAAGCCAGAAGCCAATTTTCAGCATCCAGCTTGTCGCGCAGTCGCTGAAATGCCGTCTCGATGTAGCGGTTGTAGTGGTTCCAGAGGACCTGGACCTCAATCGCTACCTCCTTCTCGCAGCTGTTCCGCTCCACGAGGTTGTTGAGCATAAACCTCCAGAGGGTGTCGAACCCCGTGCGATGATCAAACTCTCGACAAGCGCACATCACGCCTGCCTCGGTAAATGGGTCTGGTTGGCGGATTTTGAGAGGGGAGCTTCCTGGTGCAGAATACAATCATACGCCCGGGGAATAAGCGGTTGAGCTGATACTCGTCCTTCGTGACATTTGGGAGCTGGACAGCCACATGTACTCCAGGGTTGAGTGTTGAACAGGGTCTTTTGAGGCTGGGGATGAATTGTTCCTTCCATTATAGACCAGGCTTATCTTTCTGCTCGTGCTCCGCGCATGTAATTGCCGGGGTTCTTGTCTTGGCCCTGTTGTCACGCGAGGCTTTACGGAACAGAGAACAAATCCGTGAATGTAGAGTAATGCGAGTGATTCTCTAGCATCTTACGCGCTCAAAACCTCAGATCAATCGTTCCATGGATGGGGTATTAGTAGGGAACTGGTGAATAAGAAGAAGATCCTTCGCTTCAACAAGTGAGAACTGCTCCTGCCGTCTTCCTCTGCCGCACCACTCCTCCTATGTCAATGGAGGGCGAGCCAGCGTGAGCTGGTGGGACGACCTCGTTGAACAGGCCGTGCTTGGACTGCAGGATCAGCGACAAGACAAGAGCGGCTCCTGGGAGAGCCAACGTCCCAGTTCACTCCGTACGTCGGGCAAAGCGTCCGTTTGCGCTTGGTCCAAGCGGCGCCATTATCGGGATTAGCTGCATAATGCTCGTTACATCAGTACGGCGGTAACAATTCCCTCAGAGGTCCGACATCGAGGTGATCAATCACTTTTGATGGTGACATCCTCCAGGGATCGTCCTTCTGGGAATGATTGCGAAACCCACGAGTCGCTGGCTCTAGCAGCAATGCATGTTACAGCGCTGCCCGTGACATTCCAGCTTATTACTGTTTGATTTCCGGGGGTGACCAGGTAGTTCCCCGTTCAATGGCGTCCACGTAGTTGAGAGGGCGCCGAAATAATAGATTGTAGTACCGTGTATGGCAAGAGGCAGATGTGACCACTCAACTTGGAGTGTGTTTGACAGGTACATCCGCCTCGTGTTACCGGTTTCCCAGGCCATCCATCGTATGACATTGCCTAGCGTAGGACAGACATGGATGGCACAGTTGGCTTCTTCCCCGTCAAAACGTTTATCATGAACCCATCACCTGCACGTGGAGCTGCTTCCTGCACTCATCCTAAGCTCCTCACGCAGGCCGCCGACGAACATTCACGATGAAGTCTATGCTAATCATACTGCTCTCAGCCGGCCTCGCCCTCGCTAGCCCCATCCCAGATGCAGAGCCCCGTGGTGGCTGGACCATTGGCTTCCACAAGGCAAGGACAACCTAACCTCTAACAGTCCATTCGGCATCACACTGACCTCTCTAGAACGAGATCTGCGATGGCTGGGTGTCTCCGAATGGTGTTCGAGGCAGCGGAGAAAGGGGCTGCAGGCCTGTCTCGGGGGCACTATGCATGAATGGGTCCGGGCAAGGGTATAAGCTGTGTGGCTATCATGGCATGCACTGCGATGGGGACAGTACTCGCATTCGAGACGATTATGGCCAGCCCCGGGCTTATATCTACGTCAACGGCAAGTACGAGACGATTGTGAGTCTTCCTTGGCTCTCTCTTGACAATGGTAACTGACTCTAGTAGAATTCGTATCGGGTCATCCGGTCCGATAGTTGCTAGGCCATGTGCTGCTATACTAGTGGTGATATTGAGTTACTTTACTCTAGGAATTCAAACGAGCTGTAGTATCCGCTCTCTTCACACTCCTTCAGCTTCTGGATGAACAGCTTCACGGGCCCAAAGAACATATAGGTCATCCGTGGTTTGCCCTCGACGTTGGCCCCGTAGTAGAACGAGGGAGCCGTCTTGAATAGCAGCGCGTCGCTGATGGCTTCGCAGAGTTGTTGCCATTCATCGTCTGCCTGCTGCGTCGAGACAATCGCGACTTTGCCCTGGTTCTTCCGCCGCTCTTCGACGTGCAAGACGGCCTGTGTGATGAAGTCCACGTCCGCTTCAATCACGACGGGGACATTGGACAGGGGCGTCGTGGGCCCGGTAACCATGAAGAGATTCGGCATGCTGGCTGTAGCGACGGTGAGAGTCGTCGAGTGACCCTTTGCCCAGTGCTCCTTGAGAGTGATGCCGTTGCGCCCGACGAAATCGATCTTGTTGTAGGCTCCGGTGATGGCGTCGAACCCGGTCGCGCAGATGATCACGTCCAGCTGGTGCTCGGTTCCATCAGCCAGTCTGAGTCCGGCGCTGGTGAATTCGGCGATCGGATTCGCGGCAACATCGACAATGTCGACATTCTCACGGTTGAACTGCTCGTAGTACTCAACGCCCCCGAGGGGTCGCCGGGCGTACAGCTCGGTCGGGGTCAGCTTGCGTCTCTTTTCAGGATCGCGCACAATGTCGCGAATCTTGGACTTGATAAAGTCGCAGACAGCCTCGTTGACTTCCTTTGATGTCATAACGTCTCCGAACATGCCCAGTGCGAATTGAAACGCGCCGCCCTCGTCCCAGGCCGCTTGGAAGACCCGGTCTCGCTCTTCGGGCGACAGGCTCATCGCGCTGGCCGTGGCTTCCCTGACCCCCGTTCCTGAACTGCTATCTCGCGCCTGCTTCCAAATGTCGTCGTACCTGTCGTTGATGTCGGCGCGCTCTCCCTCTGCGATTGGTCGTAGATTGGTCGGCACGACGTAGAGGGGATGGCGCTGGAAGGAGAGCAGCGAGCCGACCTCTGACGCGATCTTCGAGATCAGCTGGACGCCGGTCGCGCCATTTCCAATCACACCGACCTTCTTCCCGCTGAGGTCGCAGTGGTCGGGCCATCGTGAAGTGTGATACAGCTCGCCCTGGAACGCCTCTCGACCGGGGATGTTGGGCCAGTTAGGCTCAGCGAGGAGCCCGACAGCAGTGATCAAGTATCGAGCGACGAAGGTGCCTTGGCTGGTATCAACAGTCCAGGTATAGTCATCCTCGCTCCACTTCGCCGAGTGCACCCGAGTGTTGAACTGCATGTGTTTGCGAAGGTCGTGGCGGTCGACGACATGCTCAAGGTACGCAAGAATCTCCTTGGCCTCTAGATAGTTGTGAGACCAGGGGTACGAGACCAGATCCTCCTTGTCCCAGGAAAAGCGATACAGGTGAGAGTTAGTATCGCTCATCGCCCCGGGGTATCGGTTCGCGCGCCATGTTCCCCCCGGTCCGTCCGCCTGCTCGACCACCTTCACCGACAGGCCTTGTTGGAGCAGGCTGTAGAGCTGGTAGATCCCGCCAAAGCCTGCGCCGATCACGAGCGCATCGTAGAATGGCGCTGCCATTGTAGTGTAAACGGGACTGGTGTCTGACAGGCGAGCTGGTCGACAAGACATGGAACTGCGCCAGATGGCAGCGTTTTGTAGCCGCAGCGCGGGGTCGGAGGCTGAGTATCGACACGCAGCCCATCAGAATCAGATCAGCCTGGACGAATCACCATTCGCAAGGGTCGCAGGGTCTGCCCGGATTGGGATCCGAGGGCAAGACAGAGTGATACAACTCGTCTTGGCGAGGTTCGCACGGTGGGTTCGTGGACTCAGCTCGTCTTTTCTTTGCCTCGTGTGGGCCAGTCAACGATCGTCGTGTTACTTTACTTCAGCCTGTGTGTCTCATCCTGCCCAGCCGTATTCGCGTCGGGTTAAAACCAGGTCCAAGTGGTTGCATCATCTCGAAAAAGGGGAGACTTGGGGCTAAAAGAACACACTTGGAAACAAGAAGCGTGGTGTGAATCATAGAGTCATACAGGCCAGATAATCTTCAACAACTGATATTACTACCAAGTACAAGTATTAAGCTACACTATTAACGGTGTATCGTACATCTAGACTCTCGAGCTCTATCATTTTGCAGGGCACAGCGGCCCATACTCCTCTCCCACCAGATTCCGCTCAGTCCACGCCGGGCTTCCAACACAAGTCGGGCAGTAAAAGATCCCGTCAGGGTCATATTTGTTCTTGATCTTCAGTAGGCGGTCGTAGTTGGCGGTGCCGTAAAAGTCCTCCTTCCACCAGGGGTTGTTTCGGTCGGCCTTGTCATGTTAGTGCATACTCTGGTCCGTAATGGCATAAGCAGAAGGAAGAAAATACCTCGTTGAGATAGCTGCCCGTCGATGGAGTCATCTCACGCATTGCCGCGTACTTGTTGTACGTGATGTCGTCCTGGATGCCCTTGGCGATGACCGGTCCGAACAGCTCCAGCCACCCGCGAGCGACGACGTGGATGAGATATGTCTTCCTCCAGGCGGGATTTGCGCCGCTGAGATCTGGCTCTTCGAGCACCTTGCCGCCGCCGACGAGGAGGACCTGGTTTATCGTTGTCTCGAGCAGGTTGCCCGCGAGTTTTCCGATCAGTTTCCGGAGAGCTTTGCGATCGGATGTCAACGCTTCCTTGTCGAACATGCGAGATGCAAGTGAGAACTCTGGAACGCCAGTTGCCTGATGCACGCCCGACATGGTTCGGTAGTAGGCGGGATACGAAGGAAACTCGAACCAATTTACTGAAACCTCGACGGCAGTGTTCTTGGCCAGAGTCTTGAGCAGCGGTTCCAAGGCCGCTTTTGCCTCGGATAGCGGTTTATCGAGAGCAGCGAACGCATGCGTATACCCAGCCGATGAGTTGCCGTACTTGGTGATCGGGTCGCTGATGGACCACGAGCCGTATCCGGAGAAGCCTGCATCAGACAAGGCGGGGAAGGCAGCATAGATGTCTGTCACTGCTTCTTGGAGCGCACCCAGCTTTAGGATAGATTTAGGAAACACAAGAAGGGAATGCGCCACGACTGGCTTCGAAGGGAAGGCTTTGATGGTTACCGAGATGACCACTCCGTATGTACCTCCACCTCCCCCGCGAATCGCGGTAAAGAGGTCCGGGTGAGAGCAGGGGCTGGCTGTAACGATCGACCCGTCGGCGAGGACAACCTGGGCTTCGAGGATCTGATCGCTGGCGAGACCAAAGTCGCGCGTGGCAGGGGAGTGACCGCCGCCTTGAATGTAGCCTCCGATGACACCGACGGTCTAGACCATGTCAGTGAATGTCACAATTCGAGGAGAGAATGCCTTACTGGATCACCGCCGCCAACCACAATCAGGTCGCGAGCGAAGGCTTCCTGATACACCTCGTCCCATACGTAGCCTCCGGCGACTGTAAAGGCAGCGCCATTCCAGTCACACTTGGAACAGGTCTTGGATGGCGTGAACTTTGACTGGTGCGTGATTCCCTTGCGGATGTATCTTAACCAGATCTGCAGCGATCCATAACCGAGTGACCTGATGGAATGTCAGTGTGAGACACTGTCGATGGAAGAAGTACTTACTTCCCGAGCAGGTCGTGTCCAGTATTGCGCACGACCAGACGGACATTATTCTTCTGAGCGAAAGCAATGCCCGCCGCCAGCTCGCTCGGCTCTGTCGCGTTGATTGTGTAGACCGGCGACGGCCCCAAGCCACACCGTCCCGGCCAGGGGATCTCACCCGCGCTCCGGTCGACGACAGGGCAGTTGTTATCGATGGGGTAGGAATAGCCGATGGGTTCGTCCGCTTGGAAGATGGTGTCGGACCATTGCGAGTTGACATAGGCGCACTCATCCTTGTCGTACTCGGGGCCGGGGTAGCAGGAGATGGCCGGGGGCGTGTTGCGAATAAGCTTTCCGGACACGGTCGAGTTCAGGGCTCCCCAGTTGATCTTCTTCCAGCAGCTGTCATTGGGGGTCTGCATTGGTTAGAGGTGGCAGAAAGCCATTACTCGAAAGCCGTCACTTACACATTTGCACCCTGAAGACGCTGATGCCGCACCAAAGACGGACAGCGCCAGAAGAACCACGGACGACCTCATGGCTGGATATGAGTAAACAACTTGAAACTGCACTGGAAATCACGAGCTCCGAGGGAGACATAGCTTTAAAGCACGGCAGGGACGCGGCGGCACGGTACCTGCATCGACCAGGATTACACGAAGCGAGGGCGTCGTGCCAGGCCTTCATTTCCGAGGAGTCGCGCGATTCGCTTTAAATTCTCGCTTATACTCGAGTACCCTGCGCTTGGGCCTGGCCCCAAGCCGTGATGAGCCCCGCCGCAGATAAACTCCCCTGGTGGACTCGCAACCGAGTTCCTCCCGCGGGGGACGAGCCAGTCCCGTTGGTCCATCGCGCAGTTTCACATGTGCTCATCTCGACCGTCAACCCCCATTGGCTGCCGGCGGACGACGTGTCAGATCCTTCCAAATGCAAAGTACAGGGTTCATCCCGTGTGAGCGACGTCTCCTGTTCCGTCCTCGAGACGGCATTCTGTGCCTTCTGCGCCGACGGATTGCCGTCGTCCTGGTTCAAATATGCACTCATCGGCTGTCGACACGGCGCGGCCTGCTCGCAGCAGGAGCACGGCGCTCGACATGAGCCAGCATCATGAGTTCTAACCTCGCTGAGATCTTGAACCCGCAAGGCGTCGCTACACATCTGTCGGAGAGGGGCCTGGTTGCAGTGACCTGGACTGGCGCTGGGCTGGGGATCGTTTTTACGGGGCTTCGTCTGGCGATTCGCATCACTCGCATGAAGCGACTGCTAGCAGACGACTATTTTATCCTTCTTGCGTTGTTCTTCCTCGTTGCGAATGCGATTCTTCAAACGCTTCAAGCGCCGCACCTCTACTACATCATACTGACCCCGCTGAGCAGCGACATTGTCCACCATGCGACCATGTATGTGCATTACATGTTTGTCATCATCGGCCTCTTCTGGTCAGTGCTTTGGAGTGTCAAGGCAGCGTTCCTCGCACTTTTCTGGGGAATGACAGACAATCTTCCTCACTACCGGCGCTGGTGGTGGGTGATTGTAGCCTTTTGCTTTGGCTCGTACGCTGGCTGCTGGATAGCCTCTGCGTTTACCTGCCATCCTCCATCGGATTACTTCAAGTTTGGTAAGTACCTTATCCGACGGCCAGTATCGTGCTAATTGTGCAGCCAAATGTACCAAGGATATCGACCAGCAGGGGTCCATCATCTCCATTTCTTACAGCACGGCTGTCGATATTCTGTCCGACCTAATGAGTACGTCCCTGTCCGATGGTCCGGTCTTGCCCTAACGATGACAGTCATGGGATTTGCATTGAGAATTGTCTGGTCAACTCGCATCACATTCCACCAGAAAATCGGACTCGGGATCGTGTTTTCGCTGGGCGCGATCATCATTGCGTTTGCCATTGTGCGCGCAATCAACATCACCGGCCGTGCATACTCGGACCAAGCTGGGCTTGCTGTCTGGAGTATTGCCGAGTCATCGATCTGTACGTTTCCGTGCCTGATTCGCGGGGATTTATTCTAACGTCTCGTAGCGGTCATAGTCGGCTGTCTCCCCCCGTTCAAGACCTTCCTCTCGCGCAGCAACTCGACCTATCCCTCTCGATACCCGCCGACATATGAGCGCAGCGGGTTCTCAGGGCGTCAGAAACGATCGTTGACTCATACGAGTTGGAGTGAGATGCCGCTCGAGGCGGACTACGAGTTGACGGTGCCCAAGGTCCACATCTCAGCAGGGAGCAGAAATGGCGGTCCGTCGGATGCAGGGGAGATTCGAGTGACTCAGGGATTTGTGAGTGTCCATATCCACCCCAAGGATCAGCGCTGACCTGTCCAGAGCGTGCTCCGCGAGTAATGATAATGCAAGTATATAGGATGGGAGGCTTCTTGTGGCGATAGACAGAGTTTCGATTGCGATTGGCTTAGATAGAACACGTTGCTTGGACCCTCAAGACGATTATGGGCAAAACTGGGGAAGAAAACGGAGCGGGGATTTGCACGGGGCGGACATTTCCGACGGGTTCCGCCTCATTCCGAGACCGGCCTTGGCGCGCCGTGTCCATTTGGTTGAGTCTGTGGACAGCCTCAACAACAGACGCCCGGGATGCATTTACTAGAGTATGAAGAAGTGGTTCGTGGTTGAATGCTGGGAGCTAGCAGTATAAGCGCCTACTAGTAAAACATATGCGGGTTGCAGGAACTCGCGAATTCCACGCAAATCCCAACGATATATAGTATGATATCTGCCCCCGCAAGTAGACCAGAGTTTCCCCCCAAAGTCCAGCCAGGCAGGTTCAGGATTGCAACTCACCGGCTGTTTGAGAGTTGCAGCCGTGAGGAATACCCTAGCACGCGATATCTCTCTACGGAACCCTTTCCATTGATATTCGTCCACTACATTATGTTATTACTTAGAAACTCAAGGCGATCTTGGCATGACGGAACACTCTCAAATAGGAAAGTAGGGCTGGTATTCTAGGGCTCCCGCGTCACGCGTTGTTTTGTTTTGATCGAGGTGGACGAGTGGAACGCGTCGATCGAGGCCTCGAGGTTTAATGGCAATTTGAGAACGCAACTGTTGGTTCTCCACAAATCAAAATACAGTACATGGCCGCCTGCGGTCGTATCCCACTCTGCGAAGCGTGCCTACACCCCCGCAGCCCTCATGAGTCTCAGTGTGTACAGCAGACGCTCGCTCCCCTGCATCGTGGTCGTACGGCGCTGCCAGCCAATCTCCGTCGGCATGCGCTCGTTGCCTGAAGACACTCATTGATTAGCAGTGCTACATCTCAATCTCGATCGCGAATGGAGAATAACGTACGGAACCAGTACTCAATGAACCTCTTGTCCACGGTGCCGGTTTTGCCGTCGGCCATGATCTCGAAGAACGACGCACACTCGCCCCAGCTGAATCCGTCGGCCAGTGAAGACAGCGAGTGCTCGGGGTTCGTCCGCTTGGATGTGGCCAGGCGGGCCATGCGCGCGTCCGCCACCTGTTGCACGGTGATCATGGGCGTGGTGAAGTACGAGGCTGTTTCCGCCCAGACGGTTTCGTTGAATGGGTTTGGGTCGGCGAAGTATGCATCAGAGCGGCTATTCATGGGTTAGTACGGATTGTTGGAACTGATCATGGATGAACTCGCCTCAGACTGATGTCGTGCTCCAAAATGTTGTGGCGGCCGAGGTGATCCAGGTCGAAGCTGTTTGCGCGAGGATAGGCTGGGTTGGTCCGGACGGCCTGGAAGAACAAGAGCACGGCGTCGCTGTTCTCGATGTTGAACCCGTCCAGCATCCCATCCTTGAGGATGTCCAGGGTGATGCCTTTGCCGTCCCGCGGGAGGTAGCCATGGTTGGCCAGCGTGTTCAGACCCGGACACGGACCGCGTGCTGGCGTTCTCGATTAGCAGGTGCGATCAGTTGATGCTGTCCAACTTACAGTCTCCTGGACCAGGAGCGATCCATTCCTGAGGGGTCCAAGTGTCGCGGGTCTCCATGTACTGCGGAAATGCAGCCACAGAACCAACGACGCCCAGGGCAACAGAGAGAGCTGAGACCTTCATATTGTTTGTATTGCCTAAGAACTGAGTTGAGGATGTAGAACAATTGATACGAGCCTACAACCACCTCGCGAGGCCACTTTATACACCTCCAGTCGACCTCTACTTTCGGCAGTCGCGAGGCAAGCATCACGATGTCCCACCCGCTGTTTGAAATGGCCAATTTTTGATTCGATGGAGTTGATATCCCCACCCCGCGTTTTAGTCCACGCCGAGGCTGGCGATCTCAGGCTTCGAGAAGCCACGATTCCCACGAGTCGGAGTGACGATGCGGCGCCGGGTTCTGAAACGACGATCGAAGCCGAGGCCGACAAACTGCCGATTGCGCTCCCAAACTTGGATATCGGCCTCAGACCTCCGGCAGTTTCAGCACGATCCGCCAATTATGTTCTCATGTCCTCTCAATCCTTTACATATTGGGAAGTGGCCTCGGATCGGAGTCTCTTCTCGAACGCCTAAGAGCCGGATGAATAATGTATCATTTCTCAATGGACTCTCTTCAAACAAGCTATGTGTGGGATCCTCCACCTGACCCTTGTTCTTCACCGGAGCTTATACCGTCTTCGAAACTATACCAAAGTTTACATCTCTCTCGCAGATCGCTCGGGATTGCTTCCATTGCCGTCTGATTTGTTTGGATCTTGATGCGGACATCGCTCCGTTTACGAAATGGTTTCCAAACTGGCGAGCCTGCAGCCCGGTAACTGTTTGGATCGAGCGATTTCACGAAACTAATGAGATAGTTCTGAATCACGGGGACTATAGCGGCGTTGTACGTGCTATACGAGGCCCCAGCGCCTGCGAAGCCAGGTCTGATACTCTCAGCCTGTCCAGGTCCGAAGATCGCCTCCGTTTCGAATGTATGTGGGACCCCAAGTCCCGCTGCAATGGCGATGTCGTCGAGGACGTTGTAGCGGTAGTCCCAGACTTTCTCACGAGAGTAAAACGCCGCCATATCGGAGATCCACGTGGTGGGACAGTGGAAGATGCCCTCGGCGAAAATATTCGAGGCGGACGAAAAGTACTCCGCACGCCCCGGGACTAACTCTGTAGGTGGATAGCTGTCGACGATTTGTTGGACCTGGGCATCGCTTAGTTTGGCGTACCAGCCCTTCACAAAAGTTGCAACTTCGCTGGGAGTGGACGCATTGGGAGCGAACAGACTGCCCTCGTTGGTATCGTAGCCGACGATCAGCGGCACATCCAGGAACTTCCCTCGGTAGAAATTGGTATAATGAGCGTCTGGGAAGATCTCGCCGTCAATGGCTGGCTGGAATAGTAGCTTCGCCTGCAGCGACACGAGGTAGTCGTCCGGAGCTCCGCCGAGGGTTTGTATCGTAGTTGCATCGAGCGCGCGGAGACAAGCCACAGGGTCTGATCCCCGCGAGCAGTTGAGCTGAGCGGCGAATGATTGGAAGTTGGGTTCTGATTCGGCCACAGTCAATGAAGGGGTCCATGCAATCGACTCCCCAACGGCTCCAACGAAGAGCCCCTCGTCGCGACCACCATAAGCTGTGAGATGGTGCGTCACTGAGACTGCGCCAGCAGAGGCACCGTGGATCACCACATGACTGGGGTCTCCTCCGAACAAATGGATGTACTTCTGGACCCAGCGAAGCAGTTTGCGCTGGTCGAGTAACCCAACATTCAAATCCCCATTGCGACGGACTTCTTCGCTCGTGAGGAAGCCGAGGGGCCCAACGCGATAGTTGAAGTTGACCAGAACAATACTGTGTCGGGACTCGAGCACCAGCTTTGTGCCGTTATAGTTGGCATTCGCGTTGGTCACAAAGCCTCCGCCCTGGATATAAACCCAGACGGGGAGTTTGGACGCTGCCGTCGCATGCGACGGAGCAAAGACGTTTACGAAAAGACAGTCTTCCGTCTTGCTGGCATCCACCGACTCCCCCAGGCCCACGCAGATAGGCGCAAACTTGGTGCAATATGAGCACAACTTCGTAATATGCACGATTTCCAGCTTACCTGGTCTGCACTCTGGATCTCTGCGACTGGGATCGGGTCTCGTGGAGCCCTCCATCTCAGCTCGCCCAGCGGCGGTGCCGCATATCGCATACCGAGAAACTGGCTCACTGCACACGGCAGAGTGGTTCCTCGGTATTTGGAATAACCCAGGTCTACGATCGACATTGGCTCGCTGCCGTTTCCTGCTGCAGCAACGCATGCAGATAGGCAGAGGCCTATCGCGCCTTGCAGAATAAATGTGGCACCGGAAGGGTATTTCATCTTGAACAGTTGCTAGAGCAGAGTTCAAACTATATCTGCAGTCCTCTCCCAGACCTACTAACCGGTGATTATAAGGAATTTCTTACAGTGCGGGGATATATGGGGTACTTTGTGATGCACAATGAATCTACGCCTGATTCAGTGCGATTCTGCGCCGCCGGCTCAATTACACAGCGATAGTTCACCCGATGGGCTGAGCCTCGCCGAAGTTACATTGGGGAACATTAGATAGCAAGATCGAGGGAGGGGTAATGAGGACTACAGGATCCTTCGAGGGTAATGACGTAGCATTCAGGGTCAATCCACCAATAACGGCAACTGTGTCCGCATCCTCGCGGCAGGATGCATCGACTCCGCTTTGAGCGTGTACGATGAAGCAACAATACCCATAGTTTTTGACTCGAAGGTCAACAATGAGGATGCCTTCACTGGCCGTATGAGACTTCTTATTGTCTGCCAAAGCCAAGTCATAGCGTGCATGGGCCAGATTCCGGGAATCCTGTTGCGGGAGGGGCGGTGTTGCCGCTGGCCAGCGCAGCACTGGATCTGCAGCTCGCGATGCACACTGCCCAAAGCGTTGATCCGATGACCAGCGATGGAGCTCTCCAAGAATATATGGTCCACCGACCGTTTAACAGTGCTCGAGCGCCCTCCAACTTGGGACGCCCGAGGATAAACCTGACAATCAACGATGCTCTTCTCATTGGAGCAATTGACCCGGATTGCGAGCATTACCCCCCTGCTTCTCCTTGTCGGAGGCGTATTGCTAGCACTGAAGCGTGTATACTGGCATCCTCTGCGGAAAATCCCTGGTCCCCTGCTGGCTGGGATCACCGGCTGGTGGGAGTTTTACTTTGATGTGGTCGAGAATGGGACGCTGGTCAAGCGGCTGCCTGGTCTCCACCAGAAATATCGTACGTTCTCCTCTCGTCCAGCGACTCAACTTCTCACAGACCAGAATCGCCTGTGATCCGCATCTCGCCGAACCATGTCCATGTCAACGATCCAGACTTTTACCACGTGTGAGCTGGACATCAATCCCCCTCTTGATTTACACTCATCGAGGCAGGGTCTATCGCGCTGGAACGGACTACCAAAAAGCACCGCATTTCTACAAGGCCCTGATCTACCCCGAAGCACTGATCTCAATCATGGACCCGAAGCGACATCGAGTCTACCGAAACACGATCGCCCCGCTGTTCTCGCCCGCCGCGATCGACCAGTGCGCGCCGAGGACCCACCAGGTGATTCTCAAGGCCGCGGCGAACATCAAGGAAAGCCTTCGGAGCGGCAAACCGGTTAACATGGAGCGTTTGTTTAGATGTGTTTCGGTGAGACCGTTGATTTGGGATAACGCGCCCGATAGCTGACCAGCAAGATCGACGTGCTCTACGTAACGATCTTCGGACAGCCGGATGAGTTTGTCGTGGACTATCTGCGGCCTCATGCGCTGATTACGAGCATGGACCAGATTACGCGTGGCATGTGGCTCGGTATGCATGCAAGCTCCTGCGTCCCCTCTGCAGTTCTGACCCGTACGTAGCAAAGCATATCCCCATCATCAATGACATCGCCCCGAATTTGCCATCCGCGCTTTCTTCGCCCGGATTTGCTGGCTACGCACAGTTTCGAAAGGTAGGCTGGACGTACACTTTCCAAAGAGGACCCCTCAGACTGATCCGGATAGCAATGTGCGGCGTGGGTGGAAGGCGTGCGAGAACGACGGGAGCGAGGCCAGTTCACGACACCGGACGGAGTTACAACCCTTTTCGACGCCATGCTTGAACCCAGCGAGGAAAAAGGCTATCGATCAAGAACATCAAAGGAACTGATCGACGAGGCGGCTCTGTTTATCCTCGCAGGAACCGATACGTCTGCCTACTCCCTCACCACGGCTACATACTATCTTCTCAGCAATCCGCGTGCCTTATCAACGCTACAAAAGGAGCTGGATTCTGCAGAACTGTTCGTTAAAGACGGCAATTGGGAGGAAGTCCGAAAGCTTCCATATCTGGCAAGCCTCTGAGAGTGAACTTGAACGAGTAGAGGCGAGCTAACGAAATGGTAGATGGCGGTGGTTCGAGAGACCCTTCGACTGTCTTCACCAGTACCTGGAATGACGCCTCGGATCGTGCCCGAGGGTGGCATGAAGGTGCAGGATTACTTTCTTCCTGGAGGGGTAGGTTCAGGTCATTGCATGTAGTGGATCAGGCTGCTAAAACCAACTAGACGATCGTATCCATCACGCACCGGACCATTCACGATAACCCCAGTCTTTTCTCGCACCCAACCGAGTTTCAACCAGAGCGGTGGCTCGGTGAGAAGGGAAAGGCGCTCGATCGATGGCTCGTCGCGTTCAGCAAAGGATCACGGCAGTGCGTGGGAAGCGCGTAAGTGGACTTGATTGCGCAAGTTAATCGGGTCGAAGACTGACTGCGACGCAGGCTGGCATATCAAGAGCTGTCGATGACGATAGCTCATGTGTTTGGTCGATTCGGGATGGAACTGTACGGAACGGACGAGAAGAGCATGGAGTGGGTGGACAATGTGGTGGCAGTGAATAGGCAGCCAGTCAAGGTCAAGGTTCTGCAAGATCGATGGGCATAATGCTCTTGGATTGCTAGTATGATTTACTCACAGCATGGTATGGAATGATAGAAACAAAGGACCGGCAAGTCCTGCAGCATTTGAGTGTTCATAGTTTTGACCGACATGTGTTCTCCAGCTAGATACTTGTCCATCCACACTTAAGCGTCCCCTCTATCGACATTCCTGCTTCTTTGCATCGCTGACGGATCCCCCTTATCGCTGTCTGCGCGCATTGGATTATCTGCGTCTCCTTTTCCCTTCCACCATCGAGAAGCTCCCCATTTCGAACAAGGATCTGTCCATCAACCATGACGAGGCTCACATCGCGACCTGTACACCCATGTACAACCGTGGTGACAGGGCTTACGCCGCCAATGTCATCCCAGTGCCATGGCGCAGCAGCGAGCCCACCGCGTCCGTAGGGGTCGAGCACGACGAGGTCCGCCTTTTTACCCACCTCGAGGCTCCCGATTTCCTTTTCAAGGCCCAGTGCGCGAGCTCCGTTGATTGTCGCCATCTCCAGCGCAGTTTCCGCTGGTACAAGGGCTGCGTTGTTGTGTACGCCCTTGTGGAGGATAGCGGCCAGGTGCATCTCCTGGATCATGTCGTAGTGGTTGGAGCAGGGCGCACCGTCAGTACCGAGGCCAACGGTAATCGGAGTCGGTGTGTCTGTGGCCAGCATGGCCGGGATGGGTGCAACTCCCGACGCCAGTTTGAGATTGGAAGACGGGTTGTGTGCGACCGCCGTCCTGGTGGACGATAGCAGCGGCAGGTCGACTTCTGGATCCAGATTCACCATGTGGGCCAGGACGAGGTTGTGCGAGAGGCTGTCGGTATTGCCACTCAATGACTGCCCACAGAGCCTGTTGTCGCGAATGAACTCCATGGCGCTGCAGCCGTAGACGTCATGGTAAATGTCCCGATCGGCCGGGGCTTCGGCGCAGTGTATGGTGATGGAGATACTGTTCGAGGCGCAGATATCGCCCAGTTCTTGGTACAACAGAGCCGGCGCGCCTCTCGGAGTACCAGCTGCAGCCCAGACGTGGAGGCGACCATCGTACTGACCGTGGTATTCCTGGTGGGAGCGGATCAGCGCTGAACTCGACATGCCCACAAGGTCCCGATCGCGGGGGTCCGTGATTGAGAGTTGGCGATTCGTCTCTGGGAACTTGACTAATTTGCCCTGAGTATGAATCCTTGATTAGTGGAACGCTCTTGGAGCACTTCGCAGTCACCGAAAGCAAGGGAGTCGTACTAGACAGCCACGGATGCCCATGTCACCGACCGCACGACAAACCTGCTCCCACCCGGCTCGAAAGGTCACCATCGGGTCCAGAAATGTTGTTGTCCCGGTCTTGAGCATCTCAGCTATAGTCAGTCGAGCAGCGTGGTAGCCATCATCATCGGCATAGTTGGCCTCCAACGGCCAAATTGCGTCGCACAACCAATTGTGAAGTGGCAGGTCCTCTGCAAGTCCACGCAGCAGCGACTGAACCAGATGGGCATGTGTATTGATTAGACCGGGAATCATGATTTGCCCTGTGCAGTCGATGATTTCCGTCGGCGACAGATGATCTGGTGGCGGGCATTTGCCGATGGCCTCAATGCGGCCGTCTCGAACATGGAGAAAGCCGTCACGGATGACTTCGCGGGCGGAATTGACCGTAATGATTGTGGCGTGCAAGAAGAGAACCATCCTGAGATCATTTGTTTATCGTGATTATAGACAGAATAACGAGGATCAAGTGCCGTTTTACAGCAAAGGCAGCGTCGGCCGGTGATAAGGCCTCGGCCGAGCTGCATCGCCTTATCAGCCTCCAGCAGTCACAGAAGCGCATAAAAGCCAGCCGCCAAACCCCGAAACAGCGGATGCAAAAGCCATGGAAGCAATGGAATTCAAGTCCGTGACCCCATCCGCCGACGCATACGCGGCTCCCTCCGACGAGGGCCAAATGCAGCCCCTGTCTCGCTGGCAACACTGGCGCCACTACTGGACCAGCCGCGAGGGCTGGATAGGCGACTACGTGCGTTGTCTACCTTATTTCCAGGGATTTCACTGACAAACTTCAGGACTATCTGTACTTGATCACACCCAACATCTGGCCACTGAACCGCAAGTACAAAGGGGTGGACCCTCCATTTTACGGGCTCGACGACCGAGTCCCCATCCTGCTCACGCTGCTCCTCGGCCTGCAGCATGCCCTGTCTATGATCGGATCGGTCGTATCGCCACCGTTGGCTATCGCTGGAGGCGCGTTCTACCTTAATTCTGATCAGACTCAATACCTTGTCTCAGCGGCCTTTATCACAACCGGAATTGCAACTGCCATGCAGGTCACACGGCTGCACATTTTCGGTACACCACTGTACATCGGGACAGGCCTGCTGTCTGTCGTTGCGCCCACATTCGACATCCTGGCTGTTGCGTTCAACTATACCGAGCGCCGCTACACCATGGGTACGTGTCCGACCGGCTCAGACGGCGGACGTCTCCCGTGCCCAGAAGCGTGGGGTGCCATGCTCGGTACGATGCTGTGCACTGTCTGGGTGCAGATTGCCATGTCGCTGGTTCCACCGAGAATCCTCAACCGAATCTTTCCCAAGGTCGTCACTGGAAGTCTTCTCCTCTTGATTGGAGTATATCTGATCGGCAACGGAATGCAAAACTGGGGCGGATCGTCGAACTGCAACGGAGGCGCAGGGTTCTACGCCCTGTGTCCCGATATCTCGGCCCCACGGCCTTTGCCATGGTTCGTTTAGACTCCGCGTCGGATGATCATAGCTAACGCGAAATAGGGGCGACCCTAAATTGATCGGTCTCGGATTCAGTGTCTTTGTGACAATCGTCTTGCTCGAGTTTGTGGGATCCCCGCTCATGAAATCGGCGTCAGTCATCCTCGGGCTGGCAGTCGGTTGCGCCATCTCTGGTGCGACAGGGTACTGGTCGCGCGATCAAATCGATGCTACACCTGTGGGGACATTTCTCTGGGTGCACACCTTCAAGCTGTCCGTCGATGGAGCGTTGGTCCTGCCCCTGCTCATCTTATTTGTGTGCGAGGCTGTCAGCTGCATGCCCGATATCCTCGCCACGGCCGAAATCTCCAAGGTTGAAATCGATGGACCCGAGTTCCACAGTCGCATTCAAGGTGGTATCCTTTGTGACGGTCTGGGAAGTCTGATCAGCGCACTGGGAACCTCTCTTCCCATGGTCAGCCAGGCCGGGAACAATGGTGTGATTTCATTGACTGGTTGCGCAAGCCGTCGAGCGGGCTGGTGCGCCTCTGGCATTCTCATTCTGATGGGGATTCTCGGCAAGTTTGGAGCAGTATTCGGCTCGATGCCCCCGTCCGTGCTTGGGGGTATGCAGGTATTCTTATATAGCACCATTGCTGTGGCTGGCGTTCGTGTTCTGGCTTTGATCGCTTTTACTCGGCGCAATCGGTTCATTCTGACTGCGTCACTTGGCATCGGCTTTATGGATATCGTGTCGCCGAACTGGTTCAGCAAGGTTCTTGCGTACGACGGCGACAATTACTCGTTACAAGGGTTCCTCCAGGGCGTCAATCTCATTGTGGAGACACCGTTCATCATCGCAGCGGTTGTGGGCGTTCTGCTGAATCTGGTGCTGCATGAGAAGGATGAGGGGCATGTTCTGCCTGCCTAGACAGATATAATTTAATATATCATGCTTCCAGAGCATGAGGCATAACCATGTGTACTGGTTATTAATGTGACAGGGCGCTTGGGCGCCGTACCTGTATTCGCTGTCAGATATATTGCGCCTGCTCGATTCCGCTAGAATGTTTGACTAAAGGCTGGTTACTGGCTTTGCTACCGTAGGCTAGAAGGGAAGGCCATGTGGTCTTGTTTCGAGATACAGATGAGGGAATTGAAGCGGATATTGTCTGACTGTCGTACATGCACGATGGATCATGGGCTACAAAGTGCCCTGTAAAACTCCCTCATCGTCAGGGTGCTCCACCACCTGGTCAAGTTCTTTCTCGAATCTAGAAGCCCTGGCCATTCTGTCGATTGGAGATGATGAAAGTATGGCATGTAGAACAGATCTACGATGGTCAGGTGCTTGAGCAAAGTATTAGCATTTGCACCATAAGGCTGTCCTTAGACGAACATACCTCTCCAGCCATGTAGGTCTGCCTCGCTAAGATAGTATCTAGAACATCGAGAACCGCTCCGAGCCTTGATTGCAGTTCTTCAACCAGGTTACGGTCAGGCAGCGGGTCATTCGGTTTGAAGTATCTAATTGACCGTCAATCTGGGCCCGAATCAACCATACGAATGACAAACCTCTTGAAGGTCGTTTCGAAGACAAGACGGTTTGCAACCGGGTCAAACGTGGTGACCTCGACGCTAGCTGCCTGTTCGAACTGGGCTATAACAGAAATGTTTGCAGGATTTGGCAGCAAGTGTGGCCCATAGCGAGCGGCCAGGAATCGTGCTATAGCCCGGGATTCATATAGCACAAGCGGTGGGGAAAGAGAAGAGTCTCTGAGACACGGCAGGGTGGTAAATGGGTTTAGAGCCGTGTACTGCTGACCCTATAAGAAGGACATTAGACTGACCTCAAGAGAAGATGTGTTCAAGGCGGGACTGACTCTATTTTCTCTTTTTTCAAGGGAGACCCGGTGGACGATGACATCCAAGCCGAGCTCTAATACAACCAAGTGGACTCGCTGAGGACAAGGAAGGCGTGGATCGGTATACAGTTCGAGTGCCATTTTGAGAAGTGTAGAAGTGTAATACTGTTGGAAAATGCACTACAGACCAGCCGCACCGGGGAAGATGACGAGGCTTATATGAAGCAGGCACCGAGTGACACACGTCAGCGCTGATGCCTGCTGACCCGCCAACCCTCAATGAGACTTTCTTCGCAATTCCCACCCATTTTGTAGATTGAGCAGGACTGATTGACTTGGCCAGGCGTGTTCTCTGCCGATGTACGTAAGAACGTCCAGCAACACCTGTTGGGTTGGCGCGTCCGTGAAGATCTCCCCGCACATCGTCACAACGATAGCGGCAGTGACCAGAGTCGCTTGAGACTTCTTGTTCGACAAGGCCAGTCCGCAAACTCTGAGGGTACGCTGACGAACCAGTCCGTCGATAGCCAAGTTTCTGGCTGTTGCCCCGGGCCCAATCGGTAGACGCTGCGGGTGGTAGACCTCGAGCAGAATACATGCAATCTCAAAGTGCTGCAGGCCGAGAACTTGGCAGTCGTTCATCTGAACTATCTCTGGGAAGTACCGTCCTTTCCCAGGATCTGCCTCTCGGTAGTACAGCGGGTGAAACGAGTCAGGGCGCATTGTCTCCCAATTTCGTTTAAATCCCTCGAGGAACTCCCACTGCCCCAGACGATCATGCGGAAATCGTTCATCTACATGAAGACCGCCTTCGTCTCCAAAGCAGAACCTAAGAACATCGGCGCACCAGAATATGATATGGTTGGACCACTCAAAGTCACCGGCAGGTTCGGGTGGGTTGTAGCTTTTACCGGTACGTCTGAACAGTCGGAATGGCCGTCGGTTTATCAGGACCGACCAAATCTCCTGCCGCAGGGCCACGAGGCATACCGAGTATCCGAGTGAAGTGAACGGGAGGTTGACAACGTCTGCTGTTCTTGGGGGTGGATAGTCGTCGTCAAAGGATCCAAATGTGTAGTCCGGTTGGGAAAGCACCACAGCTCGCACGACGCCCAGGTATATTTCAGAATCTAGCCCAGAAAGATCGACTGCGGCACAAGCTCATCAGTGATGGGTAACGCTGTTATGGATATTAGGGACACTGACCGTCAAGCTGCTCATAGAAACGTAGTATTGTGGCGGCCGCAAACACATTCTCGTCGTAGTTGCAAGTGGGATCGTTGGACAGGGAGATGAAGAGCGATATGCAAGAATTGTGGTACTCGGCGACTGACTCGTCGGTCAATTCAGTGAGGGAGATGTTGTCGAATATGGGGGTCTTATTTGGCCATTGCTTGGAAAAGCGTCGGACGAGGTGCCCTGCAGATGCTGTGCATATAGCATAGAATAGAACAGGACTCCTCATGGCGCGTTGAGGGACGACATAAGTAAAATGCTTGTCCTTGTCAGTGCAGTCGAACTAATGTAGCATCAGCCCCCTGTTTGGTATAATGACACAATGGAATTTAAGGTGCATGTGAATCGGAGAGGAGCCTACCGGGTCTGCCAAGTTCTCAACAAAGTACCTCAACAGGTATGACTCCTGAAGACTTAACGTCTTCCTCTCCCTTACTGTGGTCGGAAATAGTAGTGGTGTTGGTAAAGAGGACAAGGAAAGACTCGAAGGGCAGCCGCTCTCGCTCTCGAGGGGCCCACTTCTGGGATTGAGCTGTCTTTGAAGACCGGTATCCTGCAAGGTGTGGTCTTCTAATGGATTGGCAGCTGCTGGAACGTTTCCTGATCTACCCTGGGATGCCTCGGAAGTGATGCCGACAGGAGTCCAGGGCCCAGGCCCAGACAGTGAGTCTCGTGGAGTCGGCAAGGCATCACGACGAGAAGTCTCCGAGTGTGGAGACTCAGAAGCCTCGTGGATGGTACCAACTGACGAGTCTGTCCTTCTCCGCTTGTATGTTGTGCTGTAAGACGTACGAGGACTGTCTGTCGTCTCGTTTACAAAGGAAAGCCCACCTGTGGAGGAGGTCAGCCCGTTCAATCCTGCAAGCCTACGGAAAGAGTTCTTACCACGAACACGCGGTTGAAGCCAGGTCTGGTCCGAAGAAAATTTGAGTTCAGCTTTCGACCGCGTAGCTTGCTTAAACCGGAAGGGGGAATTGTCGACACAGTCCAGATTTGCCTTCTTGCAGCTCGTACAAGGGCGACCAAGGTCACCTACATTCGGTTAATGTCAAAATAGGACGACAAAAGGCAATGGCGGTAGTTACACTTGGAATGCCTTTCTAATTGTGCAGTCAGCGACACTAAAGCCCATAGCTTCCACTCAGGCGATCCAAGACACTACCTTTGCAGTTGTTGCAAGGAAGCCTACGCTTTCCTCGATGATCCGGCATGCTGGAAACCTAGGCGAAGTGCTGAGCAATGTCCCGAGGGGAAGTGAGGGTGGAAAGATAGCTGATTGAAGCCACGCGGGGAACATTGCTGAGGCAGTGAGGGGGAAATTGCCTCGCTAAGAGCTCAAGGGTTGGAGACCCAGCCCCCGTGGGGTACATTCGTCTCCAGACTTTGAGATCTAATTCGGCCAAGGGCTGCTTCCTCCGTTGACAGCATAAAGGAACGAGTGGGGTGGATTCTCCGCACGCAGCTCATGGTGAGCTTATCCAAGATTCCCTGAGATATTGTGAGATGTTGAAGACAACAGGTTAGGTACAGGCGCGCCTTGGTCTCAGTGCCGCACCGGCGAAATTCTCCCAGCCAGAAAAGGGGCACGTCACGATGGGGCCGGCCAAGCAGGATTGTCGAATCACATACGAGCGCAGTGGGGTCATGTACTCTCTCAGCGTGGCGAATTCCGCCCATTTCTTCCCTTTTGGGAGGGCATTTCCTGCTCTGGCAATTCTGCTCGAGAGCAAGGCCTTGGAGTAGGATCAATCAACCCTGGTGACTGAAAAAACATCAGCGTGGTCCACCACCGGGAACGGCAACCCAGAGAGGATATGAAAAGCAAGATCGGAGAGATATATATCAGCATTATGGCATTCTATCTGAATGTCCAGCAGTCAAACCCGACCTGAAAGCAGACAAAGATGGGGATCGCCGCTCTAATTCTTCCTGTTATTGGGGCGTACATGGCCATTGCTTGGCTGATATGGCCCGTCTTCAACTACTTTCGTGACCCAAAAGGACTACGCAAATACCGCAACCTCTCGTTCCTGTCGGGCATTAGCGACCTTCCCTACGTCCATCTCAATTCGCTTGGGTTCCGCTCCAAGTCAATCACCGAAGCTCACCAGAGGCTCGACTCAGCCATCCTCCGAATCGGGCCCAACAATCTCTCGTTTGGAGATGTCAAGGCAATCCGAGACATCTACGGCCACTCGACGCCATGCCTTAAAGACCTCAAGTACTCCATCACGGGGGGTCCTCACCCAAACATCTTTGATGTCGTCGACAAACCTAAACACAGCGAGAAGAGAAAAAGACTCTCTGCCGCCTTTGCCATCAAGAACCTGGTCGAGTGGGAGTTCAAAGTCGCCGACACCACAGCGCGTCTCCTCGCTGCCTTTGACGAGAGATGCACAGAGCCGCTGCCTGCCAATTGCACGACACCTACCCAAGCTGACCTGACCATCGACTTCAACCATTGGATCAACCTCTTCACCATTGAAGCCATCAACGTCATTGCTCTGTCTTCGAGGCTTGGTCTTCTGGAACAGGGGGATGATCTTGTGACCGCGCAGCGGATGGACGGCACCACATACCACGCCCACTACCGCAGAGCCCAAAACCAAAGTGCCTTTGCGACGTCATACTTCATCTGGGACTACCAGAACTTCCACCTGTTCCGCCAACTCTCCAACATCTTCCCCAAGTGGAGGCGGATTCACGAAGAGGCGGATCCATGGAACGACGTCATTTACCACCAGACCATCACGAGACTCAACCGCTACCAAAATGAAGAGAAGCTCGATGATTTCTTTGCATCACTTATGGAGAACAAATCAGGCGAACCGTACAACCTAGAGTTTGGTGAGATTCTAGGTGACGTTGGCGCTGTGATCGATGCCGGGGCAGACACAACCGCTATTGCCCTTACCCAGGTATTGGAGCTCTTGATTCGTCACCCTGAGCATATGGAGACCCTACGAGAAGAGGTTGATGCTGTTCTGGATGGCGAGGTGGTCGCACCCTTTGATAAAGTCCGAAACCTACCATTCCTGCGGGCATGTCTTGACGAGGCGATGCGCATCATCCCCCCTACTTCGGCAGGCCTTCCCCGAAGAACCCCCCCTGAAGGCGCCATGATCCTGGGGGAATGGATCCCTGGCAATACCAGCGTGTCTATGACAGCCTACGCCACCCATCACGATCCAACCGTCTTTCCAAACCCCGACCAATTCCAACCGCATCGCTGGATGGATCCGGCGGAACGAAAAAGGATGGAACCTTACTTCATACCATTCTCGACGGGCGGCAGAGGTTGCATCGGACGCAATATTTCATATCTGGAGCAGACCATTATGCTCGCCTCGCTCGTGCATCGTTATGAATTTGCTTTGCCAAACCCCGAATGGAAACTGAAGAGATTTGAAGCGTTCAATCTTCTCATGGGGGAGATGCCCATCAAGATATGGCGAAGGACAAGTCGTGGAAAGGTTGCGGAATAGCAAGATACCAGTCTCTTGTGTGCAAATCCTGTGTTGTATCTGATCAGGACATTTTTGTCCACATACCAATCCCACTGGCAGCCCAAACGACGATAGCAAGACTAGTTAATGACACATTCCTATTTCGTCTTTCTCCGCGCCTGGACATCTTTCCTTCCTTCATACTACACCGGCAGCAGCCACCTAAAGTACCCGGCTTTTACACAGCGAATGGCGGCCGCGCAGGCAGCAGCCCAGTGACCTCGATGTTTCACCCTCGTCGAACTAGTTGCAGGGTAGATGTGCCAAGTATGCCGTCTATGCAGCCGAGACGGAGAGTGACAACCTCCACAATTACCTCTGATGATGAAGATCGTTTCTCTCGCCCGCCCAGAGAGTATATCTCCTTCAAGGTGCGGGTTCCTTGTCTGGCTTGGATAGTATTCATTTCCTAACCCGGCGGCCAAAGCCTGTACCGTTTGGATAATCTTGCATCGTGTATTACCCGGTCCTTTCTCTTCCCCCTATACCTGGCAGCCTCGCGGGATAATAACTGCTCTCAGCACCTGAGCCTGTCATACAATCTGTCTGGGTAGTGAATTAGTTAGGTTTCTTCACTTCCCAGGTTCTCAATGCACTATGCTAGTCTTCCCCAAAGCCCCGACCATTAGCACACTCCGATATTAACAACCTGCTTGTTCGCTCAACCCGTTAGATTAAAGTTAATCTATCTTGAATAGCCCACCCCACCCCCCCTGATGTCGGGCGGCACCGCAACGGGCTATAGGCATGGGGCGAAACCAATCAACGTCGACAGTGTTGGTTATGGCCCCCAAATAACTGATTAGCTGCTACACCCTGTGCACTTACGATGTCGACTCTACTCTTCCTGCCACATACTGACTCGCAGTGTGAATGTTCAAGGTGACCAACAGGATTTCAACGTTCCAACATGCGGTTGGTTTCGCGATTCGGGCCGTGGACCCGATTACTTTGCTGTTACATTTTCGCTAGGTGCAAGACGGGGCCAAGTGCTTAGCCTGCCAGCTAAAGATCCAGGGTCCGCTTACTTGATAGTCTAGTTTCCCCGCGTTTTCTTTCCCGCAAGCCACAAACCCTGGTAGGGGAGGGGGGTGCGTTCTTACTGCACCCCGCCGGGCTTGGCCACTGTAGTATATCCTCCTGTGACTTCATACACTGAAGTGAGTGCTACCCAAGATGTTGTATGCCCTTTTGAGAGACGGCGTACCGTCCGTAGCGCGTGCAAGGCCATGATTTCACTCGCGCGATTGGATACACTACTTCCCCCGGATGATTCCAGGCACAGTTAGAAGGATGCGTTATACTCGACTCACAGAGGTATAAATAAGTAGCCGACCCTCGCCTTGCCTATAGACTATCCCCCCAATAACAGGACATTTCCTTTGGACATCAGATTTATTGTGCAAACACAAACACCCACCATGCGTTTCACTCAGATTCTTGCTTGTGCTGCTTCGGCTGCTCTGGTTGCCGCCGCTCCAAGTCCCAGTACAAATCCCCCAAACTCTCAACCACCCCCTTGAACTGCCTTGGATGCTAACCATGAGCCACCTACAGGCCCCATCAACCCGGAAGCCCTCGAAGCCTTCAAGCAGCTCGACGACCCCGAGGCCTTCAAGGTTTTTAACGAGATCTTGAATGGTACATTCCCATCCCTGACACGCCGCGGCGCCGAACCAGAAAAGCGCTGCTGCAGTGGAGTCTGCTGCAATTTTAGTACCTGTGAGACGGATGTTACCTTTTGTATCGAGTACTGTGCTGGTATCCCCAACGCCGGTGGCGCGGCCGGATGCATTGCTGGTGAGCATTCTTACAGCTCCGACTGGAGCCAGACTCGGTATAAGTGTTGGAATGCTGACAGTCACACAGGATGCTACGTCGCGTGTGATTAGACCATGGAAATGGCCTACTATGATCGTTGGTACTTGTGTGACGAGTGCGTCGCAAGGATTTAGTTAGTGGTATCACCAGAAGATGTTATTGTGCGGTATTAGTTGAAATTGAACATTGCAGGATCGATTGAGTAAACCGTGTTGAGAGCTGTAGGGCTAAGCATCGTCCGGTTGTAGGCACCGTTCTCGGGCAACAATTAATTATCGGCAAGGCGGAATAGGCGCCCTGGATAGCCGAATAATTTTTACATATAGGTACAGAATGTACGAGACAAACTGTTCACTTAAGGCGCTGATACGAATGCGGTAGTAGTAGAAGTGTCATCTGAGGTTATCTCGGCGCCGTCCAGAGCTGAAAATGGCTGCGACAAATAGAGCACCCAAAGTGACATATCGGAATTCCCAACCAGCCCAGCTCATATTCACAGTTTATCAAGCACGTACACGAAAAAAAATGACTGTTATCTTCAGCAGAGCGCTGGCTGGATTTCCGTTATAAATCTTAGTGTGAGCCAAGACGGCGATTGGCGGTTGTGCCTGCGCGGTGGAGCTGCAGTGGGCCAGGCAATGCTTAAATTTTCTGAAGCTTTACGTACAACGCCACCGCTGCGCAGTGCTTATTTGCTGCGTATCACTTTCTCCATCGTGCTCGTCTTGCAGAGATGACCGGGCTCCGGGGTTCGGTTACTTAATGACTTGCGCTTTACCCCACGGCGCGTCGAGAGAATTTTCACTCCCACAGACGACTTCCTGGCTGCACACGTCTCGACTCTCGTCATCCATCTGTCCTGATTTGCCCTCTGAGAACTCTATACACGCGGGAAAATGAGCACCGAAAGAGTCAGTTCGATGTCTGCTTCCGTGGATCCGGAGCCAGGATGGAAGGAAAACCCCGTCGAGGATATCAAAGACAGTCCGCCACGCTACGTGGACGCGTTTGGGGATGAGTCCAACGCTGAGATCAAGTACAAGACGATGGAGTGGTGGTAAGTCTAAGTTCCTCCTGGTCCAATGAGCGTGGCACCTAACTGGAGTGTTCGTTATAGGCAGACTGGAATGTGTAAGTTGCCCTTTGCAAACAGGGAAGCTGCAGGGATCATGAAGCAATGACTAATGAATACTCAGTTATGATTGCCGAGTCTGTTTCACTTGGTGTCTTGTCGTTGCCAGCGACTCTTGCCCAGTTGGGCCTTGCCCCGTGAGTTGTGCGAACAGAACTCCAAGATTCACATCAAGACTGACGGAATATATCTCAGTGCTCTTGTCCTGATCATCGGCCTGGGTCTTCTGGCAACCTACACGGGCTATGTCATCTCGCAATTCCATCAGCGCTACCCCCATATCCAGAACCTCGCCGACGCGGGTGATGTTCTCTTCGGGGCGTTTGGACGCGAGCTGTTTGGCATTGGCCAGCTGCTGTTCTCCATCTTCATCATGGGAAGCCACATCTTGACCTTTAGCGTCATGATGAACACGATTACCGAACACGGCACCTGCACCATGGTCTTCACCACGGTTGGGTTCGTGATCTGCATGGTCTGCTCCCTTCCGCGAACCATGAAGAACATGACCTACATCTCCTGCACCTGTAAGTCGATCAATAATTCTTCCTCAACGGCCCCGACTGACTCTATTGTAGCATTTATCAGTATTTTCACTGCCGTGATGATCACGATGATCGGAGTGGGAGTCCAGGGCCGCGACCCGTATACCAGCATCAAAGCCACTGTCGACACCGACCTCTTCCACGCCTTTACCGCCGTCACCAACATTGTCTTCGCCTACTGCGCCCACGTCGCCTTCTTTGGTCTCCTTGCCGAGATGAGGGAACCGAGAGACTTCCCCAAGGCTCTTTACATGTTGCAGACCTTCGAGATTATCTTCTACACCGTTGCGGCTGTCGTCATCTACTACTATGCGGGTCAATCGGTTGAGTCCCCCGCGCTCGGCTCCGCGGGGCCTGTGCTGAAGAAAGTTGCGTATGGCATTGCCATCCCGACCGTAAGACTCCCCTTTCATTGTCTTCCTGATTGTGCCCGAGCTCCTCCTGACGAATCTAGATTGTCGGCGCTGGTGTTGTCAACGGCCACATTGGTCTCAAGTATATCTACGTTCGCCTCTTCCGTGGAACGGACCGTATGCATCGCCGTGATCTGGTCTCATACGGCTCCTGGGTTGCAATCGGCTTGACCTGCTGGATTATTGCCTGGATCATCGCGGATGCCATCCCCGTCTTCAGCGATCTGCTGAGTCTTATCGTATGGCCTCTCACCCTGGCTTTGGATTTCGCTTATTGGAACTAACATTTGTCTCTGCGCAGAGCTCCCTCTTTGCCAGCTGGTTCAGCTACGGACTGGGTGGAGTGTACTGGCTTCACATCAATCGAGGGATGTGGTTTTCGTCCCCTCGAAAGATCTTTCTCACTGCCCTGAACGTGTGCATTGTCTTGATTGGCGGGTGTATGGTGAGTGTTTCTCCAAGAACCGATCTCTTATGTTCCAAGCTGACTGTTGTATCTTGCAGTGTGGACTCGGTCTCTACGTCTCAGGCAAGGCGATCCATGATGATGCCTCGTCCAACAGCTTCTCCTGCGCCAGTAACGCATGATGTCTCCAGCACCTCAACAATGTGACAGTGTCCATTCTGTACTATATCTCCTGTTATCAATAGATGGTTCCTCTTTACGGAGTTTTCCGCAGCGTGAAATTCAAGGGCAGAGCCCCAACAGTGTACGTGAATGTGTCTTTGGCGTCTCGATCAAACGATTCTGCGGCCTCTTCATTAGCGATGGACATGTCAAACTCCAGAGCGATCCGAGCGATCACGCTTCGCATTTCCATCAGGGCGAGTTGCTTCCCAACACAGCCGTACCGGCCTAGAAAGATCAGCCGGGCAATTCAATCAGATATTAAAGGAGTCTATCTGGCCCTTACCTGTCTGAAAGGGAAAGAAGGCCTCCTCGCGCACGATCAGTGTGTGTTTTTCCTCAAGCCACCGTTCAGGAATAAACTCAGAACCGGATGGAAAGTAGCGGTCATCGCGTTGAATGACATGCTGCGGAATCACGACGATTGTGTCTCCTGGAATCCACACCTCATCGACCTGGAGACCTTCTGGGGGCGTTTGGCGGGGTTGGCCACTGGGGACGGCGGGTTTAAGGCGAATTGTTTCATTGATCACAGCCTCGAGGTATGGAAGACGACGGAGGGTCTCGTTGCTAAGGGCCGCCTGGTCGGCGGTTTGAAGGAAGGCCTGATCCAGTTCGGCCTGTAATTTCCTATAGACAGCAGGGTGTTTGGCGAGATAGTAGAACGCGTTTGCCAATGCAACGCCGCTCGTATCACTAAAGAAGGTCAATCTGAGCCGCGCTGTGTTTCGGATTGCTTCATTACCTTCCAGTGACGATCATGAGCCGGCCGTCCTCATTGAGGGCTTGATCTCCCGGTGGTGCGGATTGATCCTTTTCATCTGCGGCCTTGAGCAGCCACGAGATTACATCCTGGGGGACTTTGGTTTCCGAAGCATTCCATTCCTGCAAGCATGCCATGTCAGCAATCACATTTCGTGTACAATGCGTGCGATGCCATCTGTTACATGTTTTTTCTCTGCAATGCGGTTTGCGCAGTACGTCATGAACTGCCCGTAGTTGCCGACGAGACCCTGAATGGCACCCAGTATCGTTAGAATCCAGGGCGTGGGCTTCAAAATCCCTAGAAATAACATCTGCTCATGCAGCTCCTTGATTGCGGCGTGTTCAGCAGCGTCATCCAGCTGGCGAAAGTCCTTGGAAAACCCGACAAGGCCCATCACGTCAAAGGCAAAGTACATGATCCATTGCGAAATGTTGAGTGGCTGCCCGAGTCGAGAACGAATCTGGGACACGAGGATGTCGACTTTTTGCTGGATCCGGGGTTCGTAGGTTGCCAATGCTGTGAATATCGTGCATCAGACACTCGTCGCCATACACTATCAGAAAAGGAATTCACCTTTCACGCTAAAGCCGCGGTCCCAGGCGCGACGGCGGCGACGATGCACTTCGGGGTCGCGTGTTGAGTTGAGTGAGATTTGGGTCTTGTCATCGGAGACATGGCTGTACCAGGTGGGCTTGGTACACGGCGACTGAGGACCGGAAAAGGCGTGCACCGCCGACGGCCGATTGATGGATAGCTCGCGAGGGCCGGTCCGGACAAAGTCACCATACTGGCGATGCATTCCCTCGAGGTCGAGATGGTACTGTGTGCGTTTCATCGACCGCATCGCGATAGATAAGCGGGTTACCTTGGCCATGAACGGTCCTGGAAAACGGCGCAGACGGTGGAAGAAGCATCTGTAGAGGAGCATACTCGCTGTGAGCCCGACGTTGAAGGAGCACGAAGCCAGCATGGTGCTGACAGCAGCACGTAGCCATCCGACGGAGAAGAAGCACAGGTAAGCCGAGAACAAGCTGAATGTGGTCACAACGTAGGCCGCCAGGAGGAGCCGAAGTCGGTTGTCGATTTCAATGGCCCTTATCCCCTGATGGACAGCTGCTCCGAGGACGGCGAACGTGCAGACGATCTGAGCAGGATCAGGCCTCAGCATGGTCGCGAGTGTGGCTGTAACTGCCATGTTCTTGACGGGGAACTGCCACCCTTTCAGACTGTCCTTGTCCCCTGGTTTAAGGGGGATGCGTGGGGTTTAAGAGGCTGATGGAATTCTGCTCTCCCTCTGCGCCCCCGGGCCGAGTGTGAGAAACAACTCACACGCTAACGCAGCGGGGATCCTGGAGCGAGGGCCGAGGCGCACCAGCCGCTGCCTGCGCTGATCGCTTTCGATTCCCCCGGCGTTGAGTGGTGGGCTTGCCCGCCGGCCTGCATGTCGGCTGCATTGTCCCACTACTTCCAGGCCTGGTCTGAGAGTCATCGATGACTATTTCTGACAGCTGTTGTTTGTAAAGTGTTATCCCCAAGTTCGTCATTCATCATCCTACTGCTTCCAATACGACCCTTTACGCCACCGCGCCTCGTCACGGTACAATCTTGAATTGCCAAAGTAGTCGTCGATGGACAATCTAGCTGAACCAGAAACCTTTCACCAGAACGCTGCCATACCGAGAAAACGGATCACAAGACGCGCCGCTTGTGTCGAAAAACTTGGGTAGGAGCTTAAAATATACATTCGTCCATGTCAATACTGAAGTGAGCATATTTCCCTGATCAAAGCAACGTCCAACCCAGAAATATATTCGAATGATGTCTTCTACTACATATCATCTATAATTGCGGAGCATATCGTGGAGTAGCCCAAGAAGACTACATAGGGATTGCGGTACGATCACCGACCTATATCTCTAGGACATGACCCTGAAGATGGGGTACTCGTCTCCCTCCTCCATAGGCACAATATTGAACGAAACATACGAGTCGATATTCTCCGGTTCCAGCGCCACCATCGCCAGCGCCGCATTCTTCTGCCTTGTACTCACGCGGAAGCTTCCTTTCGGTAAGCTGAGCTCGCGCTTAGTGCTCTCAGTCGCCACCGTCACGCGAACGACACCCTCATAGTAGGAGGTATCGATATCGGCGGATGTGATTGTCAGCGCCTCGACGGCCCCCTGAAACGGCTTATCGAGCGTCTCGACGTCCAGGCCGCTCACCCTCAGACGCTGAGCCAAGTCTGACCAGGCCACGGGGATGAGGTAGGCTTCTGGACGGGCGCGAGTGAGGTTCGCGAAAGAGGGGGTTGTAGAAGCGAAACGGACAGACGGGTGGACCACGCTGCCATTCTCGCGGTTGACCATGGTGAAGGGACGAATCTCAACCTCGCTGTAGTCCGTGATAACGACATCATCGCTTGACTTGATAAACGCCTCGATCCCGTCCTCGACAGTCTTCAACACCTGGTCGGCGTTGTCGGCAGCAGTTTGCACGATACTGCCCAGCATGGTCAATCCGGCAGCCGTGCGGCGCTGGAACTCCTGATCGGCGATCCCAATACCGCGCATCTCGAGGAGGAAGACAACAGCCTGGGTCAGACCCATTGCATTCCGACCAATCTTGCCATCCGTGCCGGCCTCGGCGAACTCAGCAACGATGGACGAATTGGACACCGAAGATCCGGTCACGTATGGCTCAGCTCGAAGGCCAGCAACTTCCATATCGGTCGCGATGTTCCTGGCAAAGAGCTCTTCGGATAGCTGGCGGATCCCCTCGTTGATATTCAGATTCTTCGCTGCCGAGAACAGGCCGTCGGAGCCGTGCACGTAGTTCCCCTCGCCAAATGTCGTGTAAGCCGAATATTCGTGCATATCGACAATAACATGAGGCCGGAAGCTGTTCATGAGGTGTTTAATATCCCGTGTTTGTTGCCGAGCAAGTTTGATATGGTCGCGGTTAGGATCAAAATTCGTAGCCAGCGTGCGCTGGAAATAAAACACGCCATCAGGGTTGTATCGGGGGAGAATCACAAGCTCTAGCTTGTCGAGGATAGAGGCTGCCCATCCCGAGTCGGCATCGAATTTACCCAGAAGCGCTTGTGTGGCCTCATCGCCGGCGGGTTCATTGCCGTGCACAGCGCCCTGGATCCACACACGCACTTTGGAAGCGCCGCGGCGGTGGGAGCTGCTGTGCCTTGTCGTCGAGAGGTGGACGTAGGGGAACGAGCGGTGCTCTTCCGAGGTGAAGTTGGCGGTGCCATAGGTCATGTAGTCGTTGCGTCCGGCGATCCTCTCGAGAAATGCCTCTGCATGGTATCAGTCGGGTTTGCTTGCGGCGCATCCTCAACGGTACACTTACCCAAGTCGTCCTGGGAAGATGGACCTTGAGTCCCATTGGTGAATCCAGGCAGTCGGACATCGGGCGTCACGAAGGCTGGAGAGAGGAGCTGAATCCCCTCGACGTTTTGGAAAGCACCAGCTACAGTCTCAGAGTCCTTCCTAAGAGAAACATGGTTGTATCCATAGGTAACCGCGCTGGCCAGCGAGGCAAGGCTGAGAAACAGAGCTGGGGCGATGTGTGTCCTCATTTTGACAGAGAAACTGGTCAGACAAAGGGAAACTCTTCGCAGCCGATCTTTCGTCCCTTTTGTACTCCCTCGCGCCGGCCATGGTTACATTGGAGATCGGTCATACTCCAAATTTACTTGTTTGCTTGCACTTCCCCTCATGCCATTTCTTGGCTTCTCCGCCACCTTTCTCTTTCCAGGAGGAACAAGATTGCGCCAGCCACTCACCTTTATCCAACGCGCTTATCTCCTCCCAGCCAAGCTCTGCCCTCCCCACTAGCGACGTACCTCGCCGAGTAATGCCCAGGCTATCGAAAGACTTTCCAGCGAGCAACCTGGGCAGGATAAATGGCCGGAAAAGCATGACTTTGAGTCTCATCCGTGCCTTTCTGCTGCTCCCAACCGTCTTAGCTGTCGATAACATCCTAGGAAGACCCCGAGTCAAAACCAAACCACCGGGCTCCTTGCTGAGGCCTTCCCAACCGCGAGTCAGAGCGCTAGTCCTCAAGCCGAGGCTGCGACTGATAGGATTGGTTCGTGGCCAGTTGCAAATCCCATGAGCATTTCCGCATAATAATCGTAGATTCGAACACCAACTGGTTCATGCTCCCAGGAAACAATTAATCAAACTTGTTTTGTTTGAATTATCATTTTTTATAGCCCACTGTCGGCGGCGATTTGTATTTGAGCGAACAAAAACATGCCAACGATCATGTATCCCTCGTTGTTTGCTGGTAGATCGTAAGAGTTCCCCTGCATGGGCTCATTGGGAATACAAATATTTGTGACCATAGACGACTGCTATCCTAGGCCAACCTATGCTTTCGCGCCATTCCTGGCGTCGCCAAAATAGAATCGGTTTCATGGACCATTTGCTATCGTACAGGGCAATTTGTAGTTGCCCCCTAAGCAGCTTCCCGATCCAACTAGCCGGTTATGCTAAGAAGGCATTATGCTAGACCCAGAGTGGCATCCGGGCTGGGATACGCATACTCCCCGCGCGAGGCATCGTTCAGAGCGAGTCGGTCCGACTGGTAATCGGTTTGTATAGTGGGTATAGATAGCCTTGCCACTTCCGGCGTTGTGATACTGGTTCTCAAATTGGACACCCTAGAGAATATTGCGGTTGAGCCTGACCGGCACAGGTAGTAAGTATGGCGAGCGAAGACGGATGGATTCAGCGGTTCTGACATTCTGGGAAACTCGCGTGTCAAATCTAAGTAATGTTCGTGAAGTCGGGAGTAATGCTGCCATGAAGAATCAAGGAAGCTTGTTCCTGAATCCATAACCATAAAGACTAAGAAAGCGGTTCATGTCTCCCACAACTATCTTAATAGAACAAAGTGTACGAAATCCTCTTGCGGTCCTCGTTACACCCACCTAGTAAGTAATGGTCAATTATAAGAGACGACTTGATTCTCTGCTTGGAAAAGTCATCGCAAGTCAAACCCAGGTCAGACTTCACTTGGCGTCATCACAACGTTCAACTGCCACGCCGTCCTAGTTTCCCAATTCAAATATGTGATCTAGGATTGCCTGAATAGTTTCACCACCGCCAAATCTACGCTCACGGACTTGTTATGCGCCCCATAGGCATCCTCCAAGGACAAAATACACTCGATTATCTGTAGTGGAGTCGCTGTCTCTTGCGCAATTCTTAAGCGGCGCGCACTCTTATAGAATGCGCGCATCATTGCCTAGGCGTAGTTCGGACTCCCATGATATCCTGGACATGAAACATATGGTGGATATTAAAAATAGGGTGCATTAATGTAGTGAATTATGCCGCGTCAAGGGGTCAGGACAACACTACCTACCAGAGCTTCTAAGTCGTCTTAGTCGTGCACGAAACTAACTAAGCTGGAAGAGAGCACTTCCTTGTTCTATAATAGAGCGTCCCTCACAACGAGAGGTCCTTCAAGTACAGAATCACAGATGAGGGAATTTAGAAAGCCGTGCTATAGAGAGCATCGTCTATGGCTTCCGGATCCAGGATGTTGACTGATTCATTCGGTATCCGGAATATATTATAGAAAGTCATGCTTTTCACTGTTAAAGGGAGCCAAAGAACCTGCTGCTTGTAGCCTGTCAGAGAAGAAACCACGACATAGAAGGCCGAGTGCATGGGGAACATCCATACCTTGTGGGATTTCAGGTTAGCCGTGAGAAGACCCAAAAGAAACCTCTGGGGCTTTCGAGAATGTTTGCTCTAACAGAAGCCACTACCATCAGGCAGCCTCGGCACCCAGCCCAGCGCACCGTCATGACCAGAGTAGACTGCCGATTGATGAGATTGGACATGGGATTCGGATTACTCATAATGACGATAGGTCTATTGGTGGAAAATCGTCCATTGTCATGAGCAACGCATGTTTATATCACGCTGCTAAAATTATATATTGCCCTGCTGCATGCCTGTAGTAATGATGAATCGGGTTGCTCACATACAAAGGGAGAATCCTTGATATTAATAAGTACTAAGAGCCCATAATGACTGGAAGTTTAAAAGTATACTAGAGGTTACCCTGCTTGTTGGTCCAGAATGGTGTATCATCATCTGTACCGTCGGCAGCCGTTGCACTCTTAGACACGGGCCAAAGCCACCAAACTCGCCAACTATAAATACATTTAACGACATTATTTTGCCCGGATAAGACCCCCTGGGAAAGGTCTATGGGGTGCTCATGATGTCCTTTGTATTTACAATTCGCAACATGTTGCCTTACCTTACGTAGCCATGGACTAGGAAGTATGGACGCAATGGCATATCTTTCTCTTGGAAGGCTACAAGCTTTGACGCCATTCACAAATCCCTCGACGGTCTTAGACCTCATGTTGTTACCTGTCCAATTTTCTCTGCGGTCCCAGAGTGACATACGATAAGTCCATATGACCGTACCCGGTTTATTTTCTTATCTAACAGGCTCCATATGATAGTAATTTTCAAGCCGTAGTCTCTCTCTATTAATGATTGCAAAGGGGCGGTGTGCTCGCAATCAATCCGGTGGTCCTTCATATGATTTCTCACTACCCACGTGGTGCTTCGCCGGAAGTGTCGGATCAACTCGAAACAATCTTCCCCTGTCATATTTATAACGTAACTGAATAGGCGGGCATGGAGAGGAAATCAGCGGCCGGAATTTCTCAACCCCGTAGGTTATTGTTGGGAGAAGAGGAGAAGGGCACTCTGTCGGGGGCTCTCCTCAGCTGTTCAGCACGACTCCATAGGTTACCAGGGGTCAATTAGTTGAAAAGGCTTGATAGGTGGGAAGTGGCTCGTCTCTTGGGCCCGAGCGAGCCATCACCTGCACCAGTTTAAGTTTCCCCGTAACACACGAATGCGCCAATAATGTACGCACTGCAGCGCCCTCCCTTGGTGATCTCAAGGCGGATAGCTCGTCGGCAGGGTTCCGTAGAACTTCGGAGATTCGGGGGGAAGAAGACAGGTTCGCAGGCGTGGGTGAGCTTGGCGTCGGTTTCAGGATACGCCTCGGGTCGATCTAGCCCGGCCTCTGCACTAGAGAGTCCCGTAAATACGGTTCGAGACCGCGTCCCAATAAACTTGCGTAGCTGCCATTGGATCGCCGCAAAGTGCCGAGAACCCTGAAAAGTTATGAACAGATGGGGGAGCTCCGCAGGCCAGATCGGAATAGGAGCTTACTCCGGACAAGTTAATCAATCCTCCTCTGCAGGGCATTTGGATGTGGAACCCGGCCAATGGCGGCATTCTTCACAGGCTCGGCCAAGCAGAGGGAATAAGACTTTATGAAACGGAAGGGTCCATTTTCCACCAAACGGAGTATAGCACGAAACAACCCAGGGATACGAATGCCGCCCGACAATATAGACTTCACCGCTTGTAGTCTGTATGACCACGAGGGTGAAGAGCGGTATAAAGCGGCTGTCCTGCCCTCCCCGATCAGAATTTCCTATCCAACACCAGATTCACCCAAACCAGCAGATCCCCTCGCACCTCTTTACTCTCACAATGTTGCTTGCAAACGTCATCGCTACCCTGGCGCTCTCCAGCGTCGCCGCTGCGCAGACCCTGAACATCCCCACGCGTGTCGGGTCCATCGTGTCCCTGGCCTCTCCCAGTGTCATCTCCGGCTCAAAGGACATGGGAAACAGAGAATACGACCGTGGCCGCCCCTGCGACTCTGACGAGGACACCGGCAGCGACAGCGCTGTGTTCATCCTGGAGAACGGTGCAACCCTCAGCAACGTGATCATCGGCAAGAACCAGCTCGAAGGCATCCACTGCAAGGGAGCCTGCACCCTGAAGAACGTCTGGTTCAGGGACGTCTGTGAAGGTACTTCGTTCTGTTTCCCTTATCGCTTATCCAAACCATCCTAGAGTATTCCGGTGGCTAACCCATCTGCAGACGCCATCTCGGCCCTCGGAAACGGCAACGTCCTCATCCAGGGCGGCGGCGCCCAGGAGGCCAAGGACAAGGTCGTCCAGCACAATGGCCGCGGCACCGTGACAATCAAGGACTTCACTGTTGTGAACGCCGGCAAGCTCTACCGGGCGTGCGGAAACTGCAGCAACAACGGCGGCCCTCGCAAGGTCGTCGTCCAGAACGTCAAGGCCAAGGGCGTGTCCCAGCTCGTTGGGATCAACTCCAACTTTGGCGATACTGCGACTATCTCGGGAACTTGTGGCTCAAGTGTGAAGAAGGTCTGCCAGGAGTACAAGGGCGTCCAAAAGGGCCAGGGTGAGAGCCCCAAGCTTAGCAGCACGTCTAGCTGCAAGGGGCAGACGAGCCTTTCGAAGTGCTAGACGTTTCGGTTTGGCCTGCCGGGACAAGGATCTGGGATAAACACTCATTTGGCGGCGCGGGTTGTTGAGGTGGAGCCGAGGTAAGGACAACCTGATGTGAAGATAGGGCGTGAAAGGTGAAGTTGGGTGGTTGGTGGTGCTAGGATAGTCTATAAATTAATTAATTAATCAGACTATTATCTCCCTGGGACACCTCTGGTCTTGGGACATCTCTACTTCTGTTTACTAATGATTACCTGTCTATGCTATAAGTATGTGAGTACTATGGATGGGGCTGCCTGGAACTATCCTAGAAGCCTTGTCCTTAAGGATTATCTTGGCTGCTTATACTGCCATTAACAAGCTACACAAGACTTGCTTGATGTCCATGCATGGTTGCTTGCCTGCCCCCACCTGATGCCCCCTACCCACCCAGTTCCCGCATTCAGGCAGGATGTTTTGAACGGTCTGGCATCCGTAGCCGCATTGGATGTAAATGGAGAAGTGCCACCTGGGCAGGCAGTAGCATATCTAGATAAATAAAACACGATATATAGATAACATCCAATCAGATAACCCGGAAGATGGGCAGTAAAAAAATATAAAAATAAAATATAGCCGAGTTCGGTCAGCATTGAAGAGGGACCTGGCTCCGCGTCCGGTGGCCGGGACCAAAGTGCCTCCCCTCCTCATTGCTCACACCCTATGGGCCGGGTGCTCGGAGGTACCCATGAACGACGTAAAAAAAAGGTCCCGCTCTGTTGGCAAGGGATATCCACTCCTACCTAGTACTTGTCTTCCGCTTCCTATTTCCCTTTGTCGCTCTGGTACTTTTCCTCTTATTTGTTTTGGTCTCAGGCAGCGGGGGAGGTGGCGGTGTTGGGGATGGTGCTTCCGCTGTGCCACTAGGAGAGCCAGGGTCGGGAATAGAATTCGTAGATGGGTTGATTTCAGGCGTCAGTACCGTGATGCCATCTGCAAAGATTGTCTCCGTCGGAGAAGACTGGCCGGAAACAATGATGATGGTCCGCGATTGCCACAGGCACGTACAGAAAATGCAGTTCGATGCGCGCACCAACTTCAAATGCTTTCCCGGTTCGCTGTTGCAAAGAAGACTATACAGCTTAACAAGGGATCCGCGATAGATCTTAGTCGGGAATTCCTCCCCGCCATATTTGCCAGGTTGTTTTTGCGTGCCGACGTCCAGAAGTACCCACTCACCGGGCCGTGGGAAGTGGCTAGATGCCGGGCTTTGCATATGGAGGGTAATGTCTTCGAAGACCTTGCAGCATGTTCCAGAAAATGCGTGGTTAAGTGCCATTATGTGCGCGATATGTTTGTATTCGCAAATTGGTAGGGACACTCCGTGCCAGAGCAGACTCTGAAGCCCAGCGCTTCCGTACGCGGTAATTAGCATTTTTGGCGATGATGCTGGGGCGGCGCCTGCGATGGAGTTACCGGGAGATGTGTCGTTAAACAGCTGATACTGCCAAGAGTAGTTGGCCTGTAGCTTTCTGCCTTGCACCGTCTCCCTGACTAAAAGTTCCGGAGGGGACTTGTTGTCATGCATGCTCATAATCAGTCGTAGTTTATCGTCAAACCTATATTTGATTATAGTTTCTTCTTCAAGCCGCATCCCGAGCTTTGCATCTAAGTCGTACACTTCCCAGAACAAAGAATCATCCTTCTGGATATGACCGGGGACAATGTGGAAAACCTCGGTTCCTCTCGGTGGCAGGCTGGGGTTGAGGAGTGAAGAACAGCAAATGACGATTCCCGATTCAGATATTGCCGACGCGTCAAGAGTCGGCTCCTCTTGAACTGGGATACCGGTGAAAGTATGCAGTATGGTGGGAAGAATATTGTTTTTGTGGTTTGGTGACATAGCTTCGACACTGGGGTGACAGAATGCCCCAGCGGAGCGCGCCCCTTCAGTAATAACGTGCTGCCCAAGTAAGAGGAAATATAGATTGCGTAGGCCGAAGGATGAAGGTTGTATACTTGGATGTAAGTGGACACGAGCAAGGATCCAGAGGTATTGGGTTATGGTAACTGCGACTCGGAATACACAGAGCGTTCTGGGTTGAATCCAAGTCCTCCTGCTACCAGTGTGTAAAATTGCATCCTCACAACATGGACAGCCACATGCTGAACGAACAACTTCTTCAGCGCCCTCAAAGGTATCGACATTGAATCGGACATGTGAAAGAATTGGTTTAAGCTCTGGAAGAATCTCCAAGACATTTTTATCCGCACCAAGCCTCAGGTGTATTTGATCGGCAACTTTGCGGAGCACATAGGCGAAAGCAGAACCAACCTCAGCCGATGCTAAGATACTCAGAGATTGAACAGAGAATGTGTCAGATAGTATCGAGTCCCATGTCGACCGTCCTCCTGCAAAGAATTTGTCCCCCATCTCGGGGTCCATGTGGAAGATCTCGTTACCACTTGCTAGAAAGCAGGTCGTGTCCCTGACTCGGACCATGGAGGACTGTGTATCAAATGTTCGTAGGATCTTCACTTGGGCAGCCGTATGATCAGACTCTCCATGCTTTAGATACAGATAGTCACCAGTGCTAGCGTCGCGAACCTCAACTCTCAGGCAGAGAACCCACTCTGCCACGGCTCCAACCCACGCGCAGTCTGGTCCGCCAACAAACGTCGCACTCTGCAGAGCACACCGCTTGAAACAGCCGCGAGAGTTGACAATGCTTCGCCCAAGGCCTGTGGCGACGTAGCCCCTCGTCGTTTCCAGACGTCTTGCGCCGCGCCGTTATACCAAAGCCGAGTAAACCCTTCGACCAGGTTGGGGAAATCCGAGGACAATAGTGTCCCAGAACAGGTATCGACCAGGTTAGACCACTGTGTAATTGAGGGGCTGAGGTGCCCGGGAGTCGCTTGGATTTTGGCCGTAGAACGCAGGACTTGTGCGCAGTAGAATTTGTCGTAGGAGGCAGACAACGCGCCGCACAAGGCAACGCAGGTGGTTCCCTGCTCAGACTCTACCAGTAGTCGGACCACATGTTTGATGCCGAATCCGAACCATAGAATATTGCCGTACGATGAAAGAGGTTTGAGGCCTTCTAAGCTTGTCTGTATCTTCTGTTGGGTGCTCGGATGGAGGAGGAATCGAGAAAATATCTCCTGGCCGACGGCAAGATTCAGAGGCTCAACACCAGCCTGGGACAATCGCGATAGAATTTCCAACGAAAGAGCGACACTCGACTTCGCGAGTTGCGTCCAATCGACAGTCCCTTGCTGGCTGAAGACTGGCCCGCTCTGGCTGGGGATGAGCGCTGATGAATCCATGTCGAGGATGTGAATCACATCTCAACTCGACTAGGCTAGCTACGCCGATTCATGAGAGAAAAATAAAACGCGATCAAAGGGAAAGGGATAGCAGCCACCTTTATTCGATCGGCACGATTCAACCTTGCAGCATTTCGCCCAGCACTGCCTCCCTGCAGCCGCCCGATGTTTGCTTTTCCGACCGGGACGCACAGCCACCACAGAAACGGAGATTCATCGCAAAAGTATTGGATAGCATTCGCCACGGCAACTGGAGCATACTTTGTGAAAAATTAAGGTGAGTTTAGTTATAAGGCCGCCGGTCGGTAAGTTGTCTCTTGTCAACGCCGCCAAAGTGGAAGGAACACGGAGGCTAGTAGACTACTCTGGGGTGAGGAGCCACGGTGAATATCTACTAGTAAGCCTAAATCTTGCTAGAGATAGTTTAGTTCCTAGTTTAAAAAGGTACGAATTATATACCCTACTGTCCGCATGGAAACCCTATGCTTCAGAATAAACTTGCGCATGGAAGAAATGCTGGGATTGGGCACCGCCGCACATCGCGTCCTATGTGAACCATAGTCCGCGGTGTAGATACGAGACAGGTACTGGGGTGAATCTAGCTCCATGGGGTAGGTAGAGAGTAGGCCGTGGGTAATCAATAATGCAGATCGAAACTTGGAAGTGTTTGGAAGTACATACCCTTTCCACATGGCTCTCCACTATGTATCTAATTTATCATGCTCCCACAAGCACTAACAACTTCAAACCCCCTTTTTTCCTTCTCGAAGTAACAGCGGCCTCTGCATTCGCACCAGGGTATAGGAAACCTAAATCTAGGCAAAAAAACTTATACCGAGACCCGCGCAAGCAACATAATAATGCATCCAAGCTCTTAAAGTACAGCATAGCATCTACCTAAGATACCCTTTCCAACGGGCAGCCAGACACCGCCTACCAAGCTCATAACCCATCCATATCATGTCTCACTGCTCAACCTCGACCGCGACATCAGCCTCGCGCGCACGAGCATCCGCCCGGCTAACCCGACAACATGGCTGCTGGATAGTGACAGGATTGCACTGGTCGAAAATGGTGAGCGGGGCACCGCACGCGCTGAGCCAGACGCGGTGTTGACTAGATATATCAAACAAGATTCCGCTGTTAGCATCGCATTGCATTGCATTCGCAAACAAACCCTCATGACAACTAAAAGAAAGGTGCCATGGTAGTAAACTTTTGGCCTGCATCATCATATCATACCTTGTCCCAAGCTCTGGCCGACAGGCACCAGCAACGCTGGCGCGGCGGTCGCTCGTCCACCGAACCAGCGACCTGGATAGTGTGTGGCAGAGCGCCATTGCTGAGCTCGTAGTTGCTCAGGTAGATGCATAATTGGACGGGGTCGGAGTTGATTTAGACATGGTGGATTTAGCTTATTTCGGTATATATATGTGCCGGCTGTGGGTGTTTCTGGGTTTGCTTAGTGGCGGGCTACTTACTCAACGTAATCCCTATTATAGTGGCTGTCCTATTTTAGCCAGACATTGGGTGGTTACCTGCAAAATCCCTTTATTCTACTAGGGGGTGGTGTTAGGGGGTATTATACTAAAATTATCTAGCTACTATATCTTTTAATTAATAGTTATTACTATATCTAGCTAGCACATAGTAGAACCCCTAATAGGCTATTTAGCTAGTATACTACCTAATTACCCCTTTTATAGGCTTATCTAGCTAATATAATACCTAATTACTGTCAGATCACGCCTATCGTTCCGGCTTTGTCACGGGCCTCGCCCTGCTTTCCCGCTTAGGTCATCGCCACGTGACGTTTCTCTGTATATAGTTGGTCCCGCTTCGCGGAACCTCTTTAGTTCTCCATGCTTCGTATTTTAGTTTAATATGACTTATTCTTCTTGATCATTCCTTACACAATACGAAGCATCAAACCAAGCTCTCTGTTCATCTCTCTGTATCGTCCTTCATCTCTGCATCTCTGTTTTATTGTTCCACGACCTCTGTACAATCATCGTTGATGACCCCTGTCACTTCGCCCCTAGCGTCACCCCACTGCATCAGAATTTATCTCCAAACCAACAATATCTATCAAACCCATGCTAAGCTTTCTACTATGTTTACCACGGGTGACTCCTAAAAGCGATCCCACGCAAGCTCTGTCGCTGGCGATGGCCCGGCCTCATGCACGCGGAGCTGGAGCCGCTTGATTAGCTCCCACGTATCCAGTGCCTTTGGGCCTGGTGTGTTCCCAGCTTTATCTCCCCTAGAATGACTACCAAAGGCCGAAGCCTCTAGTGGCATTGTGACGCCTCCCCAGGATCCCTTTAAGGCCCCTTCTTAGGGTGTCCCTTAGGGCGACCCTAAGGGTAAGGCCTCTGAGCTTCCAACGCCAACGCTAACCATGCCCACCATTATCCATTGGAAGTCCGCGATAGCACTGCCCACGCAGCCACCAGTTACCTTCCCAATAATCAAACCTGCCACCACGTACGATCCCCGTGTCAAGAACCTCATCCGCCAGCTTACAACCCTCTAGCATACCTACAAGGGCGAACATACCCACGCAGAGAAATACAAGGCTACAGTGGAGGAGGCGCTAGATAAGGTCCTCTTGCTCTAAGAGGAGCTAGATTACCAGCATACCATACTTAGAGAGCTCTCCGAGCGCCTTAACGCCTAAGGAGCCTAAGAACCCCGCAATCCATCCCTGGAATAACTAGTCCCCCTGGGGATGGCACCCAACACCTCCAGCGCCCCTCAGCATCAGGCTCCAGTGGCTAATGCCCAACCAACCCTGGAACCACGAACCTCCAAACCTCCGCAGCCCCTAAGGCAGGCCCCGTACGGCACGCCCCTTGGGGCTCACCAGGCCTATAACACCTCGCCAGTAGGCCTTGCTCCAGGCCTTGAGCCTCTACTAGTTCCCCCTTGTCCTTAACAATCCTCCTACCTTCCCTCCGCCGCTCCACTACCATACGCCACCACCTCCAGGGCTTCCTTCCCCCTGAACGAGCCCCTGAGGCATCACTTAGACTACTATCCCTTAGGGGCCTACGCCCCCAACCAACTACTAAACCATCCCCTTACTGGCTATGCCACACCATAGCCCCTAACCTACAACGCCTACGTAAACTGGCGCCCCCATGGCCAGCACCTGAACAAGCCCCTAAGGGGGGAGAGCTACAGTAAATATAACCCATGGAGGTATGCTATCAACTGCAAGTTTAAGGTTAATCAGCCTCTGTATCCCAACAACCGCTCGCGTATCTAGTACGCCCTCTTATAAATGGAGGAACCTATCTTTAGTGTTATGCAGACGCTCGTCCAGCGTGCCCTAGAGAAGACCCTGGCGGACTTCCTTAATAACATTAAGCACTATATAGGCGTGCACCTCCACACTAACACCACGAACTGTGAGCTCCAGACCATTACTCAACGCTAGAACAAGTTAGTAACCTAGTACTTCCACCAGCTCCTCACCCTCTGGGACCAAGCCAACACGCCTAAGCCTAATTAGGTGAAGAAGCTCAAGTCAACCCTAATCCCTAGCGTGGGAACCGCCCTGTACATTAAGGACCACCTTACTATATGCTTGGTCCTCGACAACGCCTGGAAGGTGGAGGAAGGCCGCCTGGAGACCTTCCACTACCACCCCTGTGGTGGTCCCCAAAACACCTTGGCCCTGAAGCCCACCTCCAGGGGCACGCCCCCCAAGCCTAGTGGCGCCGCCCCAAAGGATACTATAATAACCCCTGGAGCAGCAACCACCCCAGGGGTGAATAACCCTAACACACGCTTTGGCCCTGTAGCCACAAAGCCTAAAGGCTGGGTGGGAGCCTGGTATAACCCCCAGGCCAGCCCAAGGCAACTTACTAACAAGGAGCGTACCTTGCTGCGACAGCAGGGCCAATGCTAGGCCTGCTGTAGCTCTAGACACTGCTTGGCGCATGAAGTCTGCCCCAAGCAGAGCTCTTGTCCCAAGCAGCTCAACAAAATCACCACTAAAACCCTCGCAGAGGACCTCAAGCAGGCGGAAAACATGTAGTCCCTGGTTATTATCATAATCAGGGACTAGAGGGGCCAGAGATGGTGGTTAAAAATAAAAGTTCTTATTTATTTCACTTATCTTTATTGGCTGTTGACCCCACTGCGGAGGCCTATTGGCAAAAGGGGCAGCACCTCATCCTAAATTATTACATAGCCAACAAGAAGACCTCTATATTAGTTAATAATGGCAGTGAAGTTAATGTTTTAGACCTATCTCTGGCCCGTGCACTCTAGCTTACTATATTTAAGCTATCCTCCCCTATTTCCTTACGTCTCGTGAATGACTCCCCCTACCAAATAATTATTAAAGCAGCCCTTGCTCCACTATGTTTTAGCAAACATGTAGAATAGCGCCTACTCTACCTTGCCTTGCTCCTAAACTACAAGCTAGTCCTAGGAGACCCATGGCTTAGTAATTATAACCCCTGGATTAACTTTGCTAACCACTATGTTTACTTTAACTTAGCAAAGTGCTTTAAGAAGGGATGCTTAGAGCATGCCCGCCCATATACTATGTACGCCTAGGGATCCCCTGTACAGCCCATTAATCACGAGCCTGAACCCCCCATAGCAGACATCTAATTTATAAGCGCCCACCTGTTCTTCTTATTGGCAAAGCGCCGCGATTACCATGGCTTTGTTATAATACCACACTAACAGACAAAATAGCTCTACGCCACGACCACAGGGGCTATACAGCCTAAGGACTATAACAAATTCATGGCTAGAGCCCTAAAGTACACGCTAGAGGAGCTTAAGAAGCGCGTCCCCCATAAATACCACAGCGTGATTAAGGTCCTTATAAAGGAGGAAGCAGACCAGCTCCCACTACACCACCTAAAGGACCATAATATCCAGCTTATTAAAGGCACTAAACCCCCATTCTCCCGCAACTATTAACCCACAAACATCCAGGAATGCAAGGTTATCCTAAAGTATATAAAGGAGCAGCTGGGGAAAGGCTTTATCCAGGCTAGCTTGTCCCCAACAGCAGCCCCAGTCCTCGTGGTACGCAAACCTAGTGGTGGCCTTCACGTGTGTGTTAATTACCACATGTTAAATAAAATCACTATTAAGAACCACTACCCCATCCCACTTGTTACTAATATGCTCGCGAAGCTCTCCCACACTAACATCTTTATAAAGCTTAATGTCATCGCCGCGTTCAACCAGATACGCATAAAAGAGGGGAAGGAATGGCTTACTATGTTCAACATGCGCTATGGGCAGTTTAAGTACCTTATCATGCCATTTAGCCTTTATAACGCCCCTGGGACCTTTTAGAGTTATATAAATAACTTAATCCTTAACTACCTTGACATCTTCTACACTACGTACCTTGATAATGTCCTTGTATATAGTAACAACCCTAAAGAACACACTAACCATGTATTAAAGGTCCTCCAACGACTGCTCAATTAAGGCCTGTACGTGGATATTAACAAATATAAATTTAGCGTCAAGGAAGTCAAGTACCTCGGCCTAATTATAAGCACAGAAGGTGTTAAGATGGACCCTAAGAAGGTTAAAGCAATCCTTACTGTCACAGCGGGAGCCTCAGGCATCTCCGCGAGGGAACCGAGGCAGAACCGCTCGGTTCCCGAACCTGGCTGAGGCCTCAGGCACCAAGCGGCGCATTGTTCCTCCGATCGGGAACCGCATTAGACCCGATTGGGACCCGAGTAAGACCCGAATTGGGACCCGAGTCAGACCCCTTGGCGCTGCTATAGAAATAAGGCCTCTAGAATCGCTGAGCTTGCTAATCCTCAGCGATTCGTTTCTGAATCCAATGGAATACAGCTTCTCTTTCCTATTTCGTACAATCATAGAATCCTGACATCTTGTCGCTTGCTAGGATCTAGCTCCGAGTGACGACCGACTGCTAGCCGACGTTGATCTGATCTCGCCGCTTACACTTACCTAGGAGACCCCCTAGTTAGTTAAGGATGTACAGGCCTTCCTAGGGTTCTACGGCTTCTACCAGCGCTTTATTAAGGCCTTCTCACAGCTAACGCAGCCCTTGAACAAGATCACGAAGGGCTCTGAGACGTATACAACAAAGACAGGGAAGCGCCGCGTACGCTACCAACCATTTAAATAGAATCCCAAGCGTGAAGCAGCCTTCCAAGCCCTAAAACAGGCCTTTATAGAGGCCCCCATGCTAGCACACTTTAACCCTGACAAAGAGACCTGGGTTAAGATAGATGTGTTAGATTTTATAACCACTAGCGTGCTATCCTAGATAGTTAACAGCGTGCTACACCTGGTAGCCTTCTTCTTAAATAAGATGGGCCCCATAGAGACTAATTATATAATCTATGACAAGGAGCTACTAGCAATCATCCAAGCATTCAAGACCTGGTGCCTGGAGCTTACCAGCGTGCCCCTAGAGGGCCTAGTAAAGGTGCTATTAGACCACTATAACCTGGAATACTTTATAACCATAAAGCAGCTTAATCACCAGCAGGCCTGCTGGGCTGAGTTCCTCTCTAAATTTAACTTTAAGATCTAATACCACCCTAGGACGCAGGGGACCAAGCCTGACCTTCTTACCTGCCAGAGGCAAGACCTCCCTAAAGGCTTTAATAATAAATGTGAATGGCACCAGTTTTAAACCATCCTACAGAATAAGCACCTTGACAAGGACATACAAAGGGCCATCTGCGCGACCTTTACCATGACCACCTAGGCCCATGCCACTAAAGCCCCTGTTAAAGCCCCTGCTAAAGCTCTAGCTAAAGCGGCTCCTAAAACAGTTCTAGAGCTAGTTGCTTAACAAGTAACTAACTATAATAATATTATTAACCTCTTCTCTAATACTAACTCTAATGTGAGCAACCCCCCAAGCACGATGCCCAAAGATAACATGCATGGGGATGCCCACGGGGATGCCAACCCTAAAACAACCCCTGAACCAGAGGATAAAGCCCTAGAAACCCCCCTAGAGGACCTTATTAGGGATGCCAACGCGAATGACACGCTCGTGCAGGCTATTATTAAGGCCGTGAATAAAGGCCTCCCTTGGCTGCCCGCTGCCATCTGAACCCAAGGCGTCAAGCTCTCTATGGCGGACCTGTCTGTACGGGACAACTGCCTCTAGGTGAATGAATGGATATATATCCCTAAAAGTCAACGTCTCCGGCATAGGATTATAGAAACTCACCACTAGCCAACAACTGCTGGCCACCCCGGGCGTAAAGGAACATACTACAGGGTGATCCTCCACTACTACTAGCCCTATATGCGCGATGACTGCAAGCAATACACTGACTACTATTGGACTTGCGCCTGCTTAAGGGCCCAGAACACCTAGAAACAAGGCCTGCTTAAGCCCCTACTAATCCTAGAGCAAAAGTGGCTTAACATTTCCATGGACCTTGCTGAAGACCTCCCTCCATGCATGCTAAACGGTTGTATATACCACCACGTGCTAATTATTATTGACTGCCTAACAAAATAATGAATCTTTAAGCCGCTGCAGACTAAAGAAACTAGTGAGCTTGTAGAGGCAATGCACTGCTGTATCTTCTATAAGTTTAGGCTGTCCCATTTAATTATTTTAGACTATGGCAGTGCCTTTATGAGCCATTTCTGGCGCTGCTACTGCGCCTGCTATTACGTCTTAGTCAAGCTATTATCTGCAAACCACCCTGAAACTAATGGCTAGTCTAAAAATGCTATAAAGGGCCTAAAGAACTACCTCTATGCTTATATTAACTACGCCCAAGATAACTGGGCTTGGTTCCTCCCTAATACCTAGTTTGCTATAAATAACCAGGTTAGTAAGACCATAGGGATGACGCCTTTCTTTACCTGCCATGCCTATTACCCCTGTACAGGCGCCAAACCTCCAGGGCTGTATAGGGATCCCGCCCCTCTAAACCACCCCTAGGCGCTCGCCGCGGACCAACTGGTTTAACACACGCGTGAGATTATGGAATTCCTTTAAGATAAGATTGCCTGGGCCCAAGGCTCCTATAAATACCACGCTAACCAGTATTACCAGCCCCATCCTTACTATAACATGGGAGACCTTGTATACGTGGATACGCGCCATTTTAACCTCCAATAAAATAGTAACTCACTAGCCCCAAAAAACCTGGGACCATGGCTAATCAAGCGCGTGATTAATAGCAAGGCCTATATGGTTAAACTACCAATTTACATGGTAAATGCTGGCATAATACCTATTTTCCACCCATGGAAGCTACATCTCGCCCTAAATAACCCCCTTCCTGGCCAGGTAGCTAACCCTAAACCCCCAGTTATTATTACCAATCCTGGTGATCCTGAAGGCCACGAGGAATGGGACGTGCGTGAAATTGTTGACTGCTGCGTCCATTAAAACCACCACCAATACAAGGCTATATTCAATAGCCTATGGGATAAGTGGAATACTAATCCCCCATAGTAGCCCTGGACAGATTTTAAAAACGCCCCTAAAAAGATCCTCTACTATTACCAATAGCACCCTAAGAAGCCCCTACCACCTGATTTCTTTAACTAAACTTGGTGTACACACCCCTATTCTATATCCTTGTCTCTGGCCGTGATATCCACCTCGTTAAGGGAGGGGGTAGTGTCACGGGCCTTGCCCTGCTTTCCCGCTTAGGTCATCGCCACGTGACGTTTCTCTGTATATAGTTGGTCCCGCTTCGCGGAACCTCTTTAGTTCTCCATGCTTCGTATTTTAGTTTAATACGACTTATTCTTCTTGATCGTTCCTTACACTTAGCATCTTGGTTAAATCTAAGAACTTCCCTATTCTTATAAAATAAGTTTATTTCTAGATTTTTAACTTTAATTATATAGTCTAGTCTTTGGCTTAGCATGTCTATAGTAATATTCTTTTATCTATTAATATGCTTAATCCTAAATTAGTATTATAATAGCTCCTGAGCCTATTAAATCTATTGTCCCTTAAGTTCCTTTATTATTATAAAGTATATTAAGTTTTTATAGTTAGTTTAAATAATAACTTTATACTTTACTCCTTTAAAATAATATTTTTATTTCTTAAATCCCTCTATGATTGCTAAAGCTTCTTAATTATAGGTGTTATATTATTTTTCTATATTAGTTATTTATTAAGAGAAAAAGGTAATAAGTTATAACTTCCTATTAGTTCTTTTTACTTAAGGACCATCCTAATTACTCCTTTAGAGGTGTCTATTTTTATATAAAACTATAACTTATAGTTTATAGGTAATAAAATAGGTGCTTTCTTAATACTTACCTTAACTTACTTAAAAGCTCTCTATTACTTTATTCCCTAAATAAATAGTTTATTATCTCTTAGTAATTTTATTATTAGTTATATAGTTTTAGTATGTTAATAGAGATACTTCCTGTTGGGAGGTGGAGGTCATATAAAGAAATATGTATTATATATACCTAGCGTTAACTATACCTGACAGGGTATAGGGTAGCGGTTTTAATAGTATATATAATAAACAAGGGTTTTCGCCACTGAATGTGGACTTTGATTTTTGATAATTTTGGATCTCTACTTTCCAACTAGATACATGAAGAATTCATACACTTTTATACTTTTAATATTTGTTAGTAGAATTCTATAGATTCATATAGAATTCATATTGATTTGTAAGGAGATTAGTCTAGATCTTCTAGTATTTATAAGAAGATCAATCGAGACC